>CM050166.1:13389938-13764938 GCA_027410445.1 Discoglossus pictus
TGCCTTTTAACTATGATTTTGTAGAATTGATTGTTTTAAACAGTGAAATGTGACAAGTTATCAGTCTCCACTGGGTTTGTGTCCATGTTTCCGGCACTTTTGATGGAGGAACACAATTACAGGAGGCTTAAAAGCTTTTCCAAATTGTACTATATTATATTCACCAGTGTTACAAAATAATACAGCACAACAAATCAAAGAAAACATAGGCCTAGCTCCCACAAAAGCACTACATTTTCTGATAGACAGTCTCCTCACTATCTGCTCTCATCCAGCTAAACATGAGTGGAGCAAAAACAAAACAAAAACAGTCCAATAGTTAGTTCACAGATACTGGCCTGTGTTTGTGTTCTTTAGAAGTTTAAGTTACCACTCCTCTGTAAAACGAACCCCAGCTCCATTCTTCTGTATCTCTGCCTGAGGCTTTATTTAGCTTCAGACACCAAAACGAACACTTCTCTATGTGTCTCTCTTCAGCCCTCACAGAATAAAAAAAACTCAATTCAATAGCAGCCTCCCACAGACTACCCCTTGTAGTCAGAAAAGCCCCACCAAAACTCCATTAGCATTCTGAAGTCAGAACTCTCCAGCTGCAACTGATAAGGAAAATTAACTCTTTCAGTCCTCCTTGGGGAAGAGAGCTTTGCAAAGTCTGTTACTCACATAAAGACTTTGTACGACTCTGGCACAGTATGTATGTATTGGCAGCCCCTGGAGTCAGTATGGGGGAAGGGGCGTTTTGACCGGGGGAGGAGTAGGGGGATGGTAACATTGAGTGCTTCCCGCCTTATGGGCAGTTGGTCAAGGGGGAAGCACAGGTGAAGATCCCGCCCTCCCTCCCTAATTTTGGTTTGTATTTGTCACAGCTAGTAGGCGGGGGTGATTGCTCTCATTAAGGGGGAGCAGTTTTATGTTGGTGGTATACAACTGGTAAAGGGGGAGGTCTATTAGACACAGGGTTCTGGGAGACCTCAGTTGGTGGGCTCCCCTTGATGGACGTGAGCAACCACCTCTGGGTTTTGGTTTGGGGAATTGTTAATTCAAATAAAGGCTGTGGACAGTTTTATTCTGATAATTTGTGTCAGTGTTTTATTTATGTGTGGGGGTGGGTTGTTCTGTTACGTACAGAATCACGTATGCAGAGGTCATATATATACTCTACCAATATAACAGTGATATCATGTACATTTCATACACTGACCAACATCATTCAAGTCAAGGAAAATAAATTACTCAGGAATAACACGAGTAGACAGAAAGAGTTAGTTTAAGATTCAGAGAGCTTTAACATGTACCATTACACTTTATGGCGTCTACAAAATGGGCATATTTATTATACTAAAAAAACACATTATTTTATATCTCATTAGAAAAAAGTACACAAAATCATAAATGTCACTTGGATGGTCATGGAAAAAAGCACCTACCTGTTAATCGGAGTCAAATGCGGTGGCGGACATCTGTTAGACCTGACATCCATTATCATAGTTATGGTTGACAGATCGCCCAAAGCAATTCTGTATCTGCACTGTTATTGCTTATGGTTTTATACAATAATTGTCTGTTTGTTAGCATTACAAAAAAAACAAACATTGTTTCTTTCCTTAGATAACTAAGATATATAAGAGAGCATCACTGAATACAACATTGCTAGTACGTTTGTTAGGGCTTGAGGTTTTTGAGAAAATAAACTTAATATTAGGGGTCTACAATTAAAATAAAAATGAAGACCTCGCTGGGACCTGCTCCATCATTTTTGAAAGGCCGGTTACCCTCTTAAACAGACTCAGTGAGTAATATTAGAGCAGTCTAAATCTTATGTTCTTAGAAAGGTGCACAATGACCTCATTTATCCATCTGCACCTCTGCCCTCCCCTTCCCTGTGTGCCCTCAATCTTTCCAAGCTTCAAAGTCTTCTCTAGGAAATCCTGTCTTCTCATGATATGGGCAAAATATCTGAGCTTCAACCTCATGATCAAACCTTCCAGGGAACAGTTTGGCCTTATTTCCTGTAGTATGGATTGACTGGATCTTCATTGCAGTCCAACGTACTCTGAGGAGTTTTCTCCAACACCACAATTCAAAGGTGTCCATTCTATGGCTTTCAGTCTTCTTTATGTATTTAATAAATGCTTGTTGGATTAAGTAGATGCTAAGAGGTCATACACTTTTTCAGAAGTGACACAATGAACTTTTAGCCAGTTGCCATATTGTTCCTTCAACCGGAGACTGCAGTAGAAACCCGCTTCATCTCCATAATAGCTATGTATGGGTGAAAACGTCTTATCTCTTTCATATCTACGTCAATGTATTTTTCTATCACATTGAGGTATAATACATAAACACATAGAACAAGATATAATCCACCTCTAACTAATTCATCTTGCACCACTCTGGAGTACTTTGAGAATTTTTGACTCAAGAACTCCAAGGGCTACTTCTTCAGGTGCTCCCGCCGAATCCATTTTTCTTTTGACTTGAATTAAATCCCTTGAAAGTTTGTCATTCTAATTTGATTATTCATCCAATACCAAAGTACTTTTATTTTTTGGCTATATGTTCAGGTGATGCAGTATATATATGTATATATTAGTACCCTTTTTTTTTTACCATGGGCCACTTAATTACTGCTAAATGTCATTGTTCACTTCCTAAAATGTTTCTAGTTAGTTTCAATACACTATTAGCATATAGTATGTGCATTTACAAACCATGGGCCTCATTCTATTATCGTCCACAGCCGTTGCGGGGCCGCAAGGACCGGCCGCAAGCTATTCGGCTATTCTATTCCCCTCCGGCTGGGGCTTCCGGCAGGCTTGCGGCCGGTGCCTTGCTATCTCTTGCGGCCGCTCGCGCCGGAGGAAAGCCTTTGATCTAAAACGGCCGCAAGGAAATCATTGCTCCGGGAACCCTCTCTGCAAGGCTAAAAGCGAGCCGCAGCTTACTTGCAGGAAAGAGGTCCCGCTAGCACCAATTAAGCACGAAATATAGCCCAAATAAAGCCATCCTGCACTTTGAGAAGACTATAAAGTGATTTTAGGTGTTAGCAAAAATAGCACTAATTTCCCCTATACTCAAATCCGTAAAATAATGTTTTTTTAATATATATCAAATATTCATGTAAAAAGTCCAGAGAGCTTGGAGCACCTCAGACCTAGCCACGCTGCGGCCGGAAAATAAACAGTTAATGTAAACTCAGGTTTGGGCTGATGTGCAAGCTTGAGAGGGAGTTACTATTAATCCTCATGTCCCCCAATATGATCCCTAGCATTTACAGAGCTGTACAGTGCAGGCTTGAATTTATTTTTGACTTTAAAAATTTTGTAGCTTACGGCCGGTTCCAAGATATGCGGCCGGCCGTAAGGGGAGATCCTTGCGGGGCCGTATAATTGAATTGCGAGTTAACAGAACCCCCGCAAGGAATCGCAGCCTTACGGACGATTTACGGCCGATAATAGAATGAGGCCCCATATATATAAATATAGTAAATAAAAAGTACATCTGTGTTCACACTTGAATGTCTAAAGCAAGTTAAAAAACCTGCTTCCAGCTCAGAGTTCCGTGAAATACAGTTATTACACTGCATTCTGGGAAGTTGAGCTGGGACACACAAATGTGGCCACAAATGCCTCGCTCTTCAATCCGTAGCCATTATCAAACATGGCTTCCTTTAAGCTTATGCA
Organism: Discoglossus pictus; assembly: GCA_027410445.1. NCBI lineage: Eukaryota > Metazoa > Chordata > Amphibia > Anura > Alytidae > Discoglossus > Discoglossus pictus. The sequence goes on from CM050166.1 coordinate 13,393,622, forward strand.
TGCTGTATTACACAGCTTTAATGTAAAGCCAAGGTTGGATTAAACACAGGCTGAGTATCCTATCCATGTACAGCTGTTTCAAGCTTACTGGCTATCATCAGCATGGAGCGGGATCCCAGCTTGTGTTGTGGACCTTATGAGTAGGTAGTTCACCACAACAATCATTTATAATATGGTGGGCAAAAGAGCGATAAGAGCCTCCACCGTACAGAAGTACAGTAAATAAAAAGTACATCTGTGTTCACATTTGAATGTCTAAAACACGTTAAAAAACCTACTTCCAGCTCAAAGTTCCGAGAAAAACAGTTATTACACTGCACTCTGGGAAGCTGAGCTGGGACATGCAAATGTGGCCACAAATGCCTCGCTCTTCATTCTGTAGCCATTATCAAACATGGCTTCCTTTAAGCTTATGCATGCTGTATTACACAGCTTTAATGCAAAGCCAAGGTTGGAATAAACACAGTATACTGTATATATATATATTTTTTTTTTCTTTTTGTGTAATCCCACTTGCAGACCACTGGTGCTCCGAGGACTACTATTTGGAAAACTCTTGTTTATTAGATAGTAAGGTGTACATGTGATAATATATAGCATGTTTGCTGTATTTTACATGAAATGTATACATTAATGTATAGTGTACTTATAACACCGTCTATGCCTATGTATAATTATTGCTTTATTTATATAGCATCTTATCTACATAGACATGAATACTCTGTTTATGCACCACAAGCATGGCTTTAATGATTACAGATAAACCCTATAGATTTCCTCAATACCACCTGCTGAAAGATTCAAAAATAGCAGAATATTTAGGGCATTACAAGCATGTCACAGTTGGCTCATGGAACTGCAGCTTTACCTTGTAGTGTGTTTCATATATTGAACTAGAGGTTTAAAATCAGCAATAAAGGTGAACACATATATAAATGAGCAGATAATTGGCTAGTTACCAATTATTATTATTATTATTATTATTATTATTACTCTTTATTTATAAAGCGCCATCATTTTCCATAGCGCTATTTAAAAAGTAGAGTGGGTAAAATTAGAAAATGACAAAGGTATTGAAGGCCCGTAGTGCCTAGGGCTCCTGTAGCATGGAGGGTCTCTTGACCCGGCGGAGCCCTGTGCATGATGATTAGCTGGCCAGCCGCGAAGAGGAGTTGAGAAGGGTGTTGGCGCTTCTTCGGCGCCATTTTGCTCACTCTGAAGCTGGCCAGCATTCGGATTCCCTCCCACCCTCCTAGGATCTTTGCTTTAGGGGGTGGTTAGGACAAGGGTTTATCGTTAGGTTTGTTGGCAGTGTGTAAGGCAGTACGCTAGTGCAAGTGGAGGTGGTTGTTTGTTACACTGTATGTTGTGTGTATGAGTGATTTTGAGTAGGCAGTTGTGCACCTAAGAAAAGGCCCAGTTGGTTTGTACACATAACGATTTAGACACAATTTTGGGCACCACTTCATAAAAAGGACATTTTAGAGCTGGAAAAAGTACAGAGAAGGGCAACAAAACTAATAAAGGGGAATGGAGGGGCTAAGTTATGAAGACTAACCAAATTAAACTTATTTTCTCTAGAAAAAGGGCGTCTAAGAGGGGATATGATTACCTTATATAAATACTGTATATCCAGGGTCAATACAAGGCTTTGTCAAGTGAGCTCTTTGTTCCAAGACGTTTTCAATTGACAAGAGGACATCCTTTGAAATTAGAAGTACAAAGATATCAAGAAAGAAAAGGGTTCTTCACAGTAAGGGTGGTTAATCTGTGGAATTCTCTACCAAAGGAGGTGGTGACAGCAGATTCAATAGATAATTTAAAAAAGGATTGGATATAATTTTAAATAAAAAGAGCATTCAAGTTTATCCTGGATAATTAGAGAGAGGGTACTGATCCAGGGAGGAGTCTGATCGCCAGTATCTGGGGGCAGGAAGGAATTTTATATTTTTTTCCACTTTTGAGACAATTGCCAAAGTTTCACTGTTTTTTTTTCTTTCTGTTTGCCTTCCTATGCAATAATTAACAATTAATCTGATTATTGCAGATCAGGGGAGATCTAAAAAAGTTGAACTTGATGGACTAAAAGTATTTTTTTCAACCTCAAATGCTATGTAACAAATCATATGTTGGCTATAATGATTAGACACTGACCTCTTATTGGAGGGAAATCGGCCACATCATTTATTGGTAAACACAAAATTACGTAATAACCATAACAATAACAATCAATAAATTAACATGACCAAGTGAGGGGAGGAGCCTGGCCAGAGACAGTACACCTTTACGCCCTGAACCCTCGTCCGTCCAGGGCCTACCGTGATGAAACAGCTGTACCACCGTAGAGTAGGATCTCCCCCATTTTACCACTGTCCCGGCAACTCCCCTCACCATCCACCACAGAGAGGACTGCAGAATACCTTATGCGGTCTCGACTCCCCAAAAAACGGCATTGCCCACAGATACCCTCATTAAACACCAGAACTATGAGCTCAATATCTGCATATTGTGGATAAGCCCATATATGAGATTAAAACTATAAGCCTCTGAGCCCTTGAGCTCACCTTTATGCAGAGAACTAATTTCGAAGCAAGACTAAACACAAGTATTGTACACTTTCCTTCAAGCCTTAACCAAACTTCCTCATGATCTTATTATTATTTTATTTTATTTTTTTAAGGCCTTTCGGACCAGGTCACAGACAGATGAGGCAAGTTGCAACCATGCCTGCTGTCTTACATACCATGAACTTGCATGACAGCTGCGTTAGGATCATTACTACCACTTGGATCAATACCAAGGTTAGAAGGGGGTAGAGCCAACTGCTACCTGTGCCTCCGACTGGTGTTTTTACCTATCCCTTGGACAAAATGATAGCACCTCCAACTGACCAACCACGCCCAGCTGTAAGCCATGATTGGCGACTGCGGCGAGTGCCCGTATAATCAGATATACAATGGGACCTACCAATTCTCCAACCACCTTCTACAGAAAGTCCATAGGGCTGCTACAGTGGCTGCTTTTTACACAGCGAGTGGGTACCATGTTCCGATACAGAACAAGCCCAAACGCTACCTGTAAGTCACTAACGTCTGGAGAATCGTAAGCATAGCAGAACCCATCCTAGCTCGAGTAAGGAAAGGTACAGGACAAATTTCTTGCTTGGTTAAAGAAAGCCATAATACCAACGAAGAGGGAGCAGACAGTACTCCTGGTACACTGTAAACTTCCTCCTTTTACACGCCTGGTTATTCTTGGACCATCACAGCCACATTGTCACATAGATCCAAAAACCAATCACCTTAGGTCACCATACCTTGTCTGTTTACCAACCACTCTTTCGCTCCAAGCTGACCAGCAGGAAATAGAGATTGCTCCACAGAACCGCAAGGCTTCACACGTACACAGACCTCCTTCCAGCATAATGGTATCCTGGGCCCCTGGATAAAGGCTACCAGTCACCTGCCATACCTTTTGGCCATACCTCCTATTAAACCTTGATCCACTTGTATTACAATCACTCCTTCGTCAGGTACTTAACCTAACCAGATGTAAAAAAGCCAAGGCTGCTACCTGACGCCCCACCTTCGGGGACAACTCCTCCAGCCTTGGTTTACTGAGAACCCCAGCATGATCCCTATCCTCATGCCTACCGTGTCCACTCCGCCTTGTATGGCAGCTGAGTAGATGAAGCCCAGGAATGCCTCACCCACCATGCTAATTCTCCGCCCTGAGTACCTACACATGTTCAAAAGGGACCTGAACTGATCATCCTCACTCTGGGCAAGCTGCAGGAGTATGCACATAAAAAAGACCAGTCACAATATCCCTTCTGTAACAGGGACCCACTTCACCTTACCCTATGCATGCCAATATATGCCTAAACTCTAGTGCTTCAGCCAACATAGTACTAAAGGGACACACTAACAGGAATAAAATAGCCTGTGCTCTGTCTGTACTGCCCGAATTTGAAAGCGAGGCGAGCAGTTGGGCCCAAGTTACTAACACCCAACGGGTGCAGCAATGAGCGATCATTGCGAGGCCCCCAGGGCTTGCATCCCCTGGTTTGTGACAGTGACTCCTCCTTATCCTCCTCCCTCCTTTCCATCCTCCTCCTCCCCCTTATCCTCCTCCTCCATTTCCCCCTCTCCAATGACCTCCCTATGCTCTTGCCCCTCTCTTACTGTGATCCGATGAGCTCCTGCTGCTCTGTCCCCTGCATCACATCTTCTGGCTGTGTCCGACCGTAGTATGCTAAAGATGTTACGTCACATGCGCAACACGTCATTAGCATATGCCAGTCCGGTCACAGGCAGAAGACGCTCTGCAGGGGACAGAGCAGCAGAAGCTCATCGGATGTTAACAAGCAGAGAGGGGAAAGGGAGGTAATTGGAAAGGGGGAAAGGGGGGAGGATAAGGGAGGAAGGAGGGAGGAGGATGGGAAGGAGGGAGGATAATAAGGGGGAAAGGGAGGATAATGGAGAAAGAGGGGGGAAAGAGACACAGGGGAGGGAGAGGGGAAAAGAGACACAGGGGAGGGAGAAGGGGGAGAGTCACAGGAAAGCGAGGGGGGAGACACATGGGAGTGAGAGGGGTGAAAAGAGACACAGGGGAGGGGAAAGACACACAGGGGAGGGAGAGGGCAGAGATACACAGGGGAGAGGGGGAAGAGACAAAGGGGAGGGAGGAGGAAGAGACACAGGGGGATAGTGGGGAAAGAGACACAGGGGAGGGAGAAGGGGAAAGAGACACAGGGGAGGAGGGAGGAGACACAGGGGAGGGAGGGTGGGGAAAGACACAGGGGAGAGGGAGAAGAGACACAGGGGAAAGAGACACAGGGAAGAGAGAGGGGGTAAGAGACACAGGGGGGAGAGGGGAAGAGACACAGGGGAGGGAGAGGGGGAAAGAGATGAGAGGGGGCAGAGATGGGAGGGAAGTAGGAGAAACACAGGAAAGAGAGAGGAGGAAAAAAAGGCACAGGAGAGGGGAGAAGGAGAAACAAGGTAGGGAGAGGAGGGGGGAAAGGAGACACAAGGGAGGGAGAGGAGGGGACGCTCAGAGTAGGGTTTGCTATGAGTGCCGAAGGTGTTCACTTTGGGTGGAAAACAGCTTTGCCAGGCTTAAAATTAGGTAGAGGGGGGAAGAAATGAGACACATGGGAGGAAGTAGACAGGGGGGAGACTTGCCATGAGCGCCAAAAGTGCTCACATTGGGTGGCAAACAGCATTGCCAGGCTTACAATTATATTCCCGTCATTTTTGACGGGCAAGAAGCTAGTAATAATAATAATAATAATAATAAAAAGAAGAATATGCATCTCCATGTGCCAGTTTCTCCTCCAATGTGCTTTGTTAGCCTGGGAAAGGTCTCCAACACTAATGGCCGGATTACCCATTAGGCCAATTAGGCAGCTGCCCAAGGGCGCTTCCATGTGAGGGGTGCCAATTTAAAAAAAAAAATGGTTCCTGGCTTAAACATTTTTAATGTTGCAGTTCATAGACTGGCTACTAGGAGAGTTACAACAGGAAAGGGCATTTACATGTACAGAAGAGGCAAAAATGGGTCCATGCATTATTTGCGTACTCACTCTCAGGGGCTCCTCCACTTCACTGCCTAGGGGCTCCAAAAAGGTAGCTACGGCCCTGCCAATACTAGGACAGATTGTTTTTGCCACTATAGAAATAAACCAGCACATTGTCAAAAATTGGCAGACCAAAGTGTTCAGGAGACGCACATAATAATGCTGCAAAAATAAAGATGAAAACCTCCGACCAAGTTTACTTAAAAAAAAAAAGCAAGGAAAATGCATAGGCAGAATGTAAATCTCTTTAAGAGTACATTTATGGAAAAAAATAAAAAATAAATGACAGATTCCCTTTACAGCATCCAAATAAAATAGATATTGCTGAGTTTGCAAAGTTATGATATGCTAATGGAAAATAATGTTCAACAAATGCTCTTTTAAGTGTTTTATGGAACATAAGGAGACCCATTTCCAGCACTACAGATATGTTATTGCATTTTCTTGCCATATTAGGACTAGGGCTGTATTTACAGAACAGTCTGTTTGAGAGAGGATCTCGTAGATGTCACAATCTAACAGTGACATTTCATTTTTCCCACAAATTAAATGGATGCATTTTATGAATTTACCATTACATTTAAAATGTTATTCAGTCCATATTTTAAACTCTGATTGGCCAATATGAATCCTCTGTCAATCTCTCCACTTCCCATAGCCACCAGAATAACATTTCAAAACATGACCGTAACATATAAAATCCTCAACAATAGTGCATCCCCTAATTTCTCTGCTCTCATCTCAAAATATTCACCCAACCTTTGCTCTAATAATGACTTTCTTCTTCAGGACTTTTCTTGTGTTGTCCCTACTCTATGAAACAAATTGCCTTGCTCTGTCTGACTATCTTGCTGCTTCAAATCCTTAAAAATATTTATAATGCAGCTGAATAAAAAATAAAAATAAAAATAACCTTTATTGTTTTTTTTTAAATAGTATAATATAAAATACATATCACAGAGAATAAAATATAATCTACTAATGGACCAGTTGCTATGCTCTGACTTTGTAAGTATATACTGATGATATCAAGTAAATCAATAATATAAAATGCTTTGGTAAATAGAACTGTGACAATGGAGATGATACCTGAATTAAGCTAAGGTTTGCCCACAATATGATTGTTATGATCAAAATAATAATAATAATAATAATAATAATAATAATAATAATAATAATAAGTAAGTACCTTGCTGGCACCATTGCCACACCTGGGAATCCCCTTTCAGGGCGATATCAGTATCCTGGGCCTGGTGCATTGGTTAACTAGTGGACAATGGGAGAGAATGAAGGGGGAGGAAGGTTTAAGTTGGTTATGTGGATGTGTCATTTGTTTCCAGTGTAATGTCTGACTGCCCTTTTGTTCATTCCACTATAAAAATGCTTACATGTCGCCAATAAAGTAAGTTCTGATCAACAATCACAAGCGTGGAAGCTGGACTTCATTAATTCAGGGAAATTATTTTATAAAGTGTTTATGCTATTTTCAAAAGAGAATCTCTGTACTCTCCCTGCTGTCATTGAGGATAGTCATACCCACCTGATACAGGGACCTAACCTGTGGGAGTTCCAGATTTGCTGGTCCTGCTGGTCCAACGTTGTGACTAGGAAATGCTAAAAATGCCTATAGCTTTTTGAAAGCTATAACAAGTGCAAGAATACCAGCACTATGGCTGTGTTCTTGCATCACCGTATAAGGAAAGGGAATCTCTGCTTCCTGTACAGTACGTCGGGAACAGTCTGTGAGCAAGAGAATGTCATAAATGACAGAACCTAATACTGACGTTGCAGAAATAACATACAGATAAGTGCAATGTCACATTAGCAACTGTGTAAAAATATAGTAAAAAATGTTATAGGAAAAAGATGTTGCTAATGATTATTAATATATTCTGTACTATAGTTGTGAAGGGTCTCTTGACACCAGGGCTTTACATAATTAATTGCAGCTCCTGCAATATAGAGATGCACCCGCACTCATGGGCAGTGGTGGAGTTAGTGAACGGAGGGCCCTAGTGCAAAACAATTTGGGCCCCTCCCTTGCAACTTCTCTACACAAGGTAGATGCCAGTTGTTATTGTTGTTTAGTCGTTTAGTTGCGTCCGGCTCTCCGCGACTCTATGGCCCACAGCACGTTAGGTGCACCTCTCAGTAACTGCCCCTCTGAGCTCCATCAAGTTCCTGTTCATTGCTTCAGTGTCCTCATCTATCCACCTCTGTCGTCCCCTTCTTCTTGTGCCTTCAATTTTTCCCAGCATCAGAGTCTTTTCTAGGGATCATGATATGGCCAAAATATTTGAGCTTCAGCCTCATGATCATACCTTCTAGTGAACAGTTTGTATTAATTTCCTGAAGTATTGATGTATTGGATCTTCTTGAAGTCCAAGGGACTCTAAGCAGTCTTCTCCAACACCACAATTCAAATGCGTCAGTTTTACTGCGATCAGACTTCTTTATGGTCCAGCTCTCACATCCGTTTGTTACTACTGGAAATACCATAGTTCGATCCATGCGGACCTTTGTTGATAGTGTAATATCTTTACTTTTTACTAGCTTGTCCAAGCCTTCCATAGCTTTCCACCCTAGAAGCAAACGTCTTTTAATTTCATGACTACAGTTACCATCTGCAGAGATCTTGGATACAGGAAAAATAAAATCTGTCACTGCCTCCACTTCTTCCCCGTCTATTTGCCAGGAAGTGAGATTGCTGTTTGCCTTGATATTCGTCTTTTTAATGTTGAGCAGCCGGCCAACTTTTGCACTCTCTTCTTTTACCCTCATCAATAAGTCCTTTGGTTCCTCATCACTTTCCGCCATCAGAGTCGTATCATCGGCAAATCTGAGGTTGTTGATATTCCTTCCAGCAATATAGATTCCGGCTTTGAATTCATCCAGTCCAGCCTTACGCATGATGTACTCTGTGTATAAGTTGAACAAAGGAACTTGTCTGTCAAAAATGACAGGAAAAAAATTGTAAGCCTGGCAATCCTGTTTGCTACACAATGCGAGGCTATGGGCCCTCTGCGCACCTTCTGCGCTCATCGCGATCCTCAACTTACCTGCATTGCAATGTTCACCTTCGGAGCTCATAGCAAGCCTCTCCCCCTATGTAGTTTATAGGCCTCGCTCTTAAGTGTTACTGTCTTTGGTTGTGTTAGTGGCTTGGATGGAGTGATACTGGCTTTAATTAAGTTTAACTGGTTGGGTGTTCGTTTTTACGTCCTTTGGCTAGTTTTCTGTCATTTGGGGTAGTTGTCCGTCCTTCTGCCTCGTTTTTGTTGTGTTGCATTTTTTCGGCAGCCATTTTTTTCCAGGCTTAGGTGATCTTCGATTGTGAAAAAACAACAAATGTGCCTCAAATCAACTTTCAACCTCACTCACAGGTTTCCTGGCTCTCACCCTGTGCTGTGTGTGAGTGTGCAAGTGAATTTGAGGCATATTTGTTGTTTTATTTTTAGGTCTTTCCAGTTCCATGGTTCTGCCGTTAAAGTCGGATTTTTGCGAGGCGCACAATGTATATACTGGTTTCTGTCCTAAGTCCTACAGGTCGTAAGTCCTGAGTGCTTCAACTGGTCGCCTCGAAATTGCAGCCTAAGTGGCACGTGCTTGAACTGCTCGCCTCACTTTGCAAGGCTTGCAGTGCAATGAGCACCTTTGGCGCTCATTACAACCTAAGTCCCATGTGCTTCAACTGCTCGCCTTGCTTCGCGTTAACAACATCGTGAGCGTTCCAAACAGCCCCGCAGATCCACAACTATATATGTGACTAGCGTATTGCCCATCAAAAAATGACGGCAATGAGATGTGTATGTTTGGAAAGTTGTTTAGTTATTAATATACATATGGAATTGTAAGGCAGCTAATGTTGTTTTGTGTGTAGTACTGAAATATAGAATTCAAATTAATAAATTAATATACTTTACCTATTTTGAAGCATTGTGTTGAAGAGCTGGCAATCTGTGTTGATGTTGCTGCAGCATTAGTGGTGTGGAGGTGCTGTGTAAGCGTGATGAACGTGTGCAGTGTAATAGTGTGCGTGCGCAGGCCAAAACCGTTAACGTAGCTGTGTACTTCCGCATTATCCTAAAATGGCGGATAAGGTGTGGTATGCGTCTTAGAGGATCATCCGTACGTCGTTTAATGGTGGGTAATGTGTGGTATGCGTCTTAGCGGATTATCCGTACGTGTTTTCCGTGGTTATAGTGCTGTAGCCTCGTTTATCGATTTTTTCGTCCGCCATTTTTTCTGCAGCGCTCATTGCCAAAGTACTACGGTTTAACTGCTCGCCTCGCTGCGCGAGGCTTGCCGGGCGCTGATCGCCTGCGGCACTCATGGCTAAGCCCGCTAAAGTACTACGGTTTAACAGTAAATGTGGTAAAATGGTAAAATGACGGTCAATAAAAATGAAATGTTGTGAAATTTGTTTGCAACACAAAATGACTCCACTACATTTGTCCCTTTTTTTTTTCTTAAAATAAATACACATTTTTTTTTTAACTTTTTATTTTTTTAGCTTTCAACTTATATTTCATGAAATGCGTTGTTTTAGGCGTGAAATCCGATGTTGCGCGAGACAAAGGTGTTAAATCTGTGTTAATGCGTAAATCTATAATTGCATTTCGTAAAATGTACTCGCTACTGTATTTTTACTCATTGTGCGGTTAATCCACATCCTTTGTCTCGTTGTTTTTCGAGCACATACATCTGTGGCTGTGTTTTACGCAGTTCGTAGTAGTATAGCCTCGTTTTCATTTTTTTCGGCGGCCATTTTTTTCTTGCTTAGCCGATTTTCGATCTTTGTAACTCGGCTAAATCGATGTAAATTGGAGTTCCAACTCAGTCCCAGACGTCCTGCCTGCTTCCCCATGCTGTAAGTGACCTTTATTTATTTTTTAGTGTGTATTTAGTGTTTTTTTTATTGTTTTGATTCCGCCGCTTATCTCGTAATTTTTTTCATCTCGTATTTTTTTTCTTAGTGCTACGGTTTAACAGCTCGCCTCGCTATGCGAGGCACTCCTGCAATGAGCGCCTGCGGTGCTCATTGCCAAAGTGCTACGGCGCTCATTTCCAAAGTGCTACGGTTAACAGCTCGCCTCGCTACGCAAGACTCGCCCGCTGTGCGAGGCTCGCCGGGCGATGAGCGCCTGCGACACTCATCGCTAAGTCGTACGCACTACGCAACACAGCGTGACGACGATTCGTAGTTGGACAATTATAATAGGTGATAAATAAGGTGACAACATACAACTTTGTTGCTCTCTGATATTGAACCATTTGGTTGTCCCATATTCAGTTCTGACTGTTGGTCGACATACAGATTCTTTAGGAGGAGAATGAGATGATCTGGTACTCCCATCTCTTTAAGGACATGCCACAATTTGTTGTGATCCACACAGTCAAATGTTCTAGAATAGTCTATGAAGCAGAAGTAAATGTTTTTTTGGAACTCTCTTGCTTTTTCTTTTAGATGCCAGTGGAGTGAATAAAAAAAAGTTGTAACAACCATTAGACAGATTTAAAAATAACACATATATATCTATTGTAGGGACCCCTAAACATATTTGGCATGCTGGTCTGCAACTTTATGTAATGCCATTGCTGGATGCATATTTAAATTTTTATAGTAGCAAGCAGCCAAAGTTAAGAATCTATGCACTACACATATACTTGCGTAAATGATTACTATTATTATTATTATTAATAATAATAATAATAATAATAATAATAATAACAATACTAATTTAGGTATGTTATGTACCCAGCACTTCTCAGTATTAACACTGGCACATCACAGGTTGGTCAATTCTACATGGGGGAAAAAAATAGAATAATTGCTCCCACAAAATTGTAATCTAGCTGTGATGCAATAGGATCAACTGGACCAGAGCTGGAAATACTAGGAGATGAAAGCTGATAGAAGCAGGGGCAGAGCTACCACTAGTGTAGGAGGTGCAATGCACCGGGGCCCTTGTATAACTATAAAATGAATGTATAAAGCTGGACCCCCATGGCACAGGGGTTCATTTTAAGTGCTATGGGGGTCCATATGGGCATAAAGGTTAATGTTAGGGGCAGTGGGAGTCTATGAGAACCCCCATGGTCATGGTTAATGTTATGAAGGTGGTCAATTGAGCACCCCTATGGTACGCGGTTAATAATAGGTGCCAAAGGGGTCCGATAAGGACCTCCATGGCATATGTGTTCATTTTAGATGCCACGGGTCTGTTAAGGACCTCTGTGGAATATGGTTCATTTTAAAATGCCAAGTGGGTATGTTAAGGACCTCTGTAGCATGGGATTATTTTTTAGATACACTGGGGTCTGTTAAGGACCTCTTTGACATGGGGTTATAAGTTTTAGATGCCAGCCAATCCGAATCAATTATTTGATGTCACCCTGCTCAAAATTTCCATGGTTCAATTTCTAACCAATCAGAATTCAATGATTGGCAATATGAGATAATTTTAGATAACTCAGTGCTCTATTGAGGACCCCTGTGGTAAGGATGTTTACTTTAAATGCCATGGGGGTCTATATATGGATTTATTTATTTATTTATATATAACATGAGATTCTTTTGAGACCCCAAGTATCCCATAGTATCTTATCAACCCTTGATGTGCCCACATCCTGAGGTAGCTGATAGCTGGGGCCGTAAACTCCTTGGCATCTAGCTTGGGAAAAAGACAGGCTATCACCGGGTCCATGCTCCTGAGCGAGAATTCCTGTACTTAGTCAGAAGTTTTGGGGTCATAACAGCCCCCCTCCCCTGGGCTATGATATCATTCTTAAGATATTCAGCATTGTTTGTGTGCCTCCAATATGCTAATGTTCACATACTACTTTGTAACTAGTGCTACAGAAAATGTTGTGATTCATAAAAAAAGATTATTAATAATAATAATAATAATAATAATAATAATAATAATAATAATAATAATAATATAATGTGTGTCTCCATATGCCGGTTTATCCTCCATTGTGCTGTATGGGGAGGTATCCAACACTAGGACAGTTTTTTTTTGCCACCATAGAAAATAAACCAGCACATTGTCAGACATTGGTAGACCAAAGTGTTCTGGATATGCCCATAATAATACTACACAAAAAAAGATAAAGACCTCAAATCAGATTTACTTTACAAAAAAAGCTAGTATGTATAGGCAGTATGCAATTCTCTTTAAGAATACATTTATGGAAAAAAATGATTTTAAAATGACAGATTCCATTTACAGCATCCAAATAAAATAGGTGTTGCTGAGTTTTCAAAGGGAGAATATGCTAAAGGAAAATAACAGGAGGAAGAAGGGAGATTGGCATAGGTTATGTGAGCTGGGTGCCTAGGAGGGGTTGGATGGTGCTGTGCAGGGGTGGATGCTGAGAGGGAAGGCTGCTGACTAGGACTGGGTGGGGATGGATGCTAAGAGGGGTGGGTGCTGTGTGGGGGTGATGCTTATACATGTGTGTGTATATCACATATTATAATTGTCAAACTGCGAGTTGTTGTCACACTTTGCGAGCTTGCAAAGCGAGGGACGCAGTTCGGGCCAACTCGGAGGTTGAGGCTCCCACGTCAGCTGCAATGAGCCAAAGGCTCATTGTAGGCCACAAATGTGGACCTCGCAAAGCGAGTGTACACATTTGCGGAGCTGGAGGCTCCATGGCACCTCAATCTTGGTAAAAAACAACCCAGAAAATCAGGACTTTAAATTACGAGCCGCAGGACTTAGAAAAAAAAAAAATGTCGGATGAGGAAATCGGGTCTTAGAAAAAAAATAAAAATTAGCTGCGGGACTTAGAAAAAAAACAACGCAAGATTAGGAAATCGGGACGCGCAGAAAAACACCAAAAACACAGAAAAAAAATAAGATCACACACAGCACTGGGGGACAGCCAGGACGTCTGGGAGTGAGGTTGCACGCAAATTTAAGTCGAATTTAAGGACTTTCGGAACTTAAAAATCGGCTAAACGAGAAAAAAAATAGCGGACAATTTTTTTTTAAACAATGCTAGACACGACCTTGAAGCGCTCAAAACACCGCCAAGGATTTACGACTTTTAGAAACAACAATTACAAGATCGAAAAAATAAAGTTAACGGCCAAACCGCGCACATCGAAAAACACAAAAAAAAAAAAAATTAACATAAAGAAAACATCAGCACAGGTGCTCAGAGGAGCAAAAGTACACGAGGGGAGAGGCCCGCAATGAGCGCCGAAGGTGCTCAGAGGAGCTAAAGTACACAAGAGGAGAGGCTCGCAATGACCGCCGAAGGTGCTCAGAGGAGCAAAAGTACACGAGAGGAGATGCTTGCAATGACCACCGAAGGTGCTCAGAGGAGCAAAATTACACAAGGGGAGAGGCCCGCAGTAAGCGCCGAAGGTGCATGACCGCAGAAGGTGCTCAGAGGAACAAATGTACACGAGAGGAGAGGCTCGCAATGACCGCTGAAGGTGATCAGAGGAGCAAAAGTACACGAGAGGAGAGGCTCGCAATGACCGCCGAAGGTGCTCAGAGGAGAAAAAGTACACGAGAGGAGAGGCTCGCAATGACCACCGAAGGTGCTCAGAGGAGCAAAAGTACACGAGGAGAGAGGCCCGCAATGAGCGCTGAAGGTGCTCAGAGGAGCAAAAGTACACGAGGAGAGGCTCGCAATGAGCGCCGAAGGTGCTCAGAGGAGCAAAAGTACACAAGAGGAGAGGCTCGCAATGAGCGCCGAAGGTGCTCAGAGGAGCAAAAGTACACTAGGGGAGAGGCCCGCAATGAGCGCCGAAGGTGCTCAGAGGAGCAAAAGTACACAAGAGGAGAGGCTCAGAATGACCACCGAAGGTGCTCAGAGGAGCAAAAGTACACGAGGAGAGAGGCCCGCAATGAGCGCTGAAGGTGCTCAGAGGAGCAAAAGTACACGAGAGGAGAGGCTTGCAATGACCGCCGAAGGTGCTCAGAGGAGCAAAAGTACACAAGAGGAGAGGCTCGCAATGACCGCCGAAGGTGCTCAAAGGAGCAAAAGTACACAAGAGGAGAGGCTCGCAATGGCCACCGAAGGTGCTCAGAGGAGCAAAAGTACACTAGGGGAGAGGCCCGCAATGAGCGCCGAAGGTGCTCAGAGGAGCAAAAGTACACGAGAGGAGAGGCTCGCAATGACCCCCGAAGGTGCTCAAAGGAGCAAAAGTACACAAGAGGAGAGGCTCGCAATGGCCGCCGAAGGTGCTCAGAGGAGCAAAAGTACACGAGTAGAGAGGCCCGCAATGACCGCCGAAGGTGCTCAGAGGAGCAAAAGTACACGAGAGGAGAGGCTTGCATTGACCGATGAAGGTGCTCAGAGGAGCAAAAGTACACAAGAGGAGAGGCTCGCAATGACCGCCGAAGGTGCTCAGAGGAGCAAAAGTACACTAGGGGAGAGGCCCGCAATGAGCGCCGAAGGTGCTCAGAGGAGCAAAAGTACACGTGGGGAGAGGTTCGCAATGAGCGCCAAAGGTACCCAGAGGAATATTGTGATTTTTTTTGTGTAGCATTAAATATTATACTTAAATTTTACAATTTATTCACCAGTTTGGTTTAAAAAAAGCAAGTAATCAAATCTCAAAAGAATATGCAAACAAAAATTACAATTGATACTGAATGACTAGAGTTATGTACCTTAGAAAAGGAAGTGTATACATAGATATGTGTGTACGTTTGTAGATGTTTTTATATATATGTATGTATGTAAGCAGTACGTATAGTTGGAAGCCTACACATACAGCACATATTCTGCATTAAATCTAAATAACTGTTAATAATATTCCTGCACAAATTGGAAAAGATGGCCTCATATAGATCTTACTCTTATTTTAATTGTTGTCTAGTGCCTTGTAATATCTTTATTAATTATGATGACAAGATTGCCTTAGAAATAATTGTGTCACACATTGGAAGCCTTATAAAATTGTAATTTGGCCAGTTGAATAGGGCTCTATATAAGCACAGGGCATATTTATTTTACAGAAGTTTTTAGTTAGTGAACTTCTATCCAAAAGCAAGGTCTTCACCAACTAAAAACTTCTGTAAAGAAAATATGCTGTGTGCTATATAGAGCCCTATTCAGTTAGCCAAATCGCAATTTACTAAGGCTGTATATATATATATATATATATATATATATATATATATATATATATATATACATACACAATAAACTCCACCTATTGCCAGATAAGTGTAATTGCCGTTTTTTCGGGAGTCCCCGAATTTAAGGGTCTAAACAACCATTGAACCCCACAAAACTCCTCAAAATGCATTTAAAAAGGCATTAGCACCTAAACTGGGCCATTTAGGTCCAGAAAAAATAATTAGAAAAACAGTTATCATTTTTCTTTTTGCAGTCTCGAACTCCCGATAGTGCCAGATAGACAGTTTTTTGAAAATGGGGAATGATGCCGGTGCCGGCTGCTTGAGAGTGCCGGTTAGTTGGGTGCAGGATAACCGGGGTTCAACTATATATCACATATATAGTTATGAGCATGCGAGTTGTTGCTAAGGCTTGCGGGCTCGCGTAGCTAGTGCCTTTGCTCACTGTGCGTGCTGCGGGCCTCGCGAAGCGAGGGCCTTGGCATGCTGTGCGAGCCGCAGGCCTCGCAAAGCGAGGGCAGTGGGCAAGGGCCTCAGTTGCTAACATGGAGCGCCAACGCAAACAACACGACACACCAATTACGACACTCGCTAAATTTTACGAGCAACGCAAACAACATACAACACACATTCACACACATTACGGCCTCGCAACACTCGGACGCCACTCGCCAACATTACAAAATTCAAAACACAATACATACACACAGCACATACATAAAAAACTTACCTACAGCAAGAGGGAGCATCCAGGACCTCAAAAATGCAACTTACACCTTAATTTCACTGAAAATAAAAGAGTTTAGACACTAAAAAATTTGCTAAGCGACAGAAAAAATGGCCGCAGAACAAAACGGAAACGAGGCTACACACGCAAACACCATACGAGACACGTTACCAGACATTACGACCTCGCAAACATCGGACGCAACACGACGACATACAAACATTTAAAACACAATAAATACACACAACACACACATAAAAATCTTACCTACAGCAAGAGGAACCATCCAGCACCTCAAAAAACCAAGTTACACCTTCATTTAAATAAAAATAAAACACTTTAGACACTAATAAAGAAAAAGATGGCCGACAAACAAAACGAAAACAAGGCTACAGCACTCTCAACACGTAAAACACCACAACACACTCGCAAAACACCACACGAAACACGAAAAACACCACAAAGCACCTACGGATAATCCGCAAAGACGCATACCACAGATAACCCGCCATTTTACGCCAATGCGGAAGTCCACCACTACGCTAACGGTTTTGGCTCGCCTACGCACAGTATTACACTGATCACGCTTCACGCTTACACAGCAGCTCCACACCACTAATGCTGCAGCAACATCAAAACAGATTGCAGCTCTTCAACACAATGCTTCAAAATAGGTAAAGTATATTCATTTATTAATGTATTATATATTTGATTATTATACACCAAACAGCATTAGCTCACTTACAATTTCATTGCCGTCATTTTTTGACGGGCAATTCGCTAGTATATATATATATATATATATATATATATATATATATATATATAAAAGAAATGGTATGATGAAAGGTGAGGACCATTTTTTTAATGTAAAACTAAACATCAAATATTAGTTACTGAAATAGCCACAGATTTTAGCAGATTTGTGCCCGATTTAATTGCAAGCGGCATAGAGGCTGTATGTCTGCAGTTCATTACCGATTCCGGAGCTATTCAATTGAGCTAGGCCTCAAGTTACGGCCCGAAGGCTCAGGCCTGTAAACCCCTGCTATGGCCGCAAACTGTTAATGGGCTGGCCGAGATGAGATCCACTGTTAAGATCCTATCACGGTATAACGTAGTGCAACATAGGCCTCTCAGCCAATAGAAAGCGTTCTAGCTGCAGATGATTGACAGAGGGAGATTATAAAGTTGTGTTCCACCCGCCCATGCGTTGACTGTGTTGTATTTGCCTCCGAAGTAGCACACATGTTGGAAGTTTTCCAGTGAGCGTGAGAGAGTAGGCGATTAGTGAGAGTAGTATATTGCGGTATTGTTTATTTCTATTTATCGCATTACAATTTTATACTTAATCTTTAAATTCACATATTTACAGATTAAACATAAGGAGGATTGTAATGGAGGTAGGAGGGGAGAGGAGTGAAAAGACAGGAGGAGGAGATGAGGAGAGGTCAGGAGGAGAGAGGGAGAGAGAGGTGGCAATGGTGGTGGTGGAGGAGAGGAGGAGGTTGGGAGTGGTGGTGAAGGTGGCGGAGGAGGAGGAGAGTGGAGAGGAGGAGGTGGGTAGTGGAGGGCAGCCCAAGCACCAAGCACATGTAGACCAGGTGCAGATGGGGAGGGGCCTTATCCCAGGGGGGTGGTAGTTCGGGGAAGGACAGGCCTCAGGGACAGGTCAGGGAGGCAAGGATCACTGTCCACAGTCGGGAGGGCAAGAGGCTAAGCACAGGGCCCTGAACTACACTCACCAGGAGAATGTGGTCCTCTTGGTGCCATCCGTGGCCACCCAGTGATCCTTGCAGGGGGAGGGAAGTCAGGCCAGAGCCTAGGTACCAGGAATGGAAGGAGGTAGTGGCTGTGGTAACAGCAGTGGGAATAGCCCAAAGGAATGTGAGGTCCATCAAGCACCATTTTGATGACATCAGGGTCAAGTTGAGGAGGATGATGGCCAAGGAGGACAAGCAAGTGACTATACTCTATAAGAAGTGGGAGAGGGTGGCCAAGGACCTTCTCAGCCAGGTGCCCGCCACTGGAGCTTCAAGCCTGGTGGCCCAGCTGGACCCAGCCTCCATGTCAGGTAAATATCACATATACCAACAAGCATGTAAATCACACACACACCACACGTGTACATGATGACCAACAAGGATACTGACATGTCAGCTGCATGGAATTAACAAGGGATAGATGGATGCATCATTAAATCCATGAAGCTGACAAATCACTGTCGTTCCTGGGCACAACAACAGTAATCAACCAATAGAGAGTGCATGTATTGGTGTGTCAATTGCAGCATAGCAGTTAGAGACCACAGCCAGAATCAAGATAGCGTTAGGAGCCAAGAACCAAAGAATAGATCACATCTAGAAAATGATAGCTAATCTGAGTTGCAATTAAGTGAATCATCCTGGTTTAAGCCTAGATATCAGATAGTTAGGAATGAACCAAAAATATGTATTATTCATCATACTGATAAAATATACCTTTCTTTTCATGCTTTCAGCATCAAGGTCAGTGGTTAGCCAGAGGCAGGTGACATTGGCTCCATTGGAGCAGGAAGTGGAGAAACAAGCCCCCCCCCCCAGCTGGAACCGGCACAGGGGAAGAAGGGAAAAAGAGGACCCGAGGGCCCTGGTTTGGAGGAGGAGGATGTCATTTGGTTAGTGGGGTCACCAGCAGGACCACCACCTACACCATCATGATTTGACCCCACTTTCCCACTCATCCAGAGACTCAGCATCTTGCCAGGCCCCTCCCACTGGAGGGACCATCTGGACCTGACACCACCTCCTCCTCCTCTCAGCAGTGCGTCTAACTTCTGCCACTACCAGGTCCACCAACACCACCGCCCTTATTGAGCCTGACTCCAGTTGCGGCCCAGACCCTTACCTGGGCCACCACCAGAGCAACCTCCTCACCCAACATCAAGCCAGGCTGGGCAGGCAGAGATGCTGTCCCTCATGCGGAAGCAGATGGAGTGTCTCCAGGGGATCCAAGGCCAGCATCTCAGCCAATCATGTGGAGGTCAGGCACAGCTTGTCCAGGCGCAATAGGGAGGAGATTGAGGCACCTCCTAATGATTGAATTATACCTGGCTGGGCTGCTCAGGTTGGGGGCGGACCAGAGCGCATTCCAGGTGGTTACTGCCATGCAACGCTCTGTGGTCTCCAGCCCCGCCTCTTCCACACCGCACAGGATTTTTTGAAAATCTGAGCAAGCTGAAGGACTTGTAACCTTCAGAGTGCTGAGATTTCACTACTGGAAGAATGTGATGGCCTCTTGTTGTATTCCACATGTGATCCAAAAATTAGTAAAGAAAGGACTGAGTTTTGAGTGAAGGAGATATTGGACTGAATGGCTCATATATCTGTCATTAGAGATGCAGCTGAAAATATTCCTTCAACAATACAAATTGTTGTCCGTGATGCATAGAGATGAGTGTAACTTGTGTTCAGGTTAAGGACATGGAGGCTTTTTGAAGGATGACATTTAAAGAATCCTTGAAAGTAACAATGCCATATTTGCTATCTTCATATGATTTACGTGGTGATGAATATTTTCGAAATGATTAAATTCAGTATCTGTAATATCTGCTGTAATATAGTATTATTATTATTATTATTTAAGCATAAAACAAAAACATTTTCTGTAATGCTTACTAAAGGCACACAAGGTTAAGGTATGCTTTCTATTACAAAACAAAATTAATGACCTGCTCTTGTAAGAGCTTAAAACTTAAGTAAATGCTTGAGGTCTGGCTTTGTTGAGTTGACATAAAATGGTTTTGCTGTCTGAATACTGTAAATAATTAGATAGATTTTCAGAGTAATTGAAGCTGTGAAGAGTGGGTAGAAATCTGAGTTAGAGACTTACCTAAGGATTGACTAATTCTTCGGGGTCACTACAGGAGCTGATCCCCGTCGTGTTTTGCAGAGAAAGTTATCCCTGGATGCACTTGATATCCTACTGGACCTGGAGACTGTGTGGGATGGGTGTCCCCATCAGAGCTGCTCCACCAAGCAGCATTGTGATCCTTAGACTATGGACCCTACCAGGCTACATTTTTCAACCCACATGTCACATGTCACAACCCATTGTTTGAGTCAGTTGAATCAAAGGGGTATTATAATGCCATATGGACTTTGTGATAGACGACATGTTCATTTGTTGTGTGTTTTTTTTTTCTGGCTGTATGCACAGGATTTCCTAACGCCTCTTTCAACCAGGTAATTTAATTCTATAGGGCTCTGGATCCATTTTCTATTTTTAGTGTAATTATTTTGTGTATATTGTGTGTTTTAGGTTACAACTATTGCATTAATCTAATAAAATGTTCCCCTATTGAGGTTGGACCCTAAAACTCCACCCAGACATTTTGGCTCCAAGGCTCACATTAACTTTTTAATGCCTGCCAGGCCCAGATCCTGACCGGAGGTAGCTGATAACTGGGACTGTAGACTACTGGGCCAGTCATAGCCCACGTGGGATTATTCAAAAGGGCAGAAGGTATGAAACCTGAGTTTGTCTAAGGGAGTGGTCCACTGCAGATTGAGGCAAAACCTTGATAACATTATATACCTGAAATTATAAAATGTATACTCTGTTTGAGACATTTATGCATGGTGTGTTTCATTAAGAGGGTAGGTGTTTATTATTTTTACTGGGATATAATCACTTTGTATCCTGAACCTCTGCTTCTATCCTCTGAGAAGGAGATTGAAGAAACTGATTCGATCTGTGTGTATGATTGGTCTCTGTAGCCTTTTCAAGCCCACTGAAGAGCAGTAAAGATGGCTATGCTGATCCTGTGCTCCTAATGCTTCTGCTGATAATGCTGATATGACCGCTAGGCACCGAGAAGCCACCCCCTCCAACAATCATGAGGGAGAAATTCTGTACTCAAAGGCAGCAGTTTTGGGGTTAAAACAGACCCGTTCCCCTGGGTTGTGACATCATTTTTTAAGATGTATTCATTAGACACACATTAGCATAATAATGCTACACAAATAAAAATAAAGACCTCAAATTCAAACAAAATAGGTATTGCTGAGTTTGCAAAGGGATAATATGCTAAAGGAAATTGATGTTCAACATATGCTCTTTTAGATGCTTTATGGAACATAAGGAGTCTCACTTGCAGCACTTTGGATGATTTCTTGCATCGCCATATTAGGACTGGGGAACCCTGCTTCCTGTGCTGTATTTAGAGAACAGTCTGTTCGAGAGAGGATCTCACAGATGACACAATCTAACAGTGGCATTTTATTTTTTCTAAAGACTAAATAGATGAATTTGATTATTTTTTACTACTAAATGTAGAAAGTTATTTGTTCAATATTTTTAACTCTGATTGGCCAATATGAATTTAAAGAGTTTCTAGCCTCTGTCCATCTCTACACTGGCCTCCAAAATAACATTTAAAATGATCAACATCATTAACATATAAAGTCATCAGCAACAGTGCACCCTCTTACATCTCTGCTCTCATCTCAAAATACTTCCCCAACCAACCTCTTCGTTCTGCTAATGACCTTCTTCTTTCCTCCTCTCTTGTCACCTCCTCTCACTCTGCCTTCAGGACTTTTCTGGTGCTGCCGCATCTCTATAGAACTCCTTGCCTCGCTCCAATAGACTCCTCCGGCTGCAAAACCTCACTAAACATGCACCTGTTTAAAGAAGCAGATAACCTTGATCCTTAATATGCACAACTATGCACTCTACAGCATAATATCACTCACACCTACAATCTACAGTGTAACATACAACTGCCTTCACTTGCTCAAGCCCATGGGCTTAGGAGGCAAAAAAAATCTGGTCATGACAATTCAACTCTACTCTCAGGACAGGAATCGGACTGGGGCGGATCTGCCACCGGTGCCATGCACCAGGGCCCTAATCGGGGGGGGGGGGGGGGGGGTGCATTGCTGCTGGGCCATTCCAAAACTTAAATCTTCTTCTGGGGAAGCCATTACTTTGTTGATTTGGATGTATGCTTTGGGTCGTTGTCATGCTGAAAGATGAAGTTCTTCTTCATGTTCAGCTTTCTAGCAGAAGCCTGAAGGTTTTGTGCCAATATTGACTGGTATTTGGAACTGTTCATAATTCCCTCTATCTTAACTAAGGCCCCAGTTCCAGCTGAAGAAAATCAGCCCCAAAGCATGATGCTGCCACCACCATGCTTTACTGTGGGTATGGTGTTCTTTCGGTGATGTGCAGTGTTGTTTTTGCGCCAAACATATCTTTTGGAATTATGGCCAAAAAGTTTAACCTGGCTTTCATCAGACCATAACACCTTTTCCCACATGCTTTTGGGAGACTTCAGATGTGTTTTTGCAAAACTTAGCCTGGCTTGGATGTTTTTCTTCGTAAGAAAAGGCTTTCGTCTTGCCACTCTGCACCATAGCCCAGACATATGAAGAATACAGGAGATTGTTGTCACATGTACCACAGAGCCAGTACTTGCCAGATATTCCTGCAGCTCCTTTAATGTTGCTGTAGGCCTCTTGGTAGCCTCCCAGACCAGTTTTCTTCTCGTCTTTTCATCAATTTTGGAGGAAGCTACAGTTCTTGGTAATGTCATTGTTGTGCCATATTTTCTCCACTTGATGATGACTGTCTTCACTGTGTTCCATGGTATATCTAATGCCTTGGAAATTCTTTTGTACCCTTCTCCTGACTGATACCTATTAACAATGAGATCCCTCTGATGCTTTGGAAGCTCTCTGTGGACCATGGCTTTTGCTGTGGGATGCGACTAAGAAAATTTCAGGAAAGACCAACTAGAGCAGCTGAACGTTATTTGGGGTTAATCAGAGGCACTTTAAATGAAGGCAGGTGTATGCTGACTCCTATTTAACACGATTTGGAATGTGATTGCTTAATTCTGAACACAGCTTCATCCCCAATTATAAGAGGGTGTGCAGACTTATGCAACCACATTATTTTTTTTTATTTTTTTTCTTCCCTACACCTAAAAGATTTTAGTTTGTTTTTCAATTGAGTTGTACAGTTTATAGGTCACATTAAAGGTGGAAAAAGTTCTGAAATTATTTATCTTTGTCTAATTTTTTTACAGCACAGAAACCTGACATTTTAACAGGGGTGTGTAGACTTTTTGTATCCACTGTATATACTGTATATATATATACAGTATCTCACAAAAGTGAGTACACCCCTCACATTTTTGTAAATACTTTATTATATCTTTTCATGTGACAACACTGAAGAAATTACCCTCTGCTACAATGTAAAGTAGTAAGTGTACGGCCTGTATAACAGTGTAAATGTACTGTCCCCTCAAAATAACTCAACACATAGCCATTAATGTCTAAACCGTTGGCAACAAAAGTGAGTACACCCCTAAGTGGAAATGTCCAATTTGGGCCCAAAGGGTCAATATTTTGTGTGGCCAACATTATTTTCCAGCACTGCCTTAACCCTCATGGGCATGGAGTTCACCAGAGCTTCACAGGTTGCTGGTGGATGTTAGAGACCTTGCACTCCAACACCTTTCATTTGAGGATGCCCCACAGATGCTCAATAGGGTTTAGGTCTATAGACATGCTTGGCCGGTAGATCACTTTTACCTTCAGCTTCTTTAGCAAGGCAGTGGTCATCTTGGAGGTGTGTTTGGGGTTGTTATCATGTTGGAATACTTCCTTCGGCCCAGTCTCTGAAGGGAGGGGATCATGATCTGCTTCAGTACATGTTTTAATTCATGGATCCCTCTATGAACTGTCGCTCCCCAGTGCCAGCAGCACTCATGCACTCGGCCAACCCTTCACTTGCATGCCACACAATGAGCACCTTCAGCGATCATTGCTAGTCTCTCCCGCCTTCTAATTTACGTGCCTCGCGCTGAGCACCTTCAGTGGTAATCGCAAGACCTGCAATGAGCAGCTTCGCCGCTCATTGCAGGCCTCGCCCCCCCCGTCACTTGCATACATCGCATTGAGTACCTTCAGCGCTCATTGCGAGTCTCTCTTGCCCTCTAATTTACGGTCGCTTATCTTCCCCTCTACTTTGGCGCTTATCGCGAGTCCTGCAATGAGCGATCATTGCAGACATCAACCAACCCGCCACTTTCATGGCTCGCGCTGTGATTCTCTCTCCACTCTCTGACCCCTGTGTTTGTTTTCCCCCTCTCCCTTCCATGTGTCTGTTTCCCCCTCTCTCCCTCCCCCTCCATGCACTCCCCCCTTATTTCCCTTCCCATGTGTAACTTTCCCCCCTCTCTCACCCCTGTGTCTTTTTATCTATCCTTTTATAGTCTTGCGTGTCTCGTGCTGAGCTCTGTTCATTTACATGGTTCAATTTCTAACCAATCGCAGATTGACAATGGGGTATAATTAGAAATGCCGCTGGGGTCCAATGAGTGGTGGTAAGGAGATTAACTTTAGGTGCCATAGGGATCTATAGGTAACTCATTGTTATAGTTAGATATACCATGAGATCTTTGGACACCCCCATGGAATAGGGGTTACATTTAGGTGCATTTGAGGTTCATAGGTATCCCCATGGTTATACTTCAGATTAGGGATCCCCAGGTTCATAAAGGCTAGAGAATGGGAAGGGAGAATTTCTGGTGATCCCCGGACTCATAGGGATGGCGGTACAAACCCCATAATTGTGTCTGATATGAGGACTCAAGCCTCAAATCTGACAAAATTGAGGAGTTAGTTTGATAATAGCATCAGAGTTGGTGCATGTATGCTTCTCAGAGGCATTTTTTGGCCCTCTAAGGGTGGGTGAAATTAAATTTAGAATTTTTAAAAAATCTCAGCACTCTTAAGGACTTACGTGTAACCCTTGGAGTGCGACGAAATTTCACTACTAGAAGCATGTGATGGCCTTTTCCAAAATTTCAGTGGGACAGTGGTTAAAATTTAAGGTACTTTGCCTGTCTTTCTCTTGATTTTTTTGTTATGTGAAGTGATTCATCGTAACAGATTGAAGAGTAAAATTGTTATTTTCCCCATGTGAACCATGGAATGAAGCCAAAAATCAGTAAATAAAGGACTGAGCTGTGATCGAAGAATATAATAGAGTGAATGACTCATATATCTGTCATTAGAGATGCGGCTGAAAATATTCCTTCTACAATGCCGCCTACCAATTGTCCGTGCTACATAGAGATGTTTGTAATGTGTGTGTGTTTAGGTTAAGGACAAGGATGATTTTTGAAAGATGACACTTTTTTTGAAAGATGACACAGAAAGTAACAAGGCCATATTTAGCTATTATCACTAATATAGTTTGTGAAGTATGCGTAATGCTCCAGAGGAACGCAAGCGCACTTGTCAAATTATTTGTACAATTTTTGTACATGCTGCAAAGCACGGCGCCAGCTGACCATGCGCACCGCTCAAGGAATAGACGGGTGGGGGAAGGGATAGAGAGAAGGAAAGATACAGAGGGGGGAAGGGGGAAGAGACACAGGGGAGGGGGGAAAGAGACACAGGGGAAAGGGGGAGGGGAGAGGAAAGGGGGGAAAGGGACACAGGGGAGGGAGGAGGGGGAAAGAGACAGATGGGGAAAGGGGGAAAGAGACACAGAGGAGGGAGGAAGAGAGAGAGAGAGAGGCAGAGAACAAAGAAGACAGAGAGAGTACACAGAGAGACAGAGGACACAGAGAGGGAGAGGGCGCATAGCAAAGCACGTTAGCCATGCATGCGCAAAGAGTGGCGCCAGCCGTGCATGCCTACCATGCAAGGAACATAGGGGGTGGAAAGGGACAGAGGGGGAAAAGGAAAGAGACACCATGGTGGTGGGGGGGGGGGAGGACATGGGGGAAAGGGGAAAAGAGACACAGGGGGAAAGGGACACAGGGGAGGGAGGCCGGGAAGAGACAGAGGGGAAAGAGGGAAAGAGACACAGGGGAGGGAGGAGGAGAGGAGGAGACCCAGGGCAGAGAGGGGAAGAGAGAGTGGGTGGAAGAGAGAGAGAGGGAGAGAGAGCAACAGAGCACAAAGAAGACAGAGAGAGGACACAAAGAGACAAAGGACACAGAGAGAGCGCACACACACAAAAAGAGAGGGCACACAGAGAGAGAGACAAAGTAGAGAGAGAAAGCACACAGCACATTAGCAGCGCATGCACAAAGCGGAACAGAGGAGGAGGAACAGAGGGGGGGAAGGGACAGAGAGGGGGAAAGAGAAACAGGGGAGGGGGAAAGAGAAACATGGGAGGGGAAAGAGACACAGGGGAAGGGGGAAAGAGACAGGGGAGGGAGAGGGAGGGAAGGAGACACAGTGGGGAGGGGGCTCAAGAGACAAGGGGGAGGGAGGAGGGGGTGAGACACAGGGGAGGGGGGAAAGAGGCACGGGGAGAGACAAAGGGTGTGGGGGGAAGAGACACAATAAATATTATCCTGTCATTTATGATTGGCAATTAATTAGTCTTCTTATAATTTACATAGTGATTAATGTTTTCTAAATTAATAAATTCTGTATCTGTAATTAATATCTGCTGTAAATTTGTATTATTATTATTATTATTTAAGCATAAAGCAACAACATATTCTGTAATGGTTACTAAAGGCAATCAAAGTTAGGGGATGCTTTCTGGTACAAAACAAATTTAAAAATGACCTGCTCTTATGAGAGCTTAAAACTCAAGGAAGTCCTTGAGCTCTGGTTTTGTTTAGTGGACATAGTGGGCATGGTTGTCTTTATAATGTAAACGAACAGATGAGTTGGAAGTAGAGACTTCCATAAAGAGGGACCATCTTGGGAGAAATCCAGTAATTAAGAGTAGAATCATGTAATGATGGATAAAGAGGTGCATAAGGATATAAACATTTTATGAGTCCAAGAAGTCCGGTATTTATAGCAATTACTTTAGAAAGAACTAGTCTTGATAATGGGACAAAATATTGTTAGACAAGGAAAAAATAAATAGTTTTTAGTTTATTAACTGTTTAATGCAATTATTATTATCGTGGACAACCATTTATTTTTCTGATTTCTCATTTGGAAGGATGATCCCATTGAAGATTTGTAGATCTAATTAATCCTAATATAAGTTATAACTCATTGTGTTCTTTTGTAGAGTTGAATGGAGATCTTATTTGCATCCAGTTTCTCTCCCACACAACAAATCAGTTAGAAAAAGGCAAACCTCAGAGTTGACTCTACACATGGACATCACTAGATGGACATATAGAAATCAGATTGACTATAAACTTTGTAGACAAAGATGGAGGAGATCTATACAGATAGCAAAACAAGACCTGGAGCTGACTGCGGCTCAGACCATGAGCTTCTTATTCAGAATTAAACTGGGCTAAAAAGAGAATATCATCAGACCAAGTAAATATAAATCAAACAATATCCCTAATAAATATGCAGTGGACGTAAAGAATAGTTTTAAGCATCCAGACATGGGAGATATAATGCCTGAAAACTTTTGGAAGAAGTTTATGACATTGTGCAGAAAAGAAAAACAAAGAATATCCCCAAAAGAAAGAAAACTAAGAAGGCAAACTGGCTGTCTGATGAGGCTTTGAAAGTAGGAAAGAAAAAGGTAATGGAGATAGTAACAAATTTGTCCAGCTGAATGAAGAATTTCAGAAGATAGTAAGAAGAGACAAGGAGACATTCTACAACGAGCGATTTAAAGAGATAAAAGAATATAACAAAATTGGAAAGTCCAGAGATCTTCTCAAGAAAATTGGGTTTCTCAAGGGAACCTTTCATGCCATAGTTGGCGTGATGAAAGACAAAAATAATAGGGACTTTACAGAAGCAGGTCAGATAAAGAAGAGGTGGCAGGATTACCCATACGGTCTATACGGGAAAGATCATAACAGCATTAAAAAACTCAATAAATTTGTCCAATGAATTAGAGCCAGACTTCTTGGAGAGTGAAGTGAGTTTCACAGACAGTTTTAGAAAAAAATGACCTCTGGTTCATAAACTATTCTAAAGCTTTTGTCTGCGTGGACCCAAGTTATTAAAGAAATGGTGATAACAGACCATCTCATCCACCTCTTGAGCAAACCGTATGTGAGCCAAGAAACTACAATTGAATATGGCAAAACAGAGTGGTTCAAAATCTGGAAAAGAGTGCAAATGGTTGTATATTTTTATTGTTTTGTTCGACTTATACAGGGAACATATTATGTGTAAGGCCTTGATGGAAGAATCCAACACAGGAATCAGTATTGCTGCGAGAAATATCAACAACCTCAGATGCATGGATAATACTACGCTGATGGCTGAAATGAGGAGGAACTAAAGGACCTATTGATGAGAGTAAAAGAAAAGAGCGCAAAAGCTGTCTTATTGCTCAACTTCAAAAAGAGGAAGATCATGGCAAACAGCAATCTTACTTCTCAGCAAATAGATGGGGAAGAAGTGGAGGTGGTGACAGATTTTATTCCTGGCCTCACGATCTCTGCAGATGGTGACTGCAGCCATGAAATTAATTGACATCTGTGAAGCAAAGCTATGGCAGGTCTGGACAAGATATTAAAACATCAAGATTTTACACTATTAGCAGAGGCTCACATAGTTAGAATTAGTGGCTGACATATGTGCCTGGCATGCTCACATTTATATATTTTTTGAAAAACCAAATACGTGTAGTTAGCTGGTGTGACTCATGCCCGCACTCCATGTTAAATTTGCAGAGAAAAGATCTCTTTATACGGACATATAAATAAAAATGTTCTCTCCAACCAAAGTTATAAATGTTATTTTTGTCTCTAGGTGCAACCTTTTCTATATTTAGAACCACGATATATTTATGTGTTTCGTTTAAAACACTCTTTGTGCATATGTCTGGCTTGTAAATGTAATACTGTATATAGTTATTCTGAAATTTCTTCTAGGCAAAGAGTGAATACATTTTGGTGACTTGCCATTCCACTAAAAATATATATGTTTTAGTAGCATGCAATGTATTTAATTAATTTGAAATATCTCTCATCAGGTAGCGAGGAAATAAAATGCAGATTTACCAGCTGTGTTCTTGCATCACCATGTATGGGCTGGTAATCTCTGCTTCCTGCACGATACAAAGGGACCAGTCTGTGACAGGAAGAATCTCACAGCTGACATTGCGATCCTGTATTTAGCACATCTAACGTATCATGACATTGTATTAATAACAATAGTTTAGTTCATTACATAACAAATAGGTTTATGATGATCCATGATATATATTGTAAATTCAAGATCTAGTTATGTGAGACTTGTTTTACATCTAACTGTACTATGTATACATGACACCGTAATAATAATAACAAAATCCGGCATGCACTAATTGTATAAATTTGTAAGGAGTATTAAAAATCATAGCCAGGTTAAAGCATCTGATAACCCACAACAAGAATTCCCCACTTTGATTTATATCACATATAATAGTTGGCAAACTGCGATTTGTTGTCACGCTTGCAATAAATTGCAGTTTGAAAACGAGGATGGATAGCAAGGCCCCATCAGCCGCACATGGGCACTGCGTCGGGCGCGCATGCTTAAGCGCATGCCCATTGCGCCGGCAACATCCTGCGCAATGCCAAGGCGATCCCACGTTTAAGAAGTGTTTTGTAGCTAAGTCCTTGCCTCATCGTGTTTGTGGTGATAGTTGTAGTGTGTTGGAGTGCCTTAACGGCTCGCCTCGCTACGCGCAGCTTGCAGGTGATGAGCGCCTTCGTTACTAATCGCCTAAGTGCTACGTGTTAATAGCTCGCCTCGCTTTGCGAGGCTCGCAAGCGGTGACAGCCTGCGGCGCTCATCACCTAACTCGTATGCACCTCGCAAAGCGTGATAATGTCTCACAGTTTGACAAGTATTTTATTGTGATAATATCCTATATTCACTGAAAACAACTAGGAACAATCATAAGATTAATCACATATAGAGATGTCGCGAACATAACATTTTCGGTTCGCGAACCGCGGACGCAAATTTCATCAAATGTTCGCGAATGGGTGAACAGGGTGAACCGCTATAGACTTCAATCGGCAGGCAAATTTCAATACCCACAGGGACTCTTTCTGGCCACAATAGTGATGGGAAAGTTGTTTCAAGGGGACTAACACCTGGATTGTGGCATGTCGGAGTGGGATCCATGGCAAAACTCCCATGGAAAATTACATAGTTGATGCAGAGTCTGGTTTTAAGCCATAAAGGGCATAAATCACCTAACATTCCTAAATTGTTTGGAATAACATGCTTTAAAACATCAGGTATGATGTTGTATCGATCAGGTAGTGTAAGGGTTACACCCGCTTCACAGTAACAGACCAATCTCCCCGTTTAATGCACCGCAAACAACCGCAAACTCCCCATTTGCACAAGGTTGGATACCAAGTTAGCCATGTCCCGTTCCTTGTCCTCACTGATGTCATTGAAGGTCTCTTCCTCCACCCAGCCACCAAGGGTCCCCGAAAGGTGACAACAAGCCCCCTGGGATGCCTGCTGTGTTTGGTCTTCCACCTCCTCAAAGCCACCTTCCTCCTCTGACTCCTTTTCTTCAGACTCCTCTCTCTGCGTTGCCTCTGTCTGCGTTATTATAAGGTGTGTACTGTTAAGTAGTACTATTCCTATCGGTTTAATCCCTGTTACGTCCACTATCAAGGGACGTGTATATGGCATTGATTTTTGGAAGCGGGAGATGGAAAAAGATGCTTGGTCTGTCCTCCCACTTCAAGTTTGGGGCACTGCACGTGCAATCTAAGGTGCCACCAGATAGGAGTGGTGTGTTTAGTTGTACTATTTATTCCTATCGGATTCAATAAAGCCAATAAACCTGGCCCGTTACTAGCCAGGAAACTACAAATCAAAACAACACAAAATAGGATACTTCAAATTAAGACCTCGAAGGGAGAAAAAAACAACGAACACAAATAAGATCCAGAAGATTTTTACAAACATTTACAATACCCTTTATACGGCAACAAAACACATACAGTAGATCTACACAAAATGAGGGGATTTCTTAATTCCTGTGATCTCCCCTTAATAGAAGAAAATGACTTAGAGACTTTAAATGCCAAAGTGACCCTAGAGGAAGGGAGAAAATCAGTCCAGAACCTCAAACCTTGTCAAAGTCACCAGGCCCAGACGGGTACACCAATTTATATTATAAAAAATTTATAGACATATTAGGCCCGCACTTGGTCACTCTAACAGAGTTCTAGAAGGCAAGCAAATACCAGCAGAGCTGAACAGGGCAGATATCGCTCTATTCCCTAAGGAGGGTCGAGATGCCCTAGAACCAAAAAACTACAGGCCAATATCATTACTAAACTGAGATACAAAGATCCTGTCAAAAATAATAGCGGATAGAATGTCATCCTTCTTGCCTAAGTTAATACATAATGACCAAGTAGGCTTTGTCTCCCACAGGCAAGCGGGAGACAACATTAGAAAAGTCATGAACCTACTGTACCACACCAAAGCCTCTAAAATTCAAGCCTGTCTTATGGCCTTTAACATTGAAAAGGCGTTTGATTCCCTGGAGTTGACTTACCGATACGCCACGCTTGAAAAATTTGGTATTAAAGGCCATTTTATAAATCTCATACACTCATTATACAAATCATCCAGGGCAAGGTTACAGATTCCGGCAGATGAGAAATCCTTAATTAAAATAGAAAGAGGAACAAGACAGGGGTGCCCCCTTTCTCCCCTTCTATTCGCAATAGCAATAGAACCCCTGGCTCAGACAATTAGGGCCAACGCTGGGATCACAGGCATAAAAATAGGCCATCACCATTTCAAAACTTGTCTATTTGTAGATGACCTGCTGTGTATCCTCTCAAACCCTACCCAATCGGTCCTAGAGTTGATTCGAATTATGGAGCCTTAAACTGAACATAGAGAAGACAGAAGGACTAGCGATTGACTTAACAGCAGTAGAGAAGCAGGGTCTCCAAGAGAAGTTTAATATTAAGTGGGATAAGAACCACATAAACTACCTGGGAATCCGACTAACCCCTAAGCTAGAGGACTTGTAAAAAGCCAACCACTCCAAACTTTATAAAACAATAATTAATGACCTGAGTAAATGGACAAAGTATAGGTTATCAGGACTAGGGAGAAAAAATACGATAAAAATGAATGTCCTTCCTAGGTTGCTCTACATATTTTGAACACTCACGATCCCAATTAAATAAAAAGAATTAGAAAATATTCAAAGGAAAATATTTCAGTTTATCTGGAACCACTCTCCCTCACGCATCACAAAGAAAATTATGTACCTTCATAAGTCAGAGGGGAGACTATCGTGTCCAAACTTAAAATATTACCACAAGGCAGCTCAGTTATCTTTCCTCCCAATAGCACATTCTATAGGGCATCAACCGGCCTGGGTGTATTTAGAGAACCACAATTTAAGGCCCTTAAGCTGGGATAAGAATTGCCTCAGAGCCTTAAAAACTCGCCAAACCCCCTAATCAGACACTCACTATCATACTGGAAATGGGCCAAGAAACACACAGGTTTGTTCCCTGGATCCACCCAAATGATCCCAATTCTTGACCACCTTTATGCCCTGAAACACATGAGCACAACATCACAACACTGGTGGAGGTCAAGGAAACTAGATAGACTGGGAGACTAGTTAGTAAAGGGCCAGATGCTCACCTATGAGGAACTGAGGGACAAGCATGAGCTACCGCTGTCAGAACATTACAATTACTGTAGGCGGAGGCATTTCATACACTCCCTGACCCAGAAACAGAGGACACCGGTCTTAAATTGGTTCTCCAAAATTTGTAAAGATAAACCTCTATCAAGGTGGATCATTGGGTCGCTTTACAAATATAAAACATTTGTTACTGGTTGAAGCTACACTGGGGGAAGGACCGGAGTGGGGGAGCCCTGGACACCCTTCAGAAGCAACCAGCAGCAAAATCATCCCAGGAAAGGAGAGGTCGCTTACTGAAGCCTGCCCTAGAATAGCCCAAGGGTGATTGTAAATAATAGGCTAATACTGCTGGAGGGATGATAGCTAATAGGACTTTGGTGTTTCCTGCAGATATACTCTTTACTATTGTCTGTTTTACCATGTTTTAGGTATCTCTTAAATTGCAATCACAGTAAAAAATAAGAAAAACTATTAACCTAAAAAGTAAAAATAAGAAGGACTAGCCAGCTAACTTTCACAAAATGTCTTTATTGTAAATATGTATTTTTGCACAACTGTTATGCAAGACTGTTCAAAAATGCTTTATTTTTCATTACATGCTGTACGCCTTCTGACAATAAAATAATTTATGCAAAAATTAGGTACTGTTGCAGCGACCATAAAAATTGATGTTAGTTTGCCAGGCAGAAAGTGCCCTAAAACATTGCGTCTTGAACCCTAGTTGGTGGTGGATAAGTCACGCAAGTCATCCGGCATTCAGGGATAAAATACAGCAGCATGTGGACCATTATTAGCTCAAGGCAGCTCATCTATCAGGTCTTTTTTAATCGAATGTATCGCCCACTGTCAGTCCCTTCGGGATCCATCGCTCATTCATCTTTATAAAGGTGAGGTAATCTAGACTTTTTTGACCTAGGTGACGTCTCTTCTCAGTGACAAAACCTCCTGCTGCACTGAAGGTCCTTTCTGCCAGGACACTTGAAGCGGGGCAGGAAAGAAGTTCTATGTCAAATTGGGATAGCTCAGGCCACAGGGCAAGCGTGCACACCCAGTAGTCAAGGGGTTCATCGCTTCTCATAGTGTCGATATCTGCAGTTAAGGCGAGGTAGTCTGTTACCTGAGTCGTTCTCTGAGGGTGGACCCCGAAGGGCTGTGGCGATGCATAGGACTTAAAAAGCTCTGCATGTCCTCCATCAACAACACGTCTGTAAAGCGTCCTCTCCTTGCCGGCGTGGTCGTGGGAGGAGGAGGATTAGGTTCACCTCTTCCGCTGTTAGATTGCCGTTGTGCTGTGACATCACCCTTAAACGCTGTGTAAAGCATACTTTTTAAATTATTTTGGTAGTGCTGCATCCTTTCCGACTTGTGGTAATTCGGTAAAATTTCAGCCACTTTCTGCTTATCCCGGGGGTCTAGAAGCGTGGACACCCAGTACAGGTCGTTCTCCTTCATCCTTTTTTATACGAGGGTCCCTCAACAGGCACGACAGCATGAAAGACCACATTTGCACAAGGTTGGATGCCGAGCTAGTCATGTCCCGTTCCTCGTCCTCAGTGATCTCACTGAAGGTATGTTCTTCCCCCCAGCCACGTACAACACCACTGGTACCAGATAGGTGACAACGAGCACCCTGGGATGCCTGTTGTGGTTGGTCTTCCTCCTCCTCCTCAAAGCCACATTCCTCCTCTAACTCCTCTTCCTCACAATCCTCTTCCAGTGTTGCCGCAGGTCCAGCAAGCGATGCTGATAAGGCTGTTTCTGGTGGTGATGGTGACCACAACTCTTCCTCTTCCTCTTCACGCTCATCTATGGCCTGATCCAGCACTCTTCGCAGGGCACGCTCCAGGAAGAAAACAAATGGTATGATGTCGCTGATGGTGTCCTCGTGCGACTGACCAGGTTTGTCACCTCCTCAAAAGGACGCATAAGCCTACAGGCATTCGGCATAAGCGTCCAGTAACGTGGCAAAAAAATCGCCAGCTCCGCAGAGGCTGTCCTAGCACCCCGGTCATACAAATACTCGTTAACAGCCTTTTCTTGTTGGAGCAGGTTGTCGAACATTAGGAGTGTTGAATTCCAACTTGTCGGGCTTTCTAAAATCAAGCTCCTCACTGGCATGTTGTTTCGCCGCTGGATATCTGTAAAGTGCGCCATGGCCGTGTAGGAACGCCTGAAATGGCCACACACCTTCCTGGCCTGCTTCAGGATGCTGTGTAAGCCTGGGTGCTTATGCACAAAGCATTGTACAATCAGATTACACACATGTGCCATGCACGGCACATGTGTCAACTTGCCCAAATTTAATGCCGCCAACAAATTTCTTCCGTTGTCACAAACCACTTTGCCAATCTCCAGTTGGTGCAGAGTCAGCCACTGATCCACCTGTTTGTTCGGGGGTGGACAGGAGTGCTGGTCCGGTGTGACTCTCTGCTTTCAGGGAAGTCAACCCCAAGACGGCTTGACACTGCCGTATCCGGGATGTGGAATAGTACCTGTGGAGCTGGGAGGTGCCGTTGATGTGAAGCAAGACATAGCAGCAGCAGAAGAGGACTCAGCCGAGGAGGTTATGGAAGAGGATGGAGTAGGAGGAGTAGAGGAGGTGGCAGCAAGCCTGCCTGCAAGTCGTGGCGGTGTCACCAACTCCTCTGCAGAGCCACGTATTCCATGCTTGGCAGCCGTCACCAGGTTTACCCAATGCGCAGTGTAGGTGATATACCTGCCCTGACCATGCTTTGCAGACCAGGTATGATGGTCAGATGGACCCTTGCCCCAACACTGTGTGCCAGAGATGCCATTACTTCCTTTTGCACAATCGAGTACAGGTTGGGGATTGCCTTTTGTGCAAAGAAATTTTGTCCGGGTACCTTCCACTGCGGTGTCCCAAATTTTTTGAATGCCTCAGACTCCACCAGCTTGTATGGTAAAAGCTGGCGGGCTAAGAGTTCAGACAAGCCAGCTGTCAGTAACCGGGCAAGGGGGTGACTTTGTGACATTGGCTTCTTACGCTCAAACATGTCCTTGACAGACACTTGACTGTGGGCAGATGAGCAGGGAATGCTCAGGGCGAGACACGGAGTGGCAGATGGTTGAGAGGGGGCAATGAGGACAGCAGTGGTTGACGTGGCTGAAGATGCTGGACCAGGAGGAGGATGGCGGCTTTGACTTTGTGTGCTGCTTGTACTCATTTGTTGATCCCATAGGACTTTGTGATGTGACATCATGTGCCTTCGCAAAGAAGTTGTACCTAGGTGGGTGTTGGACTTACCACGACTTAGTTTCTTTTCACACAGGTTGCAAATGGCATCGCTGTTGTCACAGGCAGACACACCAAAAAATTGCCACACTGCTGAGCTCTGCAATGACGGTATTCTGGTGGTGGCAACAGCATACGTTGACTGGCGTGCTGTCTGGCTGACCCCGGGTGCCGATGCATGCTGTCTGACTGTGCCACTAGCTACTTGCGACGACCTCCCCCTGCTTCCAAGTCGTCTCCTCCTCCTCTCTGTCTCCCCATCTGACCTTTCCTCCTGTTCTTCTTCTCTTATTGTGGGCACCCACGTGACATCCACGGACGCATCGTCATCATCAACCGCTTCACTTGTATCTGACAACTCAACAAAGGAAGCAGCACCGTGTACAACATCATCATCATCAGACCTTACGTCCATGTGTGTAATGCTGCCTGACTGGGACATATCCCTGTTATCTACATCCTCTTGCACTAATGTTTGCGCATCCCTAATTTCTTCCAACGGATATGTAAATAACTCTGCTGATGGATCAAGTGAAGCGGCTGTGGTGCTAGTGTTGGTGGTGGCGGCGGGCGGGCGAGTGGTATCTGGAGAGGTGCCCAAAGCTAAGCTGGAGGAGGATGGTGCGTCTAGGTTCTGAGCGGAAGCTGTAGAAGATTGGGTGTCCTGTGTTAGCCAGTCAACCATGTTTTTAGAACTTTTCAAGTTCAGGGTACGTGGCCTCTTAAAACTGGGCATTATTCTAGGGCCAAAGGGAATCACAGCACCACGACCACGATGGCCCCTGCGGGGTGGCCTGCCTCTGTCTGTCATTTTTTTTTCGATTAGTGGTACTATGCGTGCAAGCTACTGTGACACCAGATATGAGTGGCACTGTGCACTGGCAAAAGTTGGCACAGTAGACGCAATAGGCCTTAACACACACGCCTGTAGGCAGGCAACTGATATTCAATCGAGGACAGTAAGAAAAGGGTTCTTTTATTTCAATGTACACTAGGTTGCACCAGATATGAGTGTCACTGTGCACTGGCAAAAGTTGGCAGAGTAGATGCAATAGGCTTCACACACACACCTGTAGGCAGGCAATTGCTATTCAATCTATTACAGTCAAAAAAAGTGTTGTTTTATTTCACTGAGGACAATATAAGCTGTGAGCCTGACACATGCATGCAACTGAAATTAGATTAAAGACAAAAAGGGTTGTTTTTTTTCAATGTATGGTACAACAACTATGACTGGTGAAACAGAGCAGAATATAAGCTGTGAGCCTGACACAGGCAGGCAACTGAAATTAGATTAAAGGAAAAAAGGGTTGTTTTTTTTCAATGTATGCTACACCAACTATGACTGGTGAAACAGAGCAAAATATTAGCTGTGAGCCTGACACAGGCAGGCAACTGAAATTAGATTACAGGAAAAAAATGGTTGTTTTCAATGTATGGTACACCACCAGGTATGAGTAGTGAAAATAAGCACAATATAAGCTGTTAGGTGTTAGCCTGTCACACACACACGCTGGCAGGCATATGCAATTAGATTACACAGAAAAAAATAATAAAGTAAAATAAATGATGTTCTAGCCCTAAAAAGGGCTTTTTGGGTTGCTGTCCTTGCAGCAGATATCAGATGAGTCCTTCAGGTCTGTAATGGAAGCTAAATACACAGCCTGGCTATCTATTTCCCTATTAAATCTCCAGCAGCTACACTATCTGTCCTCTCACAACGAATGCAGCTTCAGAATGATTCTAAAATGGATGCTGTTCTTCAGATGGAAGGCTCTGGAAGGGAGTGTATGCTGCTGATTGGCTGGAATGTGTCTGCTGACTGTGAGATGCAGGGTCAAAGTTTCCTCAATGATAAAGAATAGGGGGCGGACCGAAAAGTGCATGTGTCCGCCGTCCGCTGCAAGCGCGAGAGAGCCAAAATTGCCGCGAATAGTCCGCGGGCAAACTGTCCGGGACATCTCTAATCACATATAATAGTTGTGGTAAGTTACGAATAATGGTCATGCAATGTTAAAAGTTACGGGCCTCCTGCAATGCCCCCACGACTTTGCTGCAATGAGAGCCGAAGGAGCTCATTGTAGGGCTCGTGATGAGTGCCGTAGGTGCTCATCGCGAGGCCTGCACGACATTGCTGCAATGAGCACCTTCAAAAACGGCTGTCAATGAGCGCCGTAGGCAGGGGCAATCTATTATTTAGGCATGGGCTTACTGTGATTGGCCAGCCTGTGTGCCAGAAAATTGTATAAAATGTGACAATTAATAAAGGTATGACAGTGTGTCTGTACTTACATAAATAAGGTGTAAGTGTCAGTATGTGAATTAATCCTAATTCTAAGGAATTATATGGTGTTCCTGAGATACTGGTCTGTAGAAGCAAGAGCCCTGGCGTGATTCCTGTGTTTGGTCCATCTTCTGCTATCAAAGGTGTGAAAGGACCACAAGAT
This sequence comes from Discoglossus pictus, assembly GCA_027410445.1. Classification (NCBI taxonomy): domain Eukaryota; kingdom Metazoa; phylum Chordata; class Amphibia; order Anura; family Alytidae; genus Discoglossus; species Discoglossus pictus. The sequence goes on from CM050166.1 coordinate 13,432,332, forward strand.
TCTGCTGGATAGTTTTTAACCAGGTTCTTACCAAGTCCAATTGAAGTAGCAGATCGTGACAGTGTATGATTGCTTTTGTTATTATTATTACTTTGTCATATATTCATTGTACAGATAGATCTCCATGTAAATAAGTCTCAAATTACTAGACCTTGATTTTTACAATATACAAACATATTTAATATAGAGAATTTTTATAAAGCACTAAACTATTGTTATTAATGTAACATCATGATAAATATGATGCAATGGCTGTGCCAAACACAGAAATGCAATGTCACTATGAGCTTCTATCGTCTTTCACAGACTGTTCCCTACGTACCGTACAGGAAGCAGAGATTCCTACTCCTTATATGGTGATACAAGAACTATTTCAAATTAATAAAATGCATGCTACTAAATCATATATATGTATTGTCACATTGTAAGAAATGTCAAGTGTTTTGACCACACTACAGGAACTAGAACAGATTGCAAGCTCTTAAATAAGAACAGACTGTAAGCTTTATTACAACACTGTGATAATGTGAGCTTCAACATTGGGTCAATACTACCCTGCAACAAACCGAATGGCTACCTAGTTACCTGTTAGAAACCCCAATAGTAGACTATATGTGCCAAATAGCACAGTACAGTATCCACCACTAAGCTTCTCCCTCTCCTTATGCTTCCCTCCTAATATACTGCAGAGCTTTGCTAAAACCAATTGGAATTATGAAATAAAAGTCTCTCATCAATTAGTTGCACTGGCACTGGGACCCACATCTGCTGAAGATGCTAGCATTCTCCTCCATAGGTGCTGTAATAGATTGCCTGGTCACCTACATTTTCAGAATGACTATATATTTCTCTTAGAAGCCATAAATATGCACACAGCCTGCTTTAATCATATTAGTTTGATCAGTGAATTCAACAGACATGATCCACACCAGCTATTTGTTTTACAAAATCTATATAAATATATGCTATGTATATGGTCCCTACATTTTGTAATGTTGTCAGTTTATATTCCATGAAGACTCTCCAGCAAATACATAATACTACCTAACTATGGCACCCAGTAATTCTACTGAAGCTTATTCATCTTTTTTTCCCCCATCATGGTATCTTGAACTGGTAACCATCTCCATTGACTTGATTGGAATGGGAAGAGAAGGAGAAGTTGTTTACTTAATCCCGTAACAAGATGAAGGAGGGAGCACATCTATATGTTCGTGGAATAACTGAAAAAAAAATAATAATTGTATGCTTGGGATATGGATTGTGTTTAAATCGAGAATCATTATATGGAAATACCACTTTACAAAATACTCTTTTGAAAACCTACATGAGCAGCATGCTTTAGAAAGAAGTATAAAATGGCAATATCATTTTATTTATTAATTATTATATTTAATTTGGTTTTGCTAGTCTTAGCAAAGACTTTGTTTTCTAAACTGATTGGTTATCTTGGAGAGAAACTGGATGCAAATAAGATCACCATTCAATTATACAGAAGAAAACAATGATGTAGAATAAGAAAAAAACAAGAAATGGTTGCAAAAATTATTAATTGCATCAAATAATAAATAAACTAACAACTGTGACATGTTATCAGTTTCGGCTGGGTTTGTGCTTGTATTTCTTGTACTTTAATGAGGAACACAATATTGGAGGCTATATATTTTTTTTCCAAGTTTCACTAAAACTGTGGCCAGTGATATAACAAGAACAAATCAAATGAAATGAAACTAAATAAAAACACTAGCTCCCACCGAATCACTACCTTTACTTATAGACAGTTCCCTCACTATCTAGCTCCCACCAAGCTAAACCTGGATGGAGCAAAAACAAGCAGTTCAATAGTTTTTTTTTAAAATCACTGGCCAGTATCATTCACTGGCCGGTATCATTCAGAAGTCCAGGTGAAAAAACAACTTCAGTTCCAAGCTGCTATCTCGCTGTCTTTTTTTAGCTTCATACAAAACGCTTCTCTCTATGTGGGTCTCTTTTCTTCAAGCCAAATTAACTCTGCAGACACTTCTCTGTGTGTGTCTTCCTTCAGCTTCAAGCAAAACTATCCACAATGTTCTTTTGCAGCCTCACACAAACTGACCACTGCAGTCCATAACTGTTCCACCCAATTTCAATCCTCAGTTTTTAATCAGCTCTACTCAGGTGATGCTAATCAACTGCTTCGGGAATTTAACTAATTTAGACCTACTGGGGAAAAGGAGCTTTAAAAAGTCTGTGGCTCACACAAACCACTTGTAGTACTCTCTCACACAAAATGTTGGTCCATCAAGACAAGTTCCTTCAAAAGGACATGTTATAAATATAGGACTTCATAGATTCATAAAATCTGTATAGCCTTAAGTGCCTCATTTTCCATCATTTCATCGCCTCGCCCTCAATTACAAGAGTTCTCCCATGATGGTCCCTCCTGATGGAAGTCTCTACCTCGCTCAATCTGATTTTTACCCACTCTTCACAGCTTTGGAAATGCTGAAAACTCATATATTCATTTACAGTATTCAGACGACCATGCTTTCTTATGTTCACTATACAAGCTAAATATCAAGCACTTCCTTGATTTTCAAGTTCTCACAAGAGCAGGTCATTAAATTTGTTTTGTAACAGAAAGCATCCCTTATATTGTTTGCCTTTAGTAAGCATTACAGAATTTGTTGTTGCTTTATAAAAAATAATAATAATACTAATGTAGAGCAAATAATTATTACAGCTACAGATACTAAATACATTTATCAAATTACACAAAATACAGACTTTCATAGGCACACATTCTCTAGATATACTATTATCTCTTCACTAAACATTAAACTTCCTTGCAACGTTGCTATATGAAAATAGCTAAATATGGCATTGGTACTTTCTAGGATTTTTTAAATGTCATCTTTCTTGGAAATGATCCATGTCCTTAACCTGAACACACACATTACACACATCTCTATGTATCATGGACAACAATTTGTAGACGCATTGTTGGAGGAATATTTTCTATGGAGAAATATCTGAGTCATTCACTTCATTATCCCCTTCTCTCAGCGCTCAGTCCTTTTTTAACTGACTTTAGCTTCTTAACTACATGGCATGTTCCAGAAAGCCTCACACCACTCTAAAATATGCTGCAATAATGCCCTTTGTGACTTGTATTACTGATTATGACCCCATGTTAAAGGCTTTTAGTGCTTTCTGTTTACAAAAGCATTTGAGTTATGTACGATAATATTGTCAACTCTGAAATCTTTTTGCATTTATTTTCTAATGTGTGAGGCTACTCATACTTATCTCATCCCTATCCTATGTCATCCCTATCCAATGTACGGACGCCAAATATCCATCATGTTCCTACGCCTGCTACCCATCAGACTCATCAGTGGACACATCCCAATTACTCATCCTCACCAGCTAACATTACTGCCAACCTTCATCCAGTCACTCTTATATGTCTACAACTCTTCCCTACAGTTAAATAGTGTTACGCACAGGAATCCTCCTTGCCCAATTGTCAATTATTACTAACTAGCGACTTGCCCGTCAAAAATAACAGCAATAAAATGTGAAGGCTGGCAATGCTATTTACAGAGCCCCATGAGCCCCTAATTAACCCCATCACTTATGTGGGCCTATACAGACCCCCATAAGCCTCTATTTAACCCTGTCACTCATGGAGCTCAATACAGAGCCTCATGAGCCCCTAATTATCTCTATCACTCACTGGGCTCTGTACAGAGCCTCATGAGCTCCTAATTAATCCCATCACTTATGGGGGTCTATAAAGACTTTTTATGAGCTTCGTTTAAAAAAAAAGGGGTGAATACATATGCACATGTCAATTTTCTGTTTTCTATTTCTAAAAAAGAGTTTTTAAAATGTATCTTTGATGAACCAGAGGTAAGGGGGCCATGTGTGTCCCAAACCCTATTGCTTAATGCCACAGGAACACCCCTAGATTGTCAGGGTTTTATCAATCTCAGCACCCATCTGCCTTTTCCAGGTATCAGGATACATGCACATGATGCCAGAAACACAGGAAGCTCAGGAAGCATGTTAAGCAATACCCCAAGTGGTTAGGAACAGAATTTCAGTCAGATTCTGTTGTAATAATTCCAGTGATTAGAAGGTCCTGATGGAATATATTAAAGGGTATTGATGGAACTGGGCTTTGTAATAGCCAAACCATTATATTTAATTTTTCAAGATTCACTCAACACTGGGTGGCTACCAGAAGACTGTCGAAAAAGCAGAGGTGATACCTACATTTAAGAAGGGATCAAGAGCAAACCCGGGGAATTATAGACCAGTGAGCCTCACTTCTGTAGTGGGAAAGCTTTTAGAAGGGTCAATAAGGGACAATATACAAGAATATGTCAATTTGAACAGGATTATAAGTAGAGTCAACATGGGTTTATGAGGGGTAGGTCATGTCAAACCAATCTAATTAGTTTCTATAAAGAGTTTATTAGGCACCTGGATCAAGGCAACTCAGTGGATGTAGTCTTTTTGGATTTTGGATAGAGAGCTGGCTAAAAAACAGGAAGCGAAGGGTTGTTGTAAATGGAAAATACTCCGATTGGACTAATGTGGTAAGTGGGGTTCCTCAGGGTTCAGTATTAGGTCCTCTCCTTTTCAACATATTTTTTTAATGACTTAGAGGTGGGACTGGAAAGTTTTTGTCTCCATTTTTGCTGATGACACGAAGTTGTGCAAGCTAATTTAATCAGGTAATGATTTACTTTCCCTACAAAGGGATTTACATAAAATAGAGGAATGGGTATCTAAATGGCAGATGAAATTTAATATGAATAAATGTAAAGTTATACATCTGGGAAGGAAAAAATAGCCATGCAATTTATAATCTTAATGGAGCAAATCTAGGGATATCAGATATTGAAAGGGATTTGGGAGTATTTGTGGACAACCACCTAGGTAACAGTGCTCAATGCCAAGCAGCTGCTTCAAAGGCAAATTCATTAGCATGTATTAAGAAGGTTATAGAAGCAAGGGAAGCAAATATAATTCTGCCACTTTACAAATCCCTAGTACGACCTCATTTGGAATATGGAGTACAATTTTGGGCACCACTTCATAAAAAGGACATTTTAGAGCTGGAAAAGTTACAGAGAAGGGCAACAAAACTAATAAGCAGAATGGAGGGGCACTTATTTTCTCTAGAAAAAGGCATTTAAGAGGGGATATGATTACATTATATAAATATATCCAGGGTCAATACAAGGCTTTGTCAAATAAGCTTTTTGTGCCAAGGGGTTTTCAACTGACAAGAGGACATCCTTTGAGGTTAGAAATAGAAAGATTCCACATTAAAGAAAGAAAAGGGTTCTTCACAGTAAGTTTGGTTAATCTGTGGAATTCTCTACCAGAGGAGTTGGTGACAGCGGATTCGATAGATGACTTTAAAAGGGGATTGGATTTATTTCTAATTGAAAAGTGCATTCAGGGTTATCTTGGATAATTACAGAGAAAGTATTGATCCAGGGAGGAATCTGATCACCAGTATCTGGGGTCAGGAAGGATTATTATAATTTTTTTCCTTTGAGACGAATGGCAAAGTTTCACTTTTTTTTTCTATTTCCTTCCTCTAGATCAATTAATTAATATTAATTAACAACTAATCCGCATATATCAGATCAGAGAAGATCTTAAAAGGCTGAACTTGATGGACTGAAAGTCTTTTTTCAACCTCAACTATCTAACTATATATAATATCCTATATTCAATGAAAACAACTAGGAACAATCATAAGATTAATTGGTAATTGACAACTGGGCAAGGGGGTTTCCTGTTCGTAACACTGTTTAACTGTGGGGAAGAGTTATAGACATATAAGAGTGACTGGATAAAGGTTTCTGAAGGTGGGAAATAATTAGCAATGTCTATAAAGTTAGCTGGTGAGGATGAGTAATTGGGATGTGTCCATTGATGAGTCCTACGGGTGGCTGGCGTAGGAACATGTTCGATAGTTGGCGTCTGTGTATTTGAAGACATAGGATAGGGATGAAATAAGTATAAGTTGCCTTACACATCAGAAAATTAATACAAAAAGAATTTGACAATATTATTGTACATAACTCAAATGCTTTTGTAAACAGAAAGCACTAAAAGCCTTTAACATGGGGTCATAATCAGTAATACAAGTCACAAAGGGCATTATTACAGCATATTTTAGAGTGGTATGAGGCTTTCTGGAACATGCCATGTAGTCAAGAAGCTAAAGTCAGTTAAAAAGGACTGAGCACTGAGAGAAGGGGATAATTAAGTGAATGATTCGCAATAGAAAATATTCCTTCAACAATACGTCTACAAATTGTTGTCCATGATACATAGAGATGTGTGTAATGTGTGCGTTCAGGTTAAGGACATGGATCATTTCCAAGAAAGATGACATTTAAAAAATCCTAGAAAGTATCAATGCCATATTTAGCTATTTTCATATAGCAACGTTGCAACGAAGTTTAATGTTTAGTGAAGAGATTATAGTATAACTAGAGAATGTGTGCTTATTAAAGTCTGTATTTTGTGTAATTTAATGAATGTATTTAGTATCTGTAACTGTAATTATTATTTGCTCTACATTAGTATTATTCTCTTCTTTTTAACATATTTATTAATGACATAGAAGTAGGACTTGAATGTAGTGTCTCCATTTTTGCTGATGACACTAAGTTGTGCAAGGTAATAAAATCAGATAATGATGTACTTCCTCTACAAAGGGATTTGCATAAATTAGAGAAATGGGCGGCTAAATGGCAGATGAGATTTAATACAAATAAATGAAAGGTTATGCATTTGGGAAGGAAAAATAGCCATGCAATTTATAATCTTAATGGAGCAAATCTAGGTGTATCAGATATTGAAAGGGATTTGGGAGTGCTTGTGGACAACCACCTAGGTAACAGTGCTCAATGCCAAGCAGCAGCTGCAAAGGCAAATAAAATATTAGCATGTATTAAGAAGGGTATAGAAGCAAGGGGAGCAAATATAATTCTACCACTATACAAATCCCTAGTACGCCCTCATTTGGAATATGGAGTACAATTTTGGGCACCACTTCATAAAAAGGACATTTTAGAGCTGGAAAAAGTACAGAGAAGGGCTACAAAACCAATACGGGCAATGGAGAGGCTAAGTTATGAAGAAAGACTAAAGAAACTAAACTTATTTTCATTAGAAAAAAGGTGTCTACGAGGGGATATGATTACCTTATTTAAATACATCCAGGGTCAATATAAGGCTTTGTTAAGTGAACATTTTGTAGCAAGAGATTTTCAACTGACAAGAGGACATCCTCTGAGTTTAGAGGGAAAAAAAATTCACCTTAAACAAAGAAAAGGGTCCTTCACAGTTAGGATGGTTAAACTGTGGAATTCTCTACCAAAGGAGGTGGTAACAGCGAATTCGATAGACAAATTCAAAAAGGGGTTAGATATATTTTTGAATAAAGAGGGCATTCAAGGCTATCCTAGATAACTAGCGAAGGAATATTGATCCAGGGAGAAATTTGATCGCCAGTTTCTGGAGTCAGGAAGGAATTTTGCTATTTTTTCCCCTTATGAGACAATTGGCAAAGTTTCAATGGGGTTTTTTTTCTGTTTGCCTTCCTCTAGATCAATTAACAATTAATAATAAATAGTCCACATATTAAAAAGATCAATAGAGATCTAAAAAGGTTGAACTTGATGGACCAACTCTTTATTCATCATCTAATACTATACTATTAATAATTATTTAACAACTACTGTATATACTCGAGTATAAGCCGACCCGAGTATAAGCCAAGGCACCTATTTTACTGCAAAATACTGGGTAAATGAGTGACTCGAGTATAAGCTGAGGGTGGGAAATGTGCTGCCCTCTGTGTCCCCCCTCTCTCTCCTGTGTCTCTTCTCCCCTCTCCCTTCCCTGTGTCTCTTCCCTCCCTCCCTTATCACCCTCCTCAACCCCCTCCTCATTCTCAACCTCCCTCCTCAACCCCCTCATCCTCAACCCCCTCCTCAACCCCCCATCCTCAACCTCAACCCCCCTCCATAACCTCAACCTCCCTCCTCATCCTCAACCTCCCTCCTCATCCTCAACCTCCCTCCCACTTCCTCAACCCCCTCCTCAACCTGCCTCCTCATCCTCAACCCCATCCTCAACCTCCCTCCTCAACCTCCCTTCTCATCCTCCCTCCTCAACCCCCCCATTCTCAACCCCCCCTCAACCTCACACCTCAACCCCCTCATCCTAAACCCCCCATCAACCTCACTCCTCAACCCCCCATCCTCACCCTCCCCCCTCAACCCCCATCCTCATCCTCAACCCCCCATCCTCATCCTCAACTCCCCCCATCCTCAACCGCCTCCATAACCTCAACCTCCCTCCTCATCCTCAACCTCCCTCCTCAACGTCCCTCCTCATCCTCAACCCCCCCTCAACCTCACTCCTCAACCCCCCATCCTCATCCTCCCCCCCAACCCCCATCCTCATCCTCACCCCCCCCCCATCCTCAATGCCCCATATCCTCAACCCCCCCTCCTCAACCTCCCTCCTAAACCCCCATCCTCAACCCCCCATCCTCAACCCCCCTCCTCATTCTAAACCCCCCTAAATACATCACCCATCTACCTTTCCTCTCACTTACCTGCTTCTTCTCCGGCCTCCGCTCCTTCTTGACGTCACATGCGCGCCACGTCATTAGCATTTACGTGAGGAGGGGGGTTTAGAATGAGTAGGGGGGTTTAGGAGGAGGAGGGGGAGGTAAAGAGACACGGGGGGTTAGAGAGACACAGGGGGGGTAGAGAGACACGGGGGGGTTAGAGAGACACGGGGGGAGTTACTCGAGTAAAAGCCGAGGGGGCCCTTTTTAGCCTTAAAAAAGGGCTGAAAAATTTGGCTTATACTCGAGTATATACGGTAATTAATTAATAACTAATTCGCATATTGCAGATCAGAGGAGATCTTAACAGGTTGAACTTGATGGACTGAAAGTCTTTTTTCAACCTTAATTACTATGTAACTTTGTAACTATGTAAAGTCCTACTGGCTTTAATTCCAAGTTGCAATCAGACCCACATTCCTGAAATATTGTAATATCAATAAAACCGTAAATATGATAGTCTATTACAGGCGAGTTCCATTATTTGTATTAACACAATGATTGCCAGCATCGATATAACTTAGAAATGAAACATGAAATCAAGTATTTTCTTGGGCCTGATTTGCGAGCTTGAGAATGTTGTGCTATTCATTTTAAGACCTAACATCACTTTCCCTTTTAATAAAAGTATGGTAGTGTGCATTTAAAGTGCTACGGACATGTCATTAAGCCCTTTGCGAGTCCTTCTTGGTACGCTTTGGACATACTTTTGCCATTTAAGGGCATGATGGTGTGGTTAGCGAGGGGGAACCGGAGCAACTGAATATCGATTTGCGATTTTGCGTTACGAAGTCTTGGGGCCGTGAAAGATCAAAGGGGCATTAACTGGTGATGTTAAAGCCCGTAACTCGATCAGAGCCCGCAAAAAGATGCCAATTGAATAGCAAAATTAAGTTACGGGCTACATTTCCGAGCTTCAATTGAATGAGGCTCATAGTCACCTATTGGGTTTCTAATAGGTAACTAAGAAGCCACTCGGGTTGTTGCAGGGTAGTATTGGCCCGATATTGAAGCTCACATTATCACAGTGTTGTAAGAAATCTTACAATCTGTGCTTATTTAAGAGCTTGCAATCTGTTCTAGTTCCTGTAGTGTGGTCAAAACACTTGACATTTCTGTGACAAAACATATATATGATTCAGTAGCATGCATTTTATTAATCTGAAATAGTTCTCATCAAGTAGCAATGAAATAAAATGCAGATTTACCAGTTCTTGTATCACCATATAAGGAGTAGGAATCTCTGCTTCCTGTACGGTACGTAGGGAACACTCTGTGACAGACGATAGAAGCTGATAGTGACATTGCATTTCTGTGTTTGGCACAGGCATTGCATCATATTTATCATGATATTGTATTAATAACAATAGTTCAGTGTTTTATAAAAATTCTGTATATTAAATATGTTTGACAATGATAAATGGTGTATATTACAAATTAATAATAATAAAAATAGCAAGCATACACTATTTTTATAGCTTTGTAAGGAGTATTTTGAAAGGGGACTACATAATTTTAAATTAATAATGAAAAACAGAAGATGTTCTAAATAAATATTATAAATGGAATCATGTGTTATATTCTCAGCTATTGTAGAAGGACAACCAATATTGTCCGTGTTCATACAAAGTTGCATTACATTAGCTGCCACAAAGAAAATATTGCATAGAAATTCATACTTTATATGAAACAACTAGAAAATTCAAAGGCTGTGGCACAGTGATTTATACATCTGGTGCCCCTTGGCAAAAACACCTTGGTTGCCCCCGGGCTACAGGTATATATGTATAAGGCTTTCCCCCACACGCCTGTCTATTCCCCAACAGCTATAAGACAAGCAAACTGGTTGTGTATGCTAAAGACATTATCATATCATTATCATATCTATAAATATACAAACATGCTAAGACATCTGGCTAGGTGTACTATGGTGTGGAGCTTGGAGAAATCACATATATAGTTGTGAGCACTGCGGGTTGTTGCTAACTTTGCAGGCTTGCCCAGCCAGCCAGCAGCAATGAGCGCCAAGGGCGCTCCTTGCGCTCATCCGTACAACCCCGTACAACTTAGGCAGTAAGCAACAAAGGCGCTCACTGCGCTCGTGGAGATAAGCACCATAGGCGCTCATCCCAATGACCCCACACAACTTTTGCAGTGAGCGCTATAGGCGCTCACTCTGCTGATTGAGATGGGCGCCATAGGCGCTCATCCCTATGATCCGCGGGACTACAAATAAACAAAAATCACAATTTCACAATTCAAAATGCGAGACCCATAGCACTTTCAAAAAATCAAGTGAAAAAATTACGTCCCGTAACACTTTGAAAAAAGGAAAGCGGAACTTAGAAAAAAAAAAATGAGGTCCAAGTTAACTGCCGAACCTTGCACAATACAAAAACAAAAAAAAACACAAAGAAAAGAAAAAAAACATCACACACACCACGGGGGGACAGCCAGGAAGTCTGGGATTGAGGTTGCACAACAATTTAAACACAATTTGCTCAGTTTCGGCACTCAAAAGTGACAAGAAAAAAGGCGGCCCAAAAAAACGAAAATGAGACTACATGACCCCTAAACACGCAAAACACCGACAGGCACATTAGAATGGAAAGCGGGACTTAGAAAAAATACAAAGTCAAAAAAATGCAAAGTTAAAAAAAACGAAAAAAACAAAAATGAAGCTACACGACCGACCCCTAACCACGAAAAACTCCGCCAGGCGCATAAAACTTTTACCCAGGAACGTACAAGGTACAAAATACACTATTAGGAAACACGGACAATGCTCCAGACCCATGTAACACATAAACAATCGTCGTTATTTTACAACACTAACTTGCAACTAATAATATTACCATTCGAAAATGGCAATTTACACAACTAAGCAAACAGTTTGACCTTGCGCACGCAGCCTATTTATACTGCACACTTTGGTGACACTTACACCTCAGGTCAAATGTAGATTGTATGCTGCAGGAAAATCTAAAGAGATTGTTAGCTCTTCAGGATATTGATTGCTGGATATATTAATTACAAATAGGTAAAGTATATTCATTTATTATTTAATTAATTAATTAATTAATTAGTATTAAAAAATACGTTTATGTAAAAAATAAAAAGAGCAGGGGAGAGGCTAGCAATGAGCGCCGAGGGTGCTCAGAGAAGCAAAAGTACACAAGGGGAAAAGGTTGCTCATTGCGAGCCACGTGATGAGCACCAACGGCGTTCAGCGCGAGACTTGTAATGTGCGCCAAAGGTACTCAGAGGACCAAAATCCCCACATTATGTGCCAAACAGCATTACCTGCCTTACAATTTTGTGACCGTCATTTTTTGACGGGCAATTTGCTAGTATAATATGTGTATAAAATAATATAAGTGTCAGATCTTAGCATATCTACCACATAAGCCCCTTAAGATAATATAATATACAACTGCAGAGATTCTAAAAAAGTTCTCCAAGGGCCTGAACATGTCTAGTCTTTTTGCTGTCATGACAGTGGTTCCAATACCTCAGTTGCTAATCAGTTAATAATGCAATGATCTCTCATTAACAAAATATAAGAAACCCTTTGTGGGATAAACTAGAGAGGCTGGCTGATAGTTCAAAATGGTGAATTTCAGTGTTAGTTTATTAATAAACTACTTCAAATCAGCCAAAGTTGTAATTTATACCATATTTGGTACCTCAGCAGTGTTATTTTGATTACCAGTCTGTATCAATATTTTCAAGTTTTTTATATATATACACTCTGGAAAACTGAAAACCTGGCAGGGACGTTCTAATAGAGGTATATCTTAAAATATATTATAATTAATAAAGGATTTGATAGTAGCCTTCTTACATTACCTTTAAAACCAACAGCTTTCTTCAAAATGTTCTTACAATATTCTGTCTTTCCACACTTATACTAGCCTAGGGGAGGTTTCAAAAAGATTCCCACAAACTCCTCCTCTCTTTTATTGCCCTCTGAGTTCTCAGAGATCATAATTTTTACCAGATTCCGGTTGCAGTGGTATAGTGACCACATGTGACCCTGGTAGGTGCTATGCATCATGATTATTCTAGACTATGCCATTAGCCCCTTTAGGTATCCCTTTTTTCCCCACAAATAAGCCTCTTGCCCTCCCGGGATCCGCCCACACCACACTCTTGATATCAACACACTCTTTCTTGTTATGATCTGTGTATGAAATAGAGCTTTGTTATACCATTCTCACCATGGCAGTCTATTTTCAATGGTTAGGGTTTTGGGACATTCACACATATCCCATTTGTGTCACATTCATATATCAGTAAACTAATGAGCCCTAGTTACTATATAATAGATTAAGACATATTGTCATAATAATAATAAAAATACTAGTAATAATACTAATATCATAAGATATTATATATACTGTATTTATATATATATATATATATATATATATATATATATATATATATATATATATATATATATATATATATATATAATAAAGGGTTCATACACATGCAAAGGCCAAACAGGTGATAATGTCAATTGATTGATAGCAAAACACTTAAAGGGATGTAACCAAATGATGATGGGTATACATTTTGGCACATGGCTACCAGCAAAGGCATGGGACTTTCTAGGATGGGCATAGTGGAGATGGAGGTGAGTTGGCTTTTGAGCCACGTGCCTATGCAAAGCCTCCATGTGTGTTTGCAGCCCATTCTGATGGGTTAGAGTAGATTAGTGTAGTGTGTGTTCCCCAGCTCCCCTTCTGGATCTCTACCTTGTGGTAGTGAAGGGGCTTGTGTACTGCAATGAAGTTGTGAGCTATACCATGTAGGGTCACTCTAGGTGGGCAGGTCATAGCAGAGAGGTCAGGCAAATCACAGTCCACTGGAGAAGGTACTTGACATATGCCATGTGGCGGTGTAATTTGGCCACTATTTGTTGTCCCAATGTAGATGTGATGAATGAGATGTATATAAGATGATCTTAGTATGTTTAGGGTCCACATTAGAGCCTCTATGAGTAAGAAAGGATTAATATGGCAGTCATCGTCATGTTTTTGTGTTGCAATTTAATCAGGTAGTGTGTCTTTAATTGCTTTCAGCATCCTACAGCCACACTATTCATATTGGCATATGCATGACCATTCAAACATATGAAAAGAAATTAGGGCTATTTGTTAATTGGGAACTGTTGTGCATGAAATTGTAATGCCTTACATTGCTTTACCCATATTTTAATGTGTGTTTTTATTGTTTTTATTGTTCTTTGCAGTGTTACAAACTAGTCTGTAAACCCTTTGCAGGTCGAATTTGGAGCCCGTAAGATTCTGGCCATCATTTGACGCTTGCGGGCTTGATTGCACTTACGGTCTTGAGAAATTGTAGCAATTGAATTGCGATTTGCAATTTTAGCGATCGTAACTCTTGTGGACGTGAAAGATCAAAGGCTCCAATGGGCTATAAGTTCCTGTTTTAACAACTGTAAGGATTTCAAGGATCCATTAGAAAGATAAATGATAAACTACAGTCAGCTCAAAGTTGATTTTATTTAGCAAGTAAAATATGGAAGTAACTGTCAATTATCTTTAAAAATTACAGAAAATGTATATGTTTCAGTAGCACATCACATATATAGTTGTGAGCATGCGAGTTGTTGCTAACGCTTGCGGGCTCGCATAGGGAGCCCGCGGCCCTTTGCAAAGCGAGGGCCGCGGCTCGCGCAGCGAGCCAAGGCCCTCGCAAAGCAAGGGCACTGGGCGAGGGCCTCAGTTGCTGGCATGGAGCGCCAAAGGCGCTCCTTGCCAGCAACTGAGGACCTCGCGAAGCGAGGGCCGCAGTTGCTGGCATGGAGCGAACTGCGACCCTCGCAAACTTCACGTCGCAACGCAAATAACACGACACACACATTACGACACTCGCTACATTTTACGAGCGACGCAAACAACATACGACACACGTTCACACACATTACGGCCTCGCAACACTCGGACACAACTTGCGAACATTACAAAATTCAAAACACAATACATACACACAGCACATACATAAAAACCTTCCCTACAGCAAGAGGTAGCATCCAGGACCTCAAAAATGCAACTTACACATTCATTTCACTCAAAATAAAAGAGTTTAGACAATAAAAAATTTGCTAAGCGAGAGAAAAAATGGCCGCCCAACAAAACGAAAACGAGGCTACACACGCAAACACCATACAAGACACGTTACCAGACATTACGACCTCGCAAACATCGGACGCAACACGCTGACATACAAACATTTAAAACACAATAAATACACACAACACACACATAAAAAGCTTACCTACAGCAAGAAGAACCATCCAGCACCTCAAAAAACCAAGTTACACCTTCATTTAAATAAAAATAAAACACTTTAGACACTAATGAAATCGCAAAGCGAGAGAAAAAATGGCAGACGAAAAAAACGAAAACGAGGCTACAGCACTCTAAACACGGAAAACACCACCACACACTCGCAAAACACCACACGAAACTCGAAAAACACCACGAAGCACCGACGGATAATCCGCAAAGACGCATACCACAGATAACCCGCCATTTTACGCCAATGCGGAAGTACACCACTACGCTAACGGTTTGGTCTCGCGCACGCACAGTATTACACTGCACACATTGATCGCGCTTACACAGCAGCTCCACACCACTAATGCTGCAGCAACATGAAAACAGATTGACAGCTCTTCAACACAATGCTTCAAAATAGGTAAAGTATATTAATTTATTAATGTATTATATATTTCATTATATACACCAAACAGCATTAGCTACCTTACAATTTCATTGCCATCATTTTTTGAAGGGCAATTCTCTAGTAATATATATTATTCATCGGAAGTTGGTCTTGTCATATAGAGCTATAATAAAATGTAAATGTATCAGCACTATGGCTGTGTTCTTGCCTCACCATATAAGGAATTGGAATCTCTGCTTCCTGTACGGTGCGTAGGGAACACTCTGTGGCAGAAAGAATCACAGCTGATAGAAGGAAATTCTGTGTTTACTTCAGCAATAGTGCACAGCTGATCATGACATTGTATTACTAAGATTAGTAAAAACTCTGTTTAATACAATAATGGTTAAGACAAGATCAGGGTCTAGGGATTTGAGACTTATTTCTCAAGAGTAGGGGACGTTTTCATCTATCTGTAAAATATGTACATTATAAGTTAATGATAATAATAATAATAATAATAATAATAATAATAATAATAATAAGGGAAAATACTTTTAAGGCTCTGCAAAGAGTATTTTATATATAATATTGTTATGTAAACAGCTGAATAATGTAGGCAAATGTATATGTTGTACTAATAAAATAAAATTAGAAAATTAAAGGGACACTATTTTCCCAACAGGAAGTTGATTTAATCTGGATGAACATTGGCTCTACATTATATTATTATTTTGGCTAAGACATAGGTGGTAAAAGTGGATGCTGGGATTTCCTTGCACTTTTTGGGGCTGTCTGATCTGATGAAAGGCTACCAATATTCTGACTTTTCCAGTCTATTGGCCTTTACTGATTTTTCCAAATGTGTTGGCATAAGGCAAGCAATACTTTCACAGCATAATCTTTTCGGGTTTTGAACTGATCAGCTGAGATTCAATCAACTCCTGCAAGCCTTATTATCAGCAAGACTTCCCATCTCACTACTCTCTCCAAGATGTTTGTCTCCAGCTCATTGGGCAAACTACTGAGGTTATCAATGCGGTTTTGATAACAAAAAAAGTCAATCAAATATAGAGAGTTAAAAAAATAAAAAAAACAGAGACAGAGAAAGATAAAGAGAGCTGGCTGCCCATACTAATTAGATTACATAATAAACAATGCATTAAATCAGAATGTTTGAGCATCAATTACAATTATAAATTATAAATCTTCTTTAGATATATAATAGGTATAGTTCTAACACTATAGTCAGCTCAAACTTGATTTTATTTAGCAAGTAATATATGGAAAAATCTGTCAATTATTTTTAAAAATTACAGAAAATGTATATGTTTTAGTAGCACATAATATATATTATTCATCGGAAGTTGGTCTTGTCATATGGAGCTATAATAAAATGCAAATGTATCAGCACTATGGCTGTGTTCTTGCCTCACCATATAAGGAATTGGAATCTCTGCTTCCTGTACGGTGCAGTGTAGGGAACACTCTGTGGCAGAAAGAATCACAGCTGATAGAAGGAAATTCTGTGTTTACCTCAGCAATAGTGCACAGCTGATCATGACATTGTATTACTAAGATTAGTAAAAACTCTGTTTAATAAAATAATGGTTAAGACAAGATCAGGGTCTAGGGATTTGAGACTTATTTCTCAAGAGCAGGGTACATTTTCATCTATCTATAAAATATGTACATTATAAGTTAATGATAATAACAGGAAGTTGATTTAATCTGGATGAACATTGGCTCTACATTATATTAGCGATTTTACTCTATAGTAAATTATTTCTCAAATACCTGTGTTTCCTTGTCACAAACTACCTTGTGCTAGTCAGGATTTTGTGAAGTATTCTCTTGGCACTGGGCTTCTAGGCTAAGGGATTCACTATACTGGTGGTATCATATTTGGCTCTTGGTGTATTCACTGTGCTATAGAGGTTGTTGTTTTACTGTACTCTAGTACTGGGTGAATTGTTTTTGTGATTAATAGGTTGTTATAGTGCTTGTATTCATGTTAAATGTGCCAAACATTTGTAAGTATTGTTTTATAAATATTTTTGTGGTAATGTAAGCTATACTGTGTGACCTGGTCTATGGCGGTGTATTCAAATCATTGTTTGCAAATACATATATCAGAAGTCCTTTGTGGAGCCGACACATTGCTTTGAATGGGAATGTTTATCACTGAAGTCCTGCTGTGCAGAGATGGAAACAACCAGCTTACTAAGAAGTCATGTATTTTGCAACAGATCTGAGTAATAAGGTTAACTTAGGTTACTAAATAATATTGTGATCTGGTCAACTTGTGTTACTAAATAATATTGTTTAATTTCACCACTAACTACTACCTTTTGTTAATGAGTTAAGTAACCATTGTATGTTTCTTATAACTATGTCGTATATTGTTCAATAAAGAGATATTTTGGTTAAGACATAGGTGGTAGAAGTGGATGCTGGGACTTCCTTGCACTTTTTGGGGCTGTCTGATCTGATGAAAGGCTACCAATATTCTGCTGTCTGCTTCAGTTAGTGAGGCATGGAACGAATCCTGGGCACAGATGGAGAGTTAATCACTTGTTGTGGCAGACTTGGTGGCAGTGGTGGGATCTACACCTACTGAACCTAAGTCTGAGGCAATTTCAAACACAAAATGGAACTGATGTCCTCAGAGAAAGCTGAGCTGGGATCTCAGACCTCTCAGAAAGCTAAATGAATGTCCAGCAAGCAGTTGAAAGAAGAACTAGAATTCCCAAAGAGAAATAAGCAGAAACTCATGGCAACATGGGGAGAAATTTGAGGAAGATCAAATGGAGCTTATGCACGAAATACTGGAGATGGTGGTGGAGCAAGAAATGGAGCTGGAACAGGAGTATGTGGATCTGCTGTCCCCAGATGAGTTTCATAGCTACCTAAGTTACAGTAGTAGTTTAATGTGGACATTCTGTAGTTGGCATCATGGCTTTGGGACCAATGCAGTCAGGTGCTGTAGGATTAGTGGCACTACAAAGCTTAACCCCATGTCGGGACATAGTTAACTCCATATGGTAGCACTCTTGTATGCTAATGTGAGGCTCACTCATGCTTGATAAGCATAAGAGAGGGGATTAAATGGTCTGATAACATTGCAGGTCTTTATTTTGGGCACAATAGAGACAGGAAAGCAGTCTGTAATCCTAATTAGCACATCAAAACAGCCAATTAATATGAGCCACTCATTTGCATAAAATGGAGCAACAACAATATGGATTTTCCCAGAATGATACAATTTAGAAATAAATGGTTAATACAACATATAGTCAGTTTTTCATGCTCTTTAAGAATAACTTAAAATACCAACTTGAATCAACTTGAGACCATTTAAAATATTTATTTGATGTAAATGTAGTATTATTAACGGTATTTTAAAGCTTGACTAACTAATCTAGAAAATAAATAGTATTGATTGCGATGATTATTAATACTACTATTCGTTGCTGTTTAGTCATTCAGTCATGTCTGATTCTCCATGACTGTATGGACCGCAGCACGCCAGGCACATCTGTTAGTCACTGCCCCTGAAGGCTCTATCAAGCTCATGTTCATTACTTCAATTGCCTTATCTATTCATCTTCTCCCTTTTTTCAATGTTTTTGTGTGCCTTCAATCTTTCCCAAAATGAGAGTCTTCTCTAGCAAAAACTGTCTTCTTATGATATGCACAAAATATTTGAGCTTTAGCCTCATAATCATACTTTCCAGTTTGGCTTGATTTCCTGTAGTATTGACTGATCAGATCTTTTGGAAGACATTTATTGAGAGTGTAATATACTTACTCTTTAATAGCTTGCCCATATTTGCCCTAGCCTTCATACAAACAATTTAATCCTTGGTGCCTCTTCCTTCGGTTTGTAAACCTACGGTAGTTCTTGGTCCATATATGTTGTTGGAAACAAGTTTGGAGAATCTTAAGCATTACCTTGCTGGCATGTGAAATAAGTGCAATTGTTCGATAATTGGAGCACTCTTTGGCACTGCCTATTTTTGGTATTGATCTTATAGACTGACTTTTTCAGTCTATTGGCCTTTACAGAGTTTTCCAAATGTGTTGGCATAAGGCAACTAACACTTTCACAGCATCATCTGTTCGGGTTTTAAACTGATCAGCTGAGATTCAATCAACTCCTGCAAGCCTTATTATCAGTAAGACTTCCCATCTCACTACTCTCTCCAAGATGTCTGGCTCCAGCTCATTGGGCAAACTATTGAGGTTATCAATGTTGTTGTGATAACAGAAAAAGTCAATCAAATATTGAGAGGTAAAAAAATGAAGAAAACAGAGACAGAGAAAGATAAAGAGAGCTAGCTGCCCATACTAATTAGATTACATAATAAACAATGCATTAAATCAGAATGTTTGAGCATCAATTAAAATTCTAAATTCTAAATCTTCTATCACATATAATAGTTGTCAAACTACAAATCGTCGTCACGCTTTGCGAGCTCGCAAAGTGAGCTTGCAAGAACTGCGTCTCTCGCAAAGCTAGGGACGCAGTTCGGGCCACAAATGTGGTCCCTCCCTAAGCGAGGGGCTGCATTTGTGGAGGTGGAGGCTCCCACGTCGGCTGCAATGAGCCGAAGGCTCATTGCCGGGCCGCAAATGCGGACCCTCACGAAGCGAGGGGCCGCATTTGTGGAGGTGGAGGCTCTACGGCGCCTCACAAGCAGTTACAAACACCCACATAAGATAGACTGGAAAAATAGATCTAACACGCAATGACTAAATACAGAGTTACACAAAAAATACGAGCCGCGAGACTTAGAAAAATAACATTACAAACTTGCAAAAATACGACCTTAACGGCCGCACCGCAGCGGAAAACATTAAAAAAACAAGAAATACACACAAAAATGACATAAAAGCAAAAAGCAGATCAGCGCCGACCTTACAATGACAGCAAAAGCACCTCTGATAAAAAAAGGCGTAGCGCGAGGCTCGCAATGAGTGTCGAAGGTACTCAGACCACCAGAAAAGTGAATGTCTGTGTCAAACAGCATTACCTGCCTTACAATTTTTTTGCCCGTCATTTTTGATTGGTAAGTCGCTAGTAGATACAAAATAGGTATAGTTCTAACACTATAGTCAGCTCAAACTTGATTTTATTTAGCAATTAAAATATGAAAGTAGCTGTCAATTATCTTTAAAAATGAAACAAAATGTATATGGTTTAGTAGCACACAATATATATTATTGATCGGAACTGGCTCTCATCACATACCGCTATAATAAAATGTATCAGCACTATGACTGTGTTCTTGTATCACCATATAAGGAATAGGAATCTCTGCTTCCTGTACGGTACGCAGAGAGCAGGCTGTGACAGGAGGACTCTCACAGCTGATAAAAGCAAATTCTGTATTTACCTCAGCGATAGTGCACAGCTGATCATGACATTGTATTACTAACATTAGTAAAAACTCTGTTTAATAAAATAGTAGTTAATAATGGTTAAGGATAACTTATATAGTTGTGGTAATTGCGAGTTTGTGCTTAACGTTCGCAAAGTTACAGGCTTGTGCATGGTCTTAGCGTATGCCACAGCCCACAATGAGCGTAGAAGGCGTTCATAGCGAGGCCCGTAATAGACAAAGGAGAGGGGGAGAGAGGCCCGCGATGTGTGGAGAAGGCTGCAAGTTGCGCATGCGCATTGCGTGGCGAGTACATGGTGGAAGCCGTGCATGTGCAATGCAGGTCAGGAGGGTGGGAGAGGGTGAGAAGAGAGACAGGGGAGAGAGACTGGGGAGAGGGGGGATAGAGACACAGGTGAGGGGGAGACAGACAAAGGAGAAGGATTAAGAGGCACAGTAAAGTAAAGAAAGAGACACGGGGAGGGAGAGGGCGGAAAGACACAGGGGAGGGAGAGCAGGGGAAGAGACACAAGGGAGGGAGAGGGGGAATGAGACACAGAAGTGGGAGTTTGGGGAAAGAGACACAGGGGAGGAGGGCAGAGATACAGGAGAGGGAGAGAGGGGGAAATGAGACACAGGGGAGGGACAGTGGGGAAGGAGAAAAAGGGGAGAGAGATGGGGTAAGAGACAAAGGAGGTATTAGAAATATATATTGTGACGGGCAAGTGGTTAGTATATAATATACCGTATATACTTGAGTATAAGCCGACCAGAGTATAAGCCGAGGCACTTATTTTACCACGAAATACTGGGAAAACTTAGCAACTCGAGTATAAGCAGAGTGTGGGAAATGTGCTGCCCCCTGTGTCCCTCTTGTGCCCTCTGTATCGTCCTCTTGTGTGCCCTCTGTGCCCCTTTCTTGTGTCCCCCTCTCTATTCCCTGTGTCTCTTCCCCCCTCTCCCTCCCCTGTGTCTCTTCCTCTCCTCTCCCTGCCCTGTGTCTCACACCCCTCCCTCCCCTGATTTTCTTTCTTCCTGCCTCCCTCCCCTGTATCTCTTCCCCCGCCACCTCCCTTCCCTGGGTCTTTCCCCCTCTCTCTCGTGCCTCTTTCCCTCCCCTCCCTTATCATCCTCCTCATCCTCCCTTTTCAACCCCCCTTCTCAACAACCCTCCTCATCCTTCCTCTTCATCCTCAACCCCCATCCTCAACCCCCCTCCTCATCCTTAACCCCCTCCTCAACCCCACTCCTCCTCAACCCCCTCATCCTCAAACACTCTCCTCCTCAACCCCCCTCCTCCTCAACCCCCTCCTCCTCAACCCCCCTCCTCAACCCTCATCCTCAACCCTCCTCCTCAACCTCCCTCCTCAACCCCCCTCCTCAACCCTCCTCCTAAACCCCCCTCCTCATCCTAACTCCTCAACCCCCTCCTCAATTTACCCCTCTTATTACCTCCCCCTCTCCCTTTCCCTTCACTTACCTTCCATCAGCTGCTCCTCCGCTCCTCCGCGCATCTTCCGGCTGTGTTGGGTCCCACCAATGCTAATGACGTGACCCGGGATCTTAATAGTTATTTAGAGAGGGGTAAAGAGAGGACGGGGGTTGAGGGGTGATGATGAGGAGGGAGGTAAAGGTTGAGAAGGGGGGTAGAGGTTGAGGAGGGGGTAGAGGTTGAGGAGGGGGGTTGAGGATGAGGAGGGGGTTTGAGGATGAGGAGGGGGGTTGAGCATGAGGAGGGGGTTGAGGATGAGTACGGGGGATGAGATGGATAAAGGAGGGGGAGGGAAAGAGAGATGAGGGAGAGGGGGTGAAAGAGACATGGGGGTGGAGAGACACGGGGGAAAGAGACACAGGGTGACTCGAGTATAAGCCAAGGGTGCATTTTTCAGCCTTAAAAAAAGGCTGAAAAACTCAGCTTATACTCGAGTATATACGATATATATATATTGTACAAGATCCTGCTCTAGTGATTTGAGACTTATTTCACAACAAGAGCTAACATTAACATATATCTGTACTGTGTTTACATTATAAATTAATACTAATAATAATAATACTAAGAAGAATACTTCTATAGGTGTCTTTTACATATATCATTGTTATGTAAACAAGTAACATAACATTGAATAATCAAGGCAGATTTACATTTTGTACTAAATATTAAAAGAAAATAATAAAATAAAAATGAGACTATCATCCCAACAGGATGCTGATTTCCTCTTAATGAACATTACAAATTATCTAAACATAATACTAGCAATTTTTCTTCGTAAATCATTCCCAAAATATTTAGCAATGATATTGTGCCTCCTTGTCATAAACTAGCATGTGCTGGTACCAGTTGTGTTCAGTTCTTTTTGCACCGGGCCTCAAGACTAATGATTCACAGTACTGTTAGTACCATGCTCAGTTGTTTTAGTGTACTGTAGTCCCAGGTGCATTATATTTGTGTGTAACAGCTTGCTATAGTGATTACTCACATGTTAAACATGCCTAATACTTGTATGTATTATTTTATAAATAGTTTATTGGTAATGTGATCTATACTGTTTGACCTAGTCTATGGAGGTGTAATCAGATTATAACTGGAGGATATTGGTGCTCCCCAGTGGCAGCTGGGAAGTACCATGGAGAATGCCAATGTTCCCCAATGGCAGAAAGAAGAAGGCATAGAGCATGCGCAAGCTCCCCAGCTCCCCAGCAAGCTCCCCACCTGCAATTCATGGTTTAAAAACACATTAAAAGTTAATTCATATAAAGTCCTAATTATTCTTTAGATAAACCTTTAAGTCTACTCAAGTGGTCCTTTAATTTCAATAAAAAATGAATACTCAAATGTTTAAACCGCTTTAGATTCTACAACTTATCAAGTTAGAATAACAGCCAATCAGATGATGCACCAACTGAGTACTGCAGTAACTGTTGATGAGGTGTAAAGGGTCATACTGATAAGCTTATACAAAAATTCTGTGGTATTGTGAAGACACTTGGTATTTGGACTTAAAATGTTGGTAGGGGCATGGGGGATGTCAGCTCTCCCCATCGACAGATGGGAGGTGGCCTAGAGGGGTCAGGCATTCCCCAGCCACATCAGGATTTCATGGCAGGTGGCATGGAAAATACAATGAGCTCCCCAGTGGCAGATGGAAGGGGCAATGAAGAATGTGAAGCTCCGCAGGGGCAGACGGGAGGCAGTACACTTGGCACTAATGCTCCCCAGAAGCAGATTTCCATACTGTTTGTGGCGTCTGATATAATGGAAGGCTACTGAATTTCTTCTGTCTGCTCGCCCAACTTGTAAGATGTGGAAAGGAACCCTGTGCCCTCCTGTGTTGTGACACTCCTATCTACTGATATGAGGTTCAAAGAGGGGACTAACTGCCTGATAACACTGGGGATCTTTGGGTATTTTGGGCACATCAGGTACTGAAGTCCAATCCAAGTTAGCACATAAAAGCAGCTGATTAATATTAGTGAGCCACTCATTGCATATAAATGTAGCAGTGACAACATTGATTTTCCAAGGATTTATTCAAGTTACAAAGAAATGGCAACAAAAAAAAACAACCTGAGGTGACAGAGTCCATTTACAAATATTTAATTGATATGGATGTTGGATTAGTAATAATATTTTAGAGCTTTATTAAAATATTTGTAAAATACAGAGTTTTGATGATGATGATGATGATGACTATTAATACTAATCTTCATTTATAAAGTAATAAGGGATAGATACAGGGAAATCAGTAAATATTTAACAATGTAATGTATTAATTTAGAAGGATATCATATAGGGTCTCTGCTCCTGAGAGCTTTACATTCTAAAAGAGATATTGATATTGGTAAGTCAAACAGGTTGGAAGATGAGGAGGTGTTATGGTGAACTCACAAGACCCTTCAAATTTGTAAGTACTTGGATATTACTTGCCGGGATTCTTAAAAATTGAACTTTTGAAGTTCTGAAAGCTAAGGGAGAGCTTGAAAAGGTGAGGTGGACGACTCCAAAGGATAGAAGTAGCCTTAGGGAAGTCATCTAGACAAGATCAGTAGTAAGTAATTGATGAGCATGAAAAGATTAAATCCAAAGCAGGTCAGATAACAATAAATATAGATTAGAGTACAGAGGAGCTACTGAGAGATTTCATGTTTGGGTCAAGATTTAGAATTTTATTCTTTAGGGAATGGGAAGTCAGTGAACGGATTGATGTAAAGTAGAGCATTAGTGTGAGCAAAGACTCGAGTATAAGCCGAGGGTGGGAAATGTGCTCTCCCCTGTGTCCCTCTTGTGCCCTCTGTGTCCCCCTCTTATGTGCCCTTTTCTTGTGTCCCCCCTCTCTCTCCCCTGGGTCTCTTCTCCCCTCTCCCTCCCCTGTGTCTCTTCACCCCTCTCCCTTCCCTGTGTCTCTTCCCCCCTCTCCCTTCCCTGTGTCTCCTCCCCCTCTCCCTTCCCTGTGATTCTTCCCTGCCTCTCTTATCACCCTCCTCAACCCCCCTCCTCATTCTCAAGCCCCCTCCTCAAACCCCTTCCTCATTCTCAACCTCCCTCCTCATACTCCCTCCTCATCCTCAACCTCCCTCCTGATCCTCAACCCCCCTCCTCATCCTCACCCCGCCTCCCGGAGGCCGGAGGAGCAGCTGCAGATGGAAGTAAGTGAGGGGAAAGGGAGAGGGGGAGGTATTTAGAGGGGTAAAGTGAGGAGGGGGGGTTAGAAAGAGGAGGGGGGTTTAGAATGAGGAGGGGGGTTGAGGATGAGGAGGGGGGAGGGAAAGAGACACGGGGGGTTAGAGAGACATGGGGGGTTAGAGAGACATGGGGGGTTAGAGAGACACAGGGGGGTTAGAGAGACACAGGGGTTAGAGAGACACGGGGGGGAGGGGGGGAGTGACTCGAGTATAAGCCGAGGGGGCCCTTTTTAGCCTTAACAAAAGGGCTGAAAAACTACTAATATGGTACTTGTTTTTCCCCTGTCACTTTACCTACTTATTTTCTTGATGAGGGTGAGGTGGTGCTGGTTCTGCTCACTTTTCTTATGCTGGGAAGTGCTTTAATTTTTTTGATGGCATGCAATAACTAAATAGAACACATAGAACACATGTTAGATCAGGATATATGTTTGTGGCAGCTCGAAAAAAAGTCTATCCCTCTTTCTCCCTCTCTATCTATCCCTTCCCCCTCCCCCCCTCTCCTAATCTCTGTCTCTCTATACCCCTCTCTCCCTATCTCTCTCTAACTCTTTCTCATCTCTCTCTCTTTCTCTATCTCTCTCTTCGTATCCCTCTCTCTCTCTCTCTCTCTATATATATATATTTATATATATATATATATATATATATATGTCCTTATCTTTCTCTCTCCTATCTCTCTCTCTCCCTATCTCTCTCTTTTTCCCTATCTCTCTCTCTTTCTCCCTATCTATCGCTCTCTCTCTCTGTCTTTCTCTCCCTATCTCTATCTCTTGCTCTATTTTTCCCAACTCTCTCTCATTCACAAGCTCTCTTTCCCCACGTCACCCTATCTCCCCCTCACCCACTCGCCACAGAATGCCTGCATTAGCACCATGCAAAGGCCCAGGAGGGCAGCGGGAGGGGTGTGATAGGCCTGTTATAGGGCCAATGGAGACCCGTGGGAGGGCTGTGAAGGGAAGCCAGAGGGAGACCCGCAATAGGCCCGCAAAAGGGCTGTGGGGGGAAGCCCACAGGAAGCCCTTGATGGAGCCCTGGGGCCACAGGAAGTCCTTGATGGGGCCATGTGAGGCCCAGGGTGGCCTGTAATGGGGCCTTGGGGTGGCTGGTTAGAGGCGTGGATGGAGGAGGCAGGAGAATAGAGAGATAATAGAGAAAATGGCAGACATAGAAAGTCTGATAACATGAATCAGAAGTGCCAGCACCCAAAAAGAAAAGAAAGATTTAAGTTTTATAGGATAATAAAGTATTGAAAGCAGTTTAAGTCAGATATATTTAGTAGAGAGAAATAGTGCAACGTTGCTGTGCGCAAGTAATTTTTGTATTTTTGAGTATTGGAGAAGCTTTGTGACAACGAAGATGGTAGTCGGAGAAATATGCAGGGACATAGCAAAGTTTCTTATAATAATGGAAATATTTTTTTTGAGGGAGAGATTGAATAAATGAGTTAAGATGGTGACAGGTATTACATTAGGATAATAGGTAATTTTAATGGAATGGCATGGCAAGTATGGAGGTTGGTGCAGACACTTCTCTGTTATAAAGAGTAAAGAAGCCTAGAATAAGTGTGGGGGTGGAGAGATATTGATCCTACTATTATATTTTTTAAGTATTTTGCAATGTCTAGGGCTGTGAGATAGTTAGTTGTAGGGTGACAAAGGGGAATATTAAACATAGAAACCTAGCACTTCTGATTGGGAAACAAGGATAACATATGCAGAGAGTCGATTTTTTTTTTGGAGAGGCTAATGGCCGAGGTATATGAACTGTTTTTCGACTTGGGTTGTACTGAAGGCATGAATGCTAGCATCAGCCAAAGAATGAAAATGTTAAAATCCTTGAGATGTTCCAGGGTCCGGATGTTAGAAACAACATAGTGAACAGAAGGCCATAATGTATCATCAAGACGAAAGGCTTGGTTCATGGTCTGGCAAAAAAGAAGAAAGCAGGCAAGGGTGGTCAGAATAGCATATGTTCAGGATACAGAATGAGTTTGGAAAGCCATACTGCTAGAGGTCAAAACCAGGCAGAGGGTGGTCAGACTGACCAAGGTTTAGGAACAAAGCTCACAGTATAGTTTCTCACAGAGGACAGTATCTAACAATAAATAGTTGAATAGAACATATTATTAGTAATGCTGGTTTAGTGCACAGTACAAATGAAACACTGTATGAAATCAGTATGGTGATGCTTAAAAATATATATTACTAGCGAATTGCCCGTCAAAAAATGACGGCAAAGAAATTGTAAGTGAGCTAAGGGTGTTTGGTGTATAATAATAAAATAACTAATAGATTAATAAATTAATATACTTTACCTATTTTGAAGCATTGTGTTGAAGAGCTGGCAATCTGTTTTCATGTTGCTGCAGCATTAGTGGTGTGGAGGTGCTGTGTAAGCATGCTGAATGTGTGCAGTGTAATAGTGTGCGTGCGCGAGACCAAACCGTTAGCGTAGCTGTGTACTTCCGCATTGTATAAGTTATTGTTC
The DNA here is from genome assembly GCA_027410445.1 of Discoglossus pictus. Classification (NCBI taxonomy): domain Eukaryota; kingdom Metazoa; phylum Chordata; class Amphibia; order Anura; family Alytidae; genus Discoglossus; species Discoglossus pictus. Next base: position 13,460,244 of record CM050166.1, read on the forward strand.
TAAAATGGCGGCTAATGTGTGGTATGCGTCTGTAGCGGAATATCCGTAGGTGTTTTGTGGTGTTTTGAGTGTTTCTGGTGGTGTTTTGCGTGTTTAGAGTCCTATAGCCTCGTTTTCGTTTGGTTCGGCGGCCATTTTATCTCTCGCTTAGATAATTTTTTAGAGTCTCTTTTATTTTGAGTTAAATTAAGGTGTAACTGAATTTTTTAAAGGTCCTGGATGCTCCCTCTTGCTGTAGGTAAGCTTTTTATGTATGTGTTGTGTGTATTTGTTGTGTTTTTCATTTTTTCATGTCCACGGGTTGCGGCCGATTTTTGATTTATTTATATATTAAGTAATGGTCCGAATATAAGCCGCACCTTTTTTCCGATTTTTGAGCTTGCGAGTTACGGGTGCGGCTTATATTTGCGACCGTCAAAAAATCATTGCCGATTTGCTAACTTTGCTTGTAACGCTTGCGACTTCTATTCACGAATGCAAAATTACTGCCAATTTGCACGATTGCGAGTTAAGGGTGCCGATTTTCGTGCTTTAGACTGCGGTATTGAATAGTGATTTACGGTTTTAGTTATTCTAACATCCTGTAAAGCCTGTAACCTGCAAAAAAAGCCTGTTTCTTGCAATGGCGGATCACTTTGAGAGTCTTTTTCTCTCCAATTTTACGGGAGCGGCCTATATTTGAGTACTTTCTTTTTTCTGTTTTTTCACCTTGAACTTTACGGGTGCGGCTTATATGCGGGTGTGGCTTATATTCGGTATATATATATTTCTGGATATTCATTTGAGTATTTACTTATGGGTTTGTCCTACCTCCTGCATTTAGGACAGAAACAAGCTTTCTCTTTACAAGTCCCTCCTCCTCTACGGCAGTCTTTTTCCTGTCCTACACAATGGGTAATGGCTTTGCCAGAAAAGATTTAATTAAGGACTTACAGGGCCTCTTTTTGATTAGGGCCTTTCCACTGCTTCTCTTCTTAGTTACAGAGCCTGATATGTGATGACCAGTTGGAAAAAGGGGACCTTTAGTGGCTAAAATGGCTCCTCACAGACCACAACTCACATGGGATGTACCTTACCAATGTATATTCAAATTATCAATGTGTAATCCTTCTGTTTGTGTATGGTAATGGTAAAGGAAAATGTATAGACTCATTGAACATAGTATGCTAAGGAATGCAATTTTTAAAGATGTATGTGGAGCAATTTTATATTTTCCCAGGATTTATATTATTTTTTCCAAATTAGATGATATCCTGTGACCCACGCACATACCAAGTGATATGCTACCCACAATAATTGACCCAGACAACTTGTTGGATAAAAAACAGGCCACATGAGTTTAGTAATAAACATAATAATGGATAACCATCAAAAGAAACCATAAATAAATAACAAATAAACAATTGAGGAGAGGAGCCTGGCTATAGACAGTTCCAGTTATGCCCTGAACCCGTTGTGATGATCACAATGAACCACTGTAAGGTAGGGACTCACCCACTTTACCACTGGCCAGGGGACTCACCTCACCATGTGCCACTGTCGCAACATATATAATTCCTGTATTATTTCTAAAATATGTTATTTTTTACAAAGACATAAATATAACATTATCAAAACTTAAGCATAACCTTGAATAAACCCCTCTCTGTATTCCTACATGGATGGGTGGGTGGGTACCACACTTGTGGCTAGCTGGGAGCAGAAAGGCTATCCACTTATTCTTCCCATCCATAGTCCTGCTGGGTCAAGGGGTTATTCCCCCCAACTCAGGGGACCTCCCCCCAACTCTGCCACCCTTCATTTTCCTCTTAGACCCCCAGTTAAAAGCTTTCTGCAGATGCATCTTATTTTACTACAAATTAAGCTTGACTCCACCATGTGTAAGTGAAGATTTCCATGGTTACCAAGTGCAACATCTAGGCATTTTGTTATTCAAATCCCATGACTGCTTACTATTAACCAGAATATCTGATGATTGCTCTTCTGTTTGTTCTGTCCTCATACTGTGCCTGCCCAACCTTCTCTATGCCTGTAAAATTTAAAGCAAAAAAAGAGTTGTACAGAGTCTGAAAATATATATATTTTTCGGTTTGCAAGTATTGAGGAACACAAAAAGGAGAGAGAAATAAGTCATGCAAACAAGAGGGCTGTCAACCCTGCTTTGGAAGGGAGTATGTCATTAAGATGCTTAACCCAGATCAGCAAAGATACCGTATTAATATTTCTGACTACATACCTCTGGCTATGGGAAAGAAAAATGTGACATATACTTACATTTATGTATATTGGGACTGCATTAACATGCATAACCCAAGTCAACAAAGATTCGCTAGCAATATCTGTGGAAAATAAACATTTACAGAGTCTCAATGTCACATACGTGGTCTACATGGGAAGTGCATGAAATGCTTACTGAACCCAGATAATTATTTCCTAGAGAAATTTATGACCAGGTAACTAAGAAAAGGAAAAGTGTCAAGTCTCACAGTGTGTTTACTCCTTTAACTCTGATGGAGTAATCCCCAATACATCAGGGGCTGAGGAGGGGCCAATTAAACGATCTAGTTACCTTCTGGTAAAACTGTGAAAGACGTCTTAGGCCTGAATGTGGATGAGTTTATTCCAACCTCCTCTTAACTTAACACCTAGTCCGCACCAGGTTAAACAATTTATGTTTCTTATGGGCACATCTCAAAATGATATCCTTTCTCAGAGAGAGCTTCTGAGCTGTTGGATTATGTGTCTCAAGCAGAAGTATATTTTACAACAGTCTTAGTATTTGGATCGGCTATAGCTCTTATTTGTGTATGTACATCTATGAGAGCTTACACAAGAGTCTCTTCAAATGGGATAAGATATCTTACAAATCATTAGAGATATATATCAATCATCGAATCTGTCAGTCCTAATTTTGTCCACTGAATCCTTATCTGATCTCAGGTTCTGGGTTAAAGAACATCTCATTAGATCATTTCAACCCTGATTAGTAGACTAGTGCCTTATTGTGGTTATGTAAAAGCAAATGTAAAAATTAAAAATTTTCTATTAGGGAGAAGCCAGGCGTGAAATGATCTTATGAGACGCTTATAAACATATTATAATAGTAAGTGTATTACCACATCACTCATCCATTTACACTAATTATCATTTTAGAGAAGGTTTTTTGGCGTCTTTTTCAAAATATAAGACTTTTCTGAAAGGATGAAGCACCACGTTAATTCAGAATGACCTAGATATAGTGCATCATTTTGATGACTTACAATATCATGTCTCAGCTATATCATGTAGCAGATCCAAGCTATGATCTTCAGATTTGTGCAAGCTGTGCTAGGAATTAAGGTCCCTTGAAGGAATGCTATTTCTTCTTGGAAAACTGGAGGTCTTAATAAACTACCTGTTAGAGGAAATGTTGGGAAAACTCTTCTCCCAGTATTGTCTCTGTAGGCCTTACCTAAATAAGGAGTTTTAAACCAGTGATGTCAATTCCATTTCTGTTATTTCAAGCTTGGAGAACAAAACAAAGGTCTGTTTTTTTAATATTTTGCATTAGCCTTTTATAATGTTTCTACAGATGTGAGGAAATATTGTTCTTACACATTCATGCAAAGGAAAGCAAGAAAACTAAAATTTGCCAGAAGCTAATTAGATATTTGTCCTTGCAGCTGGTGTTTTCTAGTTATTTAGTTTTGTGAGGCCTGAACGTTTGACATTTTCCTGCAGCCTTAATCTGGCAAAAGTATTAAAGGCATATCAAAGTGAGCTGGGTTATGAATGCATCCAGTAGAATGCATCATAACCCACATAGCAAAAATGTTTGCATGAAAACATGCAAACCGATTTAGCGAAAAAATAAAAATGGTGCTGGGTGTGAAGTTGACACCCCCAGAAACTCAGATTTGCATATTGGGCTCCACATTTCTTATGAGGAGCCCAATATGCAGCACATGCGAATGCTGATTGACATTTCAGCCAATCAGCAAGTCTCTGTCTCCCTCCCTTCCATGCTGCAGCTTGTGGGCAAAGCACCCAGCCATAGCCCCTCTGCCTTTCCATCCCTCCTGTCTCATCTGCAGAGCTCCGCAGCGTGTGGGCAGAGCACTTACCAAGAAGTACTGCTGAAGGTAAAGCCCCTTTGTGTTTTTCATGTTTCATGCTGTGCTATTAAAATGAACTATCTTAATTGTTTAAGTCAGTGTGTGTCTTTTTGTGTATATCAGTGTGTCTCTGTGTATGACAGTGTGTACCTATGTGTGTATCAGTGTGTGCCTCTGTGTGTGTATCTCTATGTGTATGTCAGTGTGTGCCTCTGTTTGTGTGTGTGTGTGTCTTTGAGTGTGTCAGTGTGTGCATCTATGTGTGTGTGTCTTTGAGTGTGTCAGTGTGTGTCTCTATGTGTATGTCAGTGTGTGCCTCTGTGTGTGTGTGTCAGTGTGTGCCTATATGTGTGTTTCTCTATGTGTGTGCCAGTGTGTGCCTCTATGTGTGTGTCAGTGTGTGCCGCTTTGTGTGTGTGTGTGTCAGTGAGTGCCTCTGTGTGTGTCTCTATGTGTTTGTCAGTGTGTGCCTCTGTATGTGTGTCTCTATGTGTGTGTCAGTGTGTGCCTCTGAGTGTGTGTGTCAGTGTGTGCCTCTTTGTGTGTGTGTCAGTGAGTGCCTCTGTGTGTGTGTGTCTCTATGTGTTTGTCAGTGTGTCTCTGTGTATGTCAGCATGTGCCTCTGTGTGTGTGCCTCTATGTGTGTGTCAGTGTGTGCCTTTGAGTGTGTGTGTCTCTTTGTGTGTGTGTCAGTGTGTGTCTCTATATGTGTGTCAGTGAGTGCCTCTGTGTGTGTGTGTCTCTATGTGTTTGTCAGTGTGTCTCTATGTGTATGTCAGTGTGTGCCTCTGTGTCAGTGTGTGTCTCTCTCTGTGTGTGTGCCTCTGTGTCACTGTGTGTCTTTATGTCGGTGTTAGTGTGTGCATGTGTGTGTGTGTCAGTGTGTGCATCTGTGTCAGTGAGTGTCTCTATGTGTGTGTCAGTGTGTGCCTCTGTGTCACTGTGTGTCTCTGTGTGTGTCAATGCGTGCCTCTGTGTGTGTGTGTGTCAGTGTGTGCCTCTGTGTGTGTGTGTGTCTCTGTGTATGTCAGTGTGTATCTATGTGTGTGTCAGTGTGCCTCTGAGTGTGTTTGTCAGTGTGTGCCTCTGTGTCAGTGTGTGTCAGTGTGTGCCTCTGTGTCACTGTGCGTCTCTATGTGTATGCCAGTGTGTGCCTCTGTGTGTGTGTGTGTCTCTGTGTATGTCAGTGTGTATCTATGTGTGTGTCAGTGTGTGCCTTTGAGTGTGTTTGTCAGTGTGTGCCTCTGTGTCAGTGTGTGTCAGTGTGTGCCTCTGTGTCACTGTGTACCTCTATGTGTATGTCAGTGTGTGCCTCTGTGTGTCAGTGTGTGCCTCTGTGGCACACACTGACACACACATAGAGACACACACACTGACACACACACACAGAGGCACACGCTGACACATATAGAGACACACACAATAAGGCACACACTGACACATATAGAGACACACACAATAAGGCACACACTGACACACACAGATGCACACACTGATACACACACACACAGAGGCACACACTGACACACACATAGAGAGACACAAACAAAGAGGCACCTAGAGACACACATACACAGAGGCACACACTGACACACATACACACAGAGGCACACACTGACACACACACAGAGGCACAGACTGACACATATAGAGACACACACAATGAGGCACACACTGACACACACATAGAGACACACACACTGACACACACACACAGAGGCACACACTGACACATATAGAGACACACACAATAAGGCACACACTGACACATATAGAGACACACACAATAAGGCACACACTGACACACACAGATGCACACACTGATACACACACACACAGAGGCACACACTGACACACACATAGAGAGACACAAACAAAGAGGCACCTAGAGACACACATACACAGAGGCACACACTGACACACATACACACAGAGGCACACACTGACACACACACAGAGGCACAGACTGACACATATAGAGACACACACAATGAGGCACACACTGACACACACATAGAGACACACACACTGACACACACACACAGAGGAACACACTGACACATATAGAGACACACAAAATAAGGCACACACTGACACACACAGAGGCACACACTGATACACACACACACACATAGGCACACACTGACACACACGTAGATAGAGACACACAAAGAGGCATGTAGAGACATACACACACAAAGGCACACACTGAGACATATAGAGACACACACAATGAGGCACACACTGACACACACAGAGGCACACACACACAGAGGCACACACTGACACACACATAGAGACACACACACTGACACACACACAAAGCGGCACAGACTGACACATACATAGAGACACACACTGACACACACACACAGAGGCACACACTGACACATATAGAGATGCACACAATGAGGCACACACTGACACACATAGAGGCACACACTTACACACACAGAGACACACACTGACACACACATAGATACACACACTGACACACACATAGAGGCACAGACTGACACACACACACACATAGGCACACACTGACACATATAGAGAGACATAGATAGAGGCACACACTGACACACACAGAGGCACACACTGACACATATAGAGACACACACACTGACACACACATAGAGAGACACACACAAAGAGGCACACACTGACACACACACAGCGGCACATACTGACACTCACAAAGAGGCACACACTGACACACACATAAAGACACACACTGACACACACACAAAGAGGCACACACTGACACACACATAGAGGCACACACTGACACACACACACACACAGAGGCACACAAGGTCACACACATAGAGACACACACTGACACACACAAAGAGGCACACACAGACACACACGCACAGAGGCACACGCTGACACACACACACATAGGCACACAAGGTCACACACACACATATAGACACACACTGACACACACACAAAGAGGCACACACTGACACACACATGCAGAGGAACACACTGACACACACACGCAGAGGCACACACTGACACACACAGAAAGAGGCACACACTGACACACACATAGAGGCACACACTAACACACACACACAGAGGCACACACTGACACATATAGAGACACACACAATGAGGCACACACTGAAACACACAGAGGCACACACTGAAACACACACACACAGAGGCACACACTGACACACACATAGAGAGACACACACAAAGAGGCACACACTAACACACACACAGAGGCACATACTGACGCACACATAGAGACACACACTGACACACATATAAAGACACACACTGACATACACACAAAGAGACACACACTGACACACACACACAGGCACACACTGACACACACATAGAGAGACAAACACAGAGGCACACACTGACACACACATAGAGAGACACACACAGAGACACACACTGACACACACATAGAGGCACACTGACACACACAGAAAGAGGCACACACTGACACACACATAGAGGCACACACTGACACATACACACAGAGGCACACACTGACACATGCATACAGACACACACAATGAGGCACCAACTGACACACACAGAGGCACACACTGACACACACACACACACACACACACACACACACACATAGGCACACACTGACACACACACACAGAGGCACACACTGACACATATATAGGCACACACTGACACACACACACAGAGACACACACTGACACACACATAGACACACACAAAGAGGCACACACTAACACACACAGAGGCACATACTAACACACACAGAGGCACACACTGACACACACAGAGGCACACACTGACACACATAGAGACACAAACTGACACACATAGAGACACAAACTGACACACATAGAGACACACACTGACACACACATAGAGGCACACACTGACACACACAGATGCACACACTGATACACACACACAGAGGCACACACTGACACACACACACACACAGGCACACACTGACACACACATAGAGACACACACACTGACACACACACACAGAGGCACAGACTGACACATATAGAGACACACACAATGAGGCACACACTGACACACACATAGAGACACACACACTGACACACACACACAGAGGCACACACTGACACATATAGAGACACACACAATAAGGCACACACTGACACACAGAGAGGCACACACTGACACATATAGAGACACACACAATGAGGCACACACTGACACACACAGAGGCACACACTGACACATATAGAGACACACACAATGAGGCACACACTGACACACACAGAGGCACACACTGATACACACACAGAGGCACACACTGACACCCACATAGAGACACACACACTGACACACAACAAAGCGGCACAGACTGACACATACATAGAGACACACACTGACACACACACACAGAGGCACACACTGACACATATAGAGATGCACACAATGAGGCACACACTGACACACATAGAGGCACACACTTACACACACACACAGAGACACACACTGACACACACATAGAGACACACACTGACACACACATTGAGGCAGAGACTGACCCACACACACACATAGGCACACACTGACACATATAGAGAGACACACATAGAGGCACACACTGACACACACACACAGAGGCACACACTGACACATATAGAGACACACACACTGACACACACATAGAGAGACACACACAAAGAGGCACACACTGACACACACACAGCGGCACATACTGACACTCACAAAGAGGCACACACTGACACACACATAAAGACACACACTGACACACACACAAAGAGGCACACACTGGCACACACATAGAGGCACAAACTGACACACACACACACAGAGGCACACAAGGTCACACACATAGAGACACACACTGACACACACACAAAGAGGCACACACAGACACACACGCACAGAGGCACACGCTGACACACACACACACACACACACATAGGCACACAAGGTCACACACACACATATAGACACACACTGACACACACACAAAGAGGCACACACTGACACACACATGCAGAGGAACACACTGACACACACACGCAGAGGCACACACTGACACACACAGAAAGAGGCACACACTGACACACACATAGAGGCACACACTAACACACACACACAGAGGCACACACTGACACATATAGAGACACACACAATGAGCACACACTGAAACACACAGAGGCACACACTGAAACACACTCACACAGAGGCACACACTGACACACACATAGAGAGACACACACAAAGAGGCACACACTAACACACACACAGAGGCACATACTGACACACACATAGAGACACACACTGACACACATATAAAGACACACACTGACATACACACAAAGAGACACACACTGACACACACATAGAGAGACACACACAGAGACACACACTGACACACACATAGAGGCACACTGACACACACAGAAAGAGGCACACACTGACACACACACAGAGGCACACACTGACACACGCATACAGACACACACAATGAGGCACCAACTGACACACACAGAGGCACACACTGATACACACACACACATAGGCACACACTGACACACACACACAGAGGCACACACTGACACATATAGAGGCACACACTGACACACACACACACACAGAGACACACACTGACACACATAGAGGCACATACTAACACACACAGAGGCACACACTGACACACACAGAGGCACACACTGACACACATAGAGACACAAACTGACACACATAGAGACACACACTGACACACACATAGAGGCACACACTGACACACTGACACACAGAAACATACACTGGCAAATCAAAAACATACATAAATCAAGTCCTTTATTAAACAGAAACAAAATAAAGGTCAACAGGGCATTTTTTGCAGCATCTTATAAAGTAAAGTGCTGATTTTAGGTACATGCTGTGTTGTTGAGAAGCTAAGATCTCTAAGAAAGCATTGATTGCTGAGAATAGGGGATAATTGAGTGAATGACTCAGGTATTTGCCATTAGACAAAGAGCTGAAAAGATTCTGTCAACAAAGCCTCTTACAAATTGTTGTTCATAAGACTACCTTACAAATGGCAAGAGTGCCAGGAATTGTAGTATATAAAGAGTAGAGACAATATATACCAGGGGTAGGCAAGTTCAGTCCTGTAGAGTCACACACAGACAAGGATTTGAGAACATCTCTACTGCGTACAGGCCATACTATAGCTTTTTCAGTCATCCTGATTGACTCACCTGTGCACTGAAAGGAAATCAAACAGATAACTTCCACTAATCACTCGGGCGGTATGAAATGTACCCCATGACCACCCCGTAACTATTCAACGTCCTCAAGTCCCCAAGTTCCACATGTGATGTGCTATTGGTGTAGATTCTGAATCTGCAGATGATGCCACCTCCTTAAACTTTTTCCAATTAATTCTCGACAGTACATCGGCTATGACATTCTTTACCCCTGCTATATGCGAAGATCTAAATAAAATAGTGAATTGCAGGCATTTCAGTACCAGTTGCCTCAGTAGCTTTTCCACTGGAGGTGAAGAGGCAGTAGTTGAATTTTGCTTTTGACCCACGCTTAGATTGTTGCAGTTGAACACAATGCGATGGTTTAGGCTATCCACCCATAGGCATATGGCCACACAATGGCAAACAACTCTAAAAATTAAAGTCACTAGTCCCCCACGCTATGGGCCATGTCTCAGTGCACCATCACCCACCGAAGTAAGCCCTGAAACCCCTGGAAACTGTTGCATGTTTTCCAAGATCTCGTTAAGGTTCTTCTGGTTCTTTTAAAATAAGGGGTCAGCCGTTAAAGTGTTGGAGAAAAAGGTACCAAAAGCGCAGGTCCGCCTTGCGTTTGCTCATCACTCGGATGTGATGGTGCGGGTGAGACCCCTGCCATCGTCAGGGACAACCTCCTAGTAAATATCCTGTGCACTGGAATAATGTGTCATGCAAAATTTAGCTTACCTAGCAATGACTGAATTACCCAAAGGGAAACTTTGTTAACAGACATAACCACCTGGACACTGATCCTAAGATCAACCCCTTTATCCCATGGCAGCCTACACTGTATAAATGCATACATCCCAAAAACTCAAGGAATGGCATGGGCCCTCCGATTTCTCATATGCTAGTGGAATACCAAACTCAGGTACCATATCCTGAAAAGTAATTTAAAGCAATCCTGGGGTCTCCCTCGGCCCACGAACAGAAAATCATCAAGGTAATCGACTACCAATTTTGAACTTTTCAAAATATGCACAGGAAATGGAACACCCCATGGGTAAACACAAATCCACAAAGTACTTGTTCTGAATATATAGCACCCCAGTAAATGATTGGAATCCGGGTGGACCGGAAGTAGCCTGAAGGCTCACTGTATGTCTACTTTGGCCAACAATGCACCTTTACCACCTTTCTCACCATACTAACCGCCTGTTTAAAGGACAAATAGGTAACTGACCCCAGGTTTTTATCAATCCTGTTGTTACCTTTTAGATATGACAGATGGTGCATGAGCCTAAGGGAACCCGCCTCCTTCTTTGGAACCAGCCCTTATGGGGAAATCCATAAATCCTCAATGGGAGTTGCATCAAAAAGGATAGTAATCCTACCTTTTTACACCTCATTCCAAAGCTTACTAAGCACCATAGAAGGATTCTCCCAAGCAGATTTTATGTAAGGGGGCCACACCATCTACTAGGTTCCCTAGCAGCAGACAGGATCGAAAAGCCTAGTGAAAAACACTGAATCAACAACCTAGCATCCTCCCCCCTAACCGGGCTCTTAGCGTACAGATTTAACCACTGCAACAGCCTTTCTAGCTGCACTTGGCTCCTCCCCCTTTTGCAACATCCTCTCCTTTTTCAGATTTTTTACTATCTTGAAGCAACGCAAATGCGGGTTTCCGTTTCCTCACTCAGAGCATTCGTGTTTAAACTTAGACGAGGTACCCCAGTTACAAGACCCCTCGTTATATGAAAAATGAAACCCATTCTCAAATGATCCAGCTGCTGCTGGTTTAACTGCAGAGACTGTTGCTGGTGGTAGTAGAGTAACTATTATTAACCAGCTCCCCATGTCCCTATTGTCCCATGGCATGATTGGTCTCACAGCCATCTTTTGCCTAAACTTCTCGTCATAAGCCCACCAAGATAGGCCTCGGTATGTCCTATGTCCAGATAAGAGCAAAAAGATGAGCATTGTTCAGAATTTTTTCCCCCACTTTGCTGGCAAATATAACATATGCTTTGGAGCCAATTACTGAACTTTTTAGGGATTTTTCTGTATCTAAGCCTACGCTCTTATTCCTCCTTTTTTGCATCAACCTTTTTCTCCTCCTGCTTTATTTCTATAAAGCAATCCAAAGGGAGTAGCGAGAATAGCTCTTAACTTTCTTCTCCATATTTCCTCCCTTCCTTATATATGTGCTCCACGATGGGGTCTATGGAGGATAATGCAGATTTTGTCATTGCTGTGTCCGCAACCCTATTCAATGACTCTGAGACCCCTTCCTGTGAGTTGGGGTTCCCTGAAACTATCAGCTCTCCGGGCCCTGTGCTAGATTCCTCCATGGCTCTAATTGCCTTATCCGCTACATTGTAATATGCAACCGAACCACTGACTGGGAAACTGATTTACACAAGCCGCCCCTTTACGCAACCTGATTTACTCAAGCCGCCACTGGTTTTGGGACCTTACTATTTTTAAATTTGTCTAGCAATCCTTTTAAACCCACTAAAAGACATTCCAATATATTGTGTGTAACTTCTTCATATTGTGTGTTATCTGTGTACTCACCGCTATGCCTCAGGTCTGTGGACAACAAGGGGGCTGTGACACCTGCTGCTGCCGACATCGCAATATCATCCCTTCCTTGCTTATTGGATGGAATTTTCCTTCCTTGTTTAACATCCTGCGTTCCACACCCTCCTTTCTTCTCTAGGCGGGGGTCTTCCATCCTTATGTCCTCCTGAGTAGTGATGTCGCGAACCGCCGCAAATGTTCGCGAACCGGCGAACCCGGGGGAACCGCCGTAGACTTCAATGGGCAGGAGAATTTTAAAACCCACAGGGACTCTTTCTGGCCACAATAGTGATGGGGAAGTTGTTTCAACTGGACTAACACCTGGACTGTGGCATGCCAGAGGGGGATCCATGGCAAAACTCCCACGGAAAATGACATAGTTGATGCAGAGTCTGGTTTTAAGCCATAAAGGGCATAAATTACCTAACATTCCTAAATTGTTTGGAATAACGTGCTTTAAAACATCAGGTATGATATTGTATCGATCTGGTAGTGTAAGGGTTAGGCCAGCTTCACAGTGACAGACCAAACTCCCTGTTTAACGCACCGCAAACAACCGCAAACAGTCCATTTGAACAACAGCAAACTACCAATTTGCACAAGGTTGGATACCAAGCTAGCCATGTCCCGTTCCTTGTCCTCACTGATTTCATTGAAGGTCTCTTCCTCCACCCAGCCACCAAGGGTCCCCGAAAGGTGACAACAAGCCCCCTGGGACGCCTGCTGTGTTTGGTCTTCCACCTCCTCAAAGCCAGCTTCCTCCTCTGACTCCTCTTCTTCAGACTCCTCTCACTGCGTTGCCTCTCTCTGCATTATTATAAGGTGTGTTAAGTAGTACTACTCTTATCAGTTTAATACCTGTTACGTCCACTATCAGGGGGCGTGTATAGGGCCTGGATTTTTGGAACCGGGAGATGGAAAAAGATAGTTGGTTGGTCGTATCACTTCAAATTTGGGGCACGGCATGTGCAATCAAAGGTGCCACCAGATAGGAGTGGCGTGTTTGTAAGTACTACTCTTATCAGTTTAATATCTGTTACAGCACCTATCAGGGGGCGTGTATAAGGCCTGGATTTTTAGAACCGGGAGATGGAAAAAGATGCTTGGTTGGTCGTATCACTTCAATTTTGGGGCACGGCATGTGCAATCAAAGGTGCCACCAGATAGGAGTGGTGTGTTTGTAAGTACTACTCTTATCAGTTTAATATCTGTTACAGCACCTATCAGGGGGCGTGTATAAGGCCTAACCGGGAGATGGAAAAAGATGCTTGGTTGGTCGTATCACTTCAATTTTGGGGCACGGCATGTGCAATCAAAGGTGCCACCAAATAGGAGTGGCGTGTTTGTAAGTACTACTCTTATCAGTTTAATACTTGTTACGTCACCTATCAGGGGGCGTGTATAAGGCCTGGATTTTTAGAACCGGGAGATGGAAAAAGATGCTTGGTTGGTCGTATCACTTCAATTTTGGGGCACGGCACGTGCAATCAAAGGTGCCACCATATAGGAGTGGCGTGTTTGTAAGTACTACTCTTATCAGTTTAATACTTGTTACGTCACCTATCAGGCACTGTGCACTTGCAGAAGTTGGCAGAGTAGACGCTGTAGGCCTGACACAGACGCTTGCAGACAAGTAACTGCTATTCAATGTATTACATGTAACTGACTGTTACACCAGATATGAGTGGTGGCACTGACTGGGCAAGTGGGCACAGTATACAATGTGAGCCTAAGACACACACGCTGGCAGGCAGGCAGGCAAATGAAATTAGATTACACCGAAAAAAAGTGTTTTTTTTTTTTTAAATGTAGAGTGCTGGTACACCACTATATTGGATTGGTTGAACTTGGCACAGTTTTTTTTTTTTTTTTTTAACTTGGCACAGTGTATTTTGACATTATGAGAAACATGATCTGTAAACTAAATAAAAATCATTTTAGGAGGTTAAGAGAAAAAGAAACCGAATGGGGGGATACCGAGCAGAGCACACCATCTACAGCCCACTGGGAGACAAACTCATCCATTCCCCCAGTAGACAAAGCCAGGTGGCCTCAGGTGACAAGGGAACCCCCCCCTATCAAACACTGCTTCCTGGACTTATATATAGCCAATTTGGCTAATGCCAGGAGCAGGTTGACGAGGAGGTCCCTGGCCTTATTGCCCCGGGACACTGGGCGCCCAAAAATAAAAATGTGAGGGGAGAAATGCAGCCAGAACTGCAGGAGGAGGCCCCTCAAGAGTGACAAGAGGGGCTGCAGTCTGGCGCAACTAAAATAAATATGATACACGGACTCTCCCTTGCCACAGAATGGACAAGTGGAGGGAGAGTCCGTGAATTTAGCTAAGTACTCTCCCGTGCTCAGTGCACCATGGAGCACTCTCCAACTCAAGTCCCCGGTGGGTCGTGGAACTAAATCAGAATAAAGTTCCCTCCACCGGGGCCTCTTGCCCTGGTCAGCTGGTAGGACCCGCCTCCAGATGGTATCGGGACGGGTCACGAGGGCAAGGAAGTGCACTGTATGGAGCACGAGAGAATATAAGCTCTTCCTCGGCATGCCGCAAAAGCATGCCGAGGGTATGTCCCTCAACATTGAGAGGTTGGGGACAGGAGGAGCCTGAGGGGAAACACGGGGCTTGTGTCCAATGCAAACAGCCGGAGCAGGGGTGTTGAAAGGTGCATGTGGCACTCCGGCCTGCAAAGCCCCGCGAAGGAAGGTGCGCGAGTCGGGGGAGATGGCATCCCTAATCTCCTGGAGCAAGCGCCCTGAGACTTTGGGCGTCACATATTCCAAACGGAGCGCAAGCTCCTGGGGTGACACCCAATCAGAACGCCCGTATTCCAGGAGATCCCCGACTCGGGTCATCCGTGCATGACTAAGGCGGCGGATGATACAGGGGGACTGTAACATTGGAGCCCCCACTGCTGGATTAAATAGCAAGGGCTCCGTGAATATTTCATCCCCCAAAGGCACGCCCTGCCTGGTCACGGAGACCATGCTCAAGGCCTTGAGGGTTTCCTGGTAGTATGCCGGCAACACAGAGAGGTCTCTCCCAAACCCCTCGGGCCTGATCAGAAATAATTGCCGGTCATACCCCAGGTTGCGCAACTGGCAATAAAAGCTGGATGCCAGTGCGCACCACTGCGGAGAGGGATCTGCATATAGGTATCTCTGCAGGTACTGAAGGCGGAAGGTGGACAACTGGGAGCACACACAAACTACTCCCTGTCCACCCTCCACCAAAGGCAGACTTGCCGCCCCTGCAGAGACCCAATGCCTTCCCATCCAGAGGAAATCTAACAAATTCCTCTGGATATTGGTGACAAACTCGGGGGTCGGACTCAGACAAATCAGCCGGTGCCAGATCTGAGAAGCCACCAGCTGATTTACCACTAGAGTCCGCCCCCTAAGGGAAAGCATTTTTGCTAGACCCCTCCATCGTCCCAGACGAGAGAGGACACTGCCCTCTAACTCCCTCCAGTTGTCTGGGACGGAAGCGTCCGCAGCGGACAGGTAGACCCCCAGATATTTAATGACATCTGCCTCCCACGTGATGTCACGAAACGTGGGAGGCAAAGAGTCTACCTGTAAATTACCCTCTAAAAGGCCTGTGCATTTGGACCAGTTGATCTGAGCGGAGGAGGCAGCTGAATATACCTCTTGGCACTGTTTTGCCAGCTCAAGATCAACTGGATCCTGGGCCACGAGGAGCACATCGTCAGCATAAGCTGAAAGGACAATCCGCATGTCTGGATCTTTTAGCACCAGCCCTGTGAGCCTTTTCTTCAGTAGGCAGAGGAAAGGCTCGATGGCCAGGGCATATAACTGTCCAGACAAGGGACATCCTTGACGCACCCCTCGTCCAAATACCAAAGGTGCTGTTAGGGACCAATTGATTTTAAGTAAACACTCTGCAGAGGCGTACAGCGTTCTTATAAAGCCCACAAACTGTGGGCCAAAGCCGTACGCTTGCAGAGTGGCTATGAGGTAACCATGGTCCACCCTGTCAAACGCCTTCTCTTGATCTAAAGAGAGAAAGGCGAGTGACAGACCAGTCCTGCGAGAATAATGCAATAGATCCCGGACCAGAAAAATACTATCAAAGATAGTCCGGCCCGGGATCGCATAGGACTGGTCAGGGTGAACCAATTCTGCCAGCACAGACCCAAGTCTAAGCGAGATGGCTTTAGCTACAATCTTGTAGTCCGTGCTGAGCAGAGAGACCGGTCGCCAGTTCTTAATAAGCCGGAGATCCCCCTTTTTGGGCAGCAGGGCAAGTACTGCCCTGCGACAAGACAGGGGCATCTCCCCGGTCTCCAGGGCTTCCCCAAGGACCAGATGGAAATCAGGTCCCAGAATCTCCCAGAAAAATTGGAAAAACTCTACAGTCAGTCCGTCCAGTCCTGGAGACTTCTCACAGGACATGGCACGGAGGGCTTCAGAGAGCTCTTGAAAAGATAGTGGTATATCAAGCCGCTCTCTTACCCCCTCACTGACTGTGGGGAGCCCCTCCCATAGCACCCTGCAGGCGTCTGGAGAAATGGGATCCGGAGAGTAAAGATCTTTATAAAAGTTCCGGGCTCTATCCCGGATACTCTCCGGATCTGTAAGGGGGTCACCGTCTTCATCTAGAAGACAGGTGATGTGCCTACTGTTACCCCCCTTTTTCTCCAGTGAGTAGAAGAGGCGCGAGCCGCGGTCTAGATCTTTGAGAAAACCTAAGCGGCTGCGCACGTATGCCCCCTTGGCCTGGTGTCGTTCCAGGTCACAGAGGACACCCTTCCTCTCTACATACTCGCTCTGCAGGGATTGGTCCCTACAAGTGAACAGCCTCTGCTCCAGATGGAGTACCTCCCCCCGGAGTGACTCCAACTCAGCTTCGTGCTGCCCACTCGCACCCTTGGTATATTCCTGACACAGAAGTCGCAAATGAACCTTGCCCACGTCCCACCACAGTTTTAACGTGGCAAAGTCCCCCTTGCAACCCCTCCAGTCCGTCCAAAACTCCCGGATCAATGTCACGAGCCCCTGGTCCTTCAACAAAGCATTGTTGAAGTGCCAATAGGCGGCGCGTGGCGCTGTTGGCGTTAGCGCCACCGTCACAGACACACAGTTGTGGTCTGTGAACGGAGCCAGCCTAATGGCACAAGAACCGACTCGTGACATATAGTGACTAGATATATATAGTCTGTCGATCCGGGAGTGGGACACCAGACCGGCTCTCACCCTGACGTAGGTGAAACCGTCTGATGCCCCTGGGTTCTGCTCTCGCCAGATGTCCTCCAGGGAGAAGCGGGCGATGATCTCCCGCAGCGCTGACGCAGAAGGCGGGTACGGCTCTGGACTATTCCGGTCCAGAGCGTCGAGGGTGCAATTGAAATCACCCCCGAGTACCAAACACTCATCTGCGTCAACCGTCTCCAAAAACTGGGACAGTCTGGCGAGGAACCTCACTCTCTCGGGCCCTCCAGCAGGGGCATATATATTAACTAGGTTAATGATGCTACCCTGCTCTCGGACCCGGAGGTGGATTAGACGGCCTGGGATAACAGCTTTCACAAGCAGCAGCTCTGGCTGAAAAGACTCTGAGAACAGGGTCACCACTCCACATGACGCCGATGTGAAGTGGCTGAAGAAGACCCTGCCTCTCCACTCCAGTTGCCACGAGGCCTCAGCCTCTGGAGTGGTGTGAGTTTCCTGCAGGAAGCTCACAGAGTACCCTCCCTGATATAAATAGGAGAGTACCTGGAACCTGCGGAAACTGTCTTGACAGCCATTGGTATTTAGCGTGCTGATGTGCAAAGCCATTACTGCGTGTCAGGAATTGTGCGTTCCTCAGACCCTTGAGACTGCTGAAAGGACACGCAAATTTTATAGAATTTCCGGACGCGGAGATGCTCCGCAGTCCCAGAATTCTTGGCCCTAGTGCTGACCACTAGATATTGCTGGAGAGAGTGGAGAATAAACTACATATTCTTGCACCTCTCCAAGGCCAGCCGCACCTTCCTTTTCTTTTGTCCATGAAGGGTGCTCTCAAGGAATAGATCTATTTCCTTGACAGGGATAACCCACCCAGAATCTGATGTTCCTTCTAGTGGGTCACCCCTGGGCTCCACTTGGCTGAGGGCTTTTACTCCATCCTCCCCGGCTAGAGTCAGTTTCCTCAGCTTTATTCTCAGGGACCCCCTCTTAGATGATACAGAAGGAGTCCCTTTAGCACCCTTCAAGGTAAATAATGGACCCTTGGATTGCTGCTGCACCCCTGTAGCTTCAGGAGTGCATTCAGGGGTAGCTGGCTGTACAGCAGTGGCTGGCATGGCTTCCTTAATGGAAGCCTTGGAGGCTTTATATGCCTCCTCTGCAAGTTCCACCGCTGCTTGCTCAGCTTGGATGGCACCGATGTTAGGGTCAGTGGACGGCTGAGGAGGGTAGACAGGCTCTCCCATGATGTTAACAGGAAAACCTGTTTTATCACCCTCCCCCATTTCCACTTCCCCTTGTGCCACATCCCCCCTGACAGACAAATCCATGGGGTCCTGAATGGGGGTCATGCCTATATTCCCCCCCTCCAGTAGTGACTCGGCCTGGGGCTCTAACAAAGCCCGAGGTATGTCACTAGAGAGTGACACTGGAGGAGGAGACTGAGTGGTGCCCTTGAAGCTCAGCACCTCAGGGACACTGACTACCCATTCAGCAGGAGCTTTGTTGGGACCCCCCTCAAAGGCCAGAGGCAGAACCTGATCTTTCTTGTCTACCCCTGTCTCACTTGGGAGACCCTCTTGCCCCTGCTTTTCCTCCAGACCCTTTTCCACATTAACCCCTATAGGGTCTGGAGAGAGAGATGTGTGGTCTGGCACCGGCTGGCTGAGCTTATTAACCGGGCCAGACAATGTCACCGGATGAGGAGGAGATGTTTTGTTCCTCTTCTTGCTTTTAGAGGGAGGTGCTCCACTATAGAGCACTTCCCACTTATCAGCAACCTCCCTGTTGGTTTTATGCTTCCTCTTCCTGGGGACGTCACTCCTGGAAGAGGAGCTGCCACTAGTTGCCGCCCCTGCAGAGGGCTTATTATCCCTCTGCTTACACTGTGCCCCCACACTAACTGATGTAATTATGGTGGGGGCAGATTGGGACTTGGGAGATGCAGCTGTGACACTGGGAGGACCGGTGACATTCTTCCCCTTTTTCCCTGTGTCTGCAGTCTTGCTGGAGACCACAGACATAGATGGCTTTTTTGGGGAAGAAGGGGGTTTGGAGGCCGTGGTGGTGGCTTGAGGAACGGCCTCCTTGCCTGAGCTCTGTGGGGGGGCTATGACCCTTGAGGTCCCCGCTGTTATGGGATCAGCGGGGATGGGTGCTGTACTGACGGAGGTGCCATTTGCTGGGGCTGGGGCATGATGCTTTTCATTAGGACAATTCCTACGTGTATGCCCCAACCCCTTGCAATGATAGCACTGCACCTCCGTAGTGCTGTAAAAAATCCTGTAGAGCACCCCCTCAAATGAAACCCCAAAAGAACCCTCAATGTTTTCTGCGCCCTGAGGCAGGCACATTTGTACCTGCCTCTTGAAAGAGAGCACATGACGTAGTGCTCTCTCTCTGCACCCCAGGGGAATTTTAATAAATGGTGTTTTTACTTCCCCTAGGGTTAACAGGTAAGGGGGCACAGGAGGGAGTCTGGTAGGAAGGGGGGCACATTAGAGAGTGTTACTTTTGTGCCCAACCCTTCCAGGGGTTCTATTGGGACATATAATCCCCTTACTGTGATACCTCTCTGTACAAGAATGTGAGCAGCAGCCAGCGTACGGGTAAAGAAAACTGCTTTCCCGTACATTTTGCTGGCTGCTACTATAACAGAGGGCTGATGACATTAGCTGCAGCACGCAGATAGATATCAATGCTGTAGACCCCAGACATCTGACATTTAACCCCATGCTTCCTGGTGATCTGCCCCTCAGCCCCAGCGGTGGTATTACTGGGGCCAGCAGAAACCACCTGTGACCAGGTATTAGCCACAGGGGTAGGTCTGCTGGCAGAACCACCAGGAGCTGGGGCTGCCTTATCTGCCTGGGGCCTATGCTGTGCAGTGCTGCAGCTAGGATTTTCAGGGGCCATTATTCCCCCTTTTGACCCCTGAGGCTTCTTAGTGGTCTTATACCTCATGTTTAGACCCTTTTTTTTTTTAGTTTATTTGTTTTATTTATTTTTATTTGTTGTTTTATGATTTTTTACTGTTTTCTTTTTTTTTAAATATAAAAGTGTGAAAAAGAAACAAAAAGACAAAACTAAGGGAGACAAAACTAAGGGAGAGAGAGAGATGATGCTTGGCAGTGGAAGGGTTAATGGCCTGTTGCAAGGTGTCTAATTGCAACAACACAGAGAACACAGAGGCTTTTTAACCCCTCTGTGTCTCTGTGTCAGATGTAAAAAAAGCCTTCTAAACAAAAACTTCAAATTGTTTTCCCCCCACTGCCTACAAAGATGTTACTCGTCTTCTCTCCCCCAAAACATAAAACCCAACACCAAACAAACAAAACTTTAACAAAACCTGAAAAACTTTAAAAAAAAAATTCAAAGTAAAAAAGCTCCAGGAGTGCAGGTTAAGTGCTAAGGGAGGGGTGTGGCAAAGTATCCAGGAGACAGCTCACTCTCCTGCACACAACATGCTCTCTTGCACAGTACTTGTAAGCCTGACACACACACTGGCTAGCGGTCAGGCAAATGAACTTAGATTGGCGGTCAGGCAAATGAACTTAGATTTAAGAAAATAAAATTATTGTTTTTTTAAATGTAGACTGCTGGTACACCACTAGATTGGATTGGTTGAACTTGGCACAATACTTGTAAGCCTGACAAACACACTGGCTAGCGGTCAGGCAAATGAACTTAGATTTGCGGTCAGGCAAATGAACTTAGATTTAAGAAAATAAAATTATTGCTTTTTTAAATGTAGACTGCAGGTACACCACTAGATTGGATTGGTTGAACTTGGCACAGTGCATTTGACATTATGAGAAACATGATCTGTAAACTAAATAAAAATCATTTTAGGAGGTTAAGAGAAAAAGAAACCGAATGGGGGGAAACCGAGCAGAGCACACCATCTACAGCCCACTGGGAGACAAACTCATCCATTCCCCCAGTGGACAAAGCCAGGTAGTACTCTGCCCGGATACGGGAGCGCACCAGCACCCGGAACATGGCCTCAGGTGACAAGGGAACCCCCCCTATCAAACACTGCTTCCTGGACTTATATATAGCCAATTTGGCTAATGCCAGGAGCAGGTTGACGAGGAGGTCCCTGGCCTTATTGCCCCGGGACACTGGGCGCCCAAAAATAAAAATGTGAGGGGAGAAATGCAGCCAGAACTGCAGGAGGAGGCCCCTCAAGAGTGACAAGAGGGGCTGCAGTCTGGCGCAACTAAAATAAATATGATACACGGACTCTCCCTTGCCACAGAATGGAAAAGTGAATTTAGCTAAGTACTCTCCCGTGCTCAGTGCACCATGGAGCACTCTCCAACTCAAGTCCCCGGTGGGTCGTGGAACTAAATCAGAATAAAGTTCCCTCCACCGGGGCCTCTTGCCCTCGTCAGCTGGTAGGACCCGCCTCCAGATGGTATCGGGACGGGTCACGAGGGCAAGGAAGTGCACTGTATGGAGCACGAGAGAATATAAGCTCTTCCTCGGCATGCCGCAAAAGCATGCCAAGGGTATGTCCCTCAACTTTGAGAGGTTGGGGACAGGAGGAGCCTGAGGGGAAACACAGGGCTTGTGTCCAATGCAAACAGCCGAAGCAGGGGAGTTGAAAGGTGCATGTGGCACTCCGGCCTGCAAAGCCCCGCGAAGGAAGGTGCGCGAGTCGGGGGAGATGGCATCCCTAATCTCCTGGAGCAAGCGCCCTGAGACTTTGGGCGTCACATATCCCAAACGGAGCGCAAGCTCTTGGGGTGACACCCAATCAGAACGCCCGTATTCCAGGAGATCCCCGACTCGGGTCATCCGTGCATGACTAAGGCGGCGGATGATACTGAGGGACTGTAACATTGGAGCCCCCACTGCTGGATTAAATAGCAGGGGCTCCGTGAATATTTCATCCCCCAAAGGCACGCCCTGCCTAGTCACGGAGACCATGCTCCAGGCCTTGAGGGTTTCCTGGTAGTATGCCGGCAACACAGAGAGGTCTCTCCCAAACCCCTCGGGTCTGATCAGAAATAATTGCCGGTCATACCCCAGGTTGCGCAACTGGCGATAAAAGCTGGATGCCAGGGTTCTGCATATAGGAATCTCTGCAGGTACTGAAGGCGGAAGTTGGACAACTGGGAGCACACACAAACTACTCCCTGTCCACCCTCCACCAAAGGCAGACATGCCACCCCTGCAGAGACCCAATGCCTTCCCATCCAGAGGAAATCTAACAAATTCCTCTGGATATTGGTGACAAACTCGGGGGTCGGACTCAGACAAATCAGCCGTTGCCAGATCTGAGAAGCCACCAGCTGATTCACCACTAGAGTCCGCCCCCTAAGGGAAAGCATTTTGGCTAGACCCCTCCATCGTCCCAGACGAGAGAGGACACTGCCCTCGAACTCCCTCCAGTTGTCTGGGACGGAAGCGTCCGCAGCGGACAGGTAGACCCCCAGATATTTAATGACATCTGCCTCCCACGTGATGTCACGAAACGTGGGAGGCAAAGAGTCTACCTGTAAATTACCCTCTAAACGGCCTGTGCATTTGGACCAGTTGATCTGAGCGGAGGAGGCAGCTGAATATACCTCCTGGCACTGTTTTGCCAGCTCAAGATCAACTGGATCCTGGGCCACGAGGAGCACATCATCAGCATAAGCTGAAAGGACAATCCGCATGTCTGGATCTTTTAGCACCAGCCCTGTGAGCCTTTTCCTCAGTAGGCAGAGGAAAGGCTCGATGGCCAGTGCATATAACTGTCCAGACAAGGGACATCCTTGACGCACCCCTCGTCCAAATACCAAAGGTGCTGTTAGGGACCAATTGATTTTAAGTAAACACTCTGCAGAGGCGTACAGCGTTCTTATAAAGCCCACAAACTGTGGGCCAAAACCGTACGCTTGCAGAGTGGCTATGAGGTAACCATGGTCCACCCTGTCAAACGCCTTCTCTTGATCTAAAGAGAGAAAGGCGAGTGACAGACCAGTCCTGCGAGAATAATGCAATAGATCCCGGACCAGAAAGATACTATCAAAGATAGTCCGGCCCGGGATTGCATAGGACTGGTCAGGGTGAACCAATTCTGCCAGCACAGACCCAAGTCTAAGCGAGATGGCTTTAGCTACAATCTTGTAGTCTGTGCTGAGCAGAGAGACCGGTCGCCAGTTCTTAATAAGCCGGAGATCCCCCTTTTTGGGCAGCAGGGCAAGTACTGCCCTGCGACAAGACAAGGGCATCTCCCCGGTCTCCAGGGCTTCCCCAAGGACCAGATGGAAATCAAGTCCCAGAGTCTCCCAGAAAAATTGGAAAAACTCTACAGTCAGTCCGTCCAGTCCTGGAGACTTCTCACAGGACATGGCACGGAGGGCTTCAGAGAGCTCTTGAAAAGATAGTGGTATATCAAGCCGCTCTCTTACCCCCTCACTGACTGTGGGGAGCCCCTCCCATAGCACCCTGCAGGCGTCTGGAGAAATGGGATCCGGAGAGTAAAGATCTTTATAAAACTTCTGGGCTCTATCCCGGATACTCTCCGGATCTGTAAGGGGGGCACCGTCTTCATCTAGAAGACAGGTGATGTGCCTACTGTTACCCCCCTTTTTCTCCAGTGAGTAGAAGAGGCGCGAGCCGCGGTCTAGATCTTTGAGAAAACCTAAGCGGCTGCGCACGTATGCCCCCTTGGCCTGGTGTCGTTCCAGGTCACAGAGGACACCCTTCCTCTCTAAATACTCGCTCTGCAGGGATTGGTCCCTACAAGTGAACAGCCTCTGCTCCAGATGGAGTACCTCCCCCCGGAGTGACTCCAACTCAGCTTCGCGCTGCCCACTCGCACCCTTGGTATATTCCTGACACAGAAGTCGCAAATGAACCTTGCCCACGTCCCACCACAGTTTTAACGTGGCAAAGTCCCCCTTGCAACCCCTCCAGTCCGTCCAAAACTCCCGGATCAATGTCACGAGCCCCTGGTCCTTCAACAAAGCATTGTTGAAGTGCCAATAGGCGGCTCGTGGCGCTGTTGGAGTTAGCGCCACCGTCACAGACACACAGTTGTGGTCTGTGAACGGAGCCAGCCTAATGGCACAAGAACCGACTCGTGACATATAGTGACTAGATATATATAGTCTGTCGATCCAGGAGTGGGACACCAGACCGGCTCTCACAGACGTAGGTGAAACCGTCTGATGCCCCTGGGTTCTGCTCTCGCCAGATGTCCTCCAGGGAGAAGCGGGCGATGTTAAAAAAAAAGCCTTTTCAACAAAAATTCTAATTGTTTTCCCCCCCACTGCCTACAAAGATGTTACTTGTCTTCTCTCCCCCAAAACATAAAAACCCAACACCAAACAAACAAAACTTTAACAAAACCTGAAAAACTTAAAAAAAAAAAAGTCAAAGTAAAAAACGTTTCAGGAGTGAAGGTAAAGTGCTAAGGGAGGGGTGTGGCAAAGTATCCAGGAGACAGCTCACTCTCCTGGGATAGAGAGATGAGACTGACTCCCAGAAAACTAAAACTTAAATTAAACTAAGAAAAATACCACAAAAACTCCCCAAAATTAACAACACCGTGCACAAAGTGCTTATAAACAGAAAGGTGTTAAAATAAAACTTGTATTTGAGGGACTAAGACCCTAAAAAGCCTTTTGTTTAGAGCTCAAGCATGCACACAACCTCTTGGCACAGTACTTGTAAGCCTGACACACACACTGGCTAGCGGTCAGGCAAATGAACTAAGATTTAACAAAATAAAAGTTTAGTTTTTTTAAAAGTAGACAACTAATAAACAAGATTGCATTGGTTGCACTGTGCACACACAGTATAAGTTGTGAGCCTGACACACACACTTGCTAGCAGGGAGACAGGCAAATGAAGTTAGATTAGACAGAAAAAAACAAACAAAAAAAAATGATGTTATAGCCCTAAAAAGGGCTTTTTGGGGTGCTGTGTTTACAGCAGAGATCTGATGAGTCCTTCAGCACTGCACTGGACACTGAATAAACTTGCCTAGCTATTGATTTCCTTATTCAATGAGCATCACCTACACTCTCCCTCCTCTCAGTAAGACTGCAAGTCAGTTATGATTCCAAAATGGCTGCTGTCCATGAGGTAGAAGGGTCTGGAAGGCAGGGTATGATGCTGATTGGCTGGAATGTGTCTGCTGACTGTGAGGTGCAGGGTAAAAGTTTGCTCAATGATAAAGTATAGGGGGCGGATCGAACATCGCATATGTTCGCAGTTTGCTGCGAACGCGAACATGCTATGTTCGCCGGGAACAGTCCGCCGGTGAACTATTCGCGACATCTCTACTCCTGAGTAATCACCGATCTAGAATGGCAAGAGCACAGCTCTTTAGCCCTCTCGAGCTCTTGCCAGAATCTCTGTATCGTGTAGGCAACCCTCTCCTTGACCTAGACCTCCTAGTTGGGGAGGGCGTAACTCCGCTCCTGCAACTTGGCAATGCCGATCTCCTGTGCCTGTGGTTGCTCTGGGTAGGAGATCTCCTGTATCTGTAATTATAGAAAAGACTGTACCGACATGTCTTACCATCTCTGTGAGAGCACTTCAAAGGTGTTAACTCCTCCTGCATCACGTGGCCTGATGCTATAGACAGATGTGATGATACAGGCGATGCTTGGTTACCCCAGCGCTGTGTATTCAGCATCCATGCTGCATCCCCCACTGGTGGTGCTGTTTCTGGACCATTCCCTGGCCATGTCCTGCTCCTGTCAGATAGACATTGCCCTGCATCATAAAGTGTCCTTCCCGTCCTGCCCTTCCTGTGCCCTGATGATCTTTGCATCCACCCTAATGCTACCTTAATCTTCTTGGCCACACTCTTGCTCCCTGACATCTATTACCATTTCCATGCTGCCACTTTCTTCTACATCTAGCCTGCTCTCATCCTGCCATTGCCGCACTTCACTCTCTTCCTGCTGATCTATGCTGTTGTGCTGCCTCCTCCTGCCATTCCTCCTTGCCTTTGCCCTTTGCCTACATGTTCCACTATGTTGTGCCAGCCTTCCTTCCCCCTCATCCCCCCCCCCGCCCCCAGTTCCTACACCCATGGGGAGAGGGATTATCTATTAGGGGATGTAACTTGCCTCACACGGGTGTGCTGCTGTTTCTTGGGTTCCTGCTTCTTTGATATCCCTCTCTTGGGACCTGATATCTTCCTTCTTGGGGCATGACTGACCATTCTTCTCGTGCCAGCGCTGATTCAGCACACTGCCCCATACATACACACAATTAGAAATCTAGAGGATTTGTCAACCTCACCCCCCCCCTCAGTTTCAACACCCATGGGGAGAGGGATTATCTATTAGTGGATGTGACTTGCCTCACACAGGTGTGCTGCTGTTTCTTGGGTTCCTGCTTCTTTGACCTTCCTTTCTTGGGACTTGATATCTTCCTTCTTGGGGCATGACTGACAATTCTTCTTTTGGGGGGAATCCATAACTGGGCTCACTCAATCTTACTGGGGGTCTGGATCTGCAGACAGGCCGAGCTTGACCCTGAGAACTGGAACTGGACCTTGAGTTTGACCAATCGCTTTAGGGGCTGTCTGAATCGATGCCACTACTGATTGAAGCCATCCTGGGCAATTAGCAGCCATCTGGCTCTCAGTTTCTCCTCCAATGTATTGATTACAGGTGATGCCATAGTTGAGGGATACTTTTGTTTAATTCTGTCAACTGATGAGTGACCAAAGTACGGGAAGCCACCTACTTATATCACTTCCTAACTCCTCCCCAACTCTCAAACTGACTAATGACTACTCAGCAGTACACCCGGTCAAATGCCCCCTTGCTGTCTGCAGGGGCTGCTTGTAGTTGCCTAACACGATATATAGCATAAGGTGTATGTCAGCCACCCTTAGTTTAATGAAAAACGGTAATCCGTAGGCACAAATTGCTAATTCCAATGGAAGTGTACCATATCAGTGCTGTTAAATGGTTCAATTAATCACAGGAAAAGCGTACAGTCTGCAGTCAATACATAAAGGCATATTTGTGCTCCAGAACCTCCTGGTATTAGAAAGATAATAAGTGATAGATAAATAGATCGATAGATAGACAGACAGACACAGACAGATAGATAGATAGATAGATAGATTTTTTTTTTAGTATCAAACAATATATTTCAGAGATTGAAAGTAGCTCTCATCAAATAGTGATAACATGAAATACTGTTTTTCCAGCATTACAACTGTGTTCTTGCATCACCATATAAGGAGTAGGAATCTCTGCTTCCTGTACGATACGCAGGGAACGCTCTGTAACAGCTGATAGAAGCTGACAGTGACATTTCAATAAAACTGATTATATTAATAATTTGGGTTTAGCTTATACTAAAATTCTGTACAATAGATGGGGCTCATGATGCTTAAAGATTCTTATATAATCTGCAATGGTCTCAACAGTAGGCAACCCTACCATTATTATTATTATTATTATTATTATTATTATTATTATTATTATTATTATTATTATTATCCATTATTTGTAACGCGCCAACATATTCCGTAGCGTTATACATGGGTTAGGTACAAGTCAAAGACAAATTGAACACAATGCAAAGGAATGGAAGGTCCTGTTATTGAGCTTTCAATCAAACACACACAGTGTATTCCCTAAAGCACCTAACAAGATTAAAAATTTGCAACTTGCATTGTGCCTATAGAGGCTAAAGACGATAAGCTTCTTTGAATGGATACGTTTTCAATTAGGTTTTTAAATATTTGAGGCAGGAAGATAGTCTAGTGGAGCGAGGCAAGGAGTTCCAAAGAATAGGGGCAGCACGAGAGAAGTCCTGAAGGAAGATGTGAGAGGAGGTGATAACAGTGGAGGAAAGAAGAAGGTCACTAGCAGAGCGAAGAGGGCGAGTGGGAATGTATTTTGAGACCAGGTGCAATATTGTGGAGGGCTTTATATGTTAGGATCATGATTTTGAATACCATGCATCTTTACTGTATTTACATTTTCTTATTATTAATAACAAATACAAAAGTACTAGCGACTTGCCCGTCAAAAAATGACGGCAATGAGATGTGTATGTTTGGAAAGTTGTTTACTTATTAATATACATATGGAATTGTAAGGTAGCTAATGTTGTTTTGTGTTTACTACTGAAATATATAATAATAATTAATAAATGAATATACTTGACCTGTTTTGAAGCATTGTGTTGAATAGTGTGCGTGCGCGAGCTGAAACCGTTAGCGTAGTTGTGTACTTCCGCATTAGCGTAAAATGGCGGGTAATGTGTGGTATGCGTGTTCTCGGATTATCCGTAAGTGTTTTCCGTGGTTTTAGTGCTGTAGCCTCGTTTTCGTTTTGTTCGGCCGCCATTTTTTCTCTCGCTTTGACAATTTTTTAGTGTCTAAACTCTTTTATTTTGAGGTAAATGAAGGTGTAAGTAGTTTTTTTGAGGTCCTGGATGCTTCCTCTTGCTGTCGGTAACCTTTTTATGTATGTGGTGTGTGTATTTATTGTGTTTTTTTTTTCTTCATGTTCGCGAGATGCGTCCGTATTTTTTGGCTACGGTCTAAAGGCTCGCCTCGCTATGCGAGGGCCGCGGCTCGCTATGCGAGCCCGCAAGCGCTAGCAACAACTCGCACGCTCACAACTATATATGTGATACACTGTATAATTGTAAATAAAATATGCCAAATCAGCCAAATGATTATAAAACATACAGGATGTATCCAGGGATCTATGCTGTAGTATAAAAAAAAGACAGTTTTCCAAAGTTAAGAAAATATTTATCTTATTTATTTTAAACTGCACACTTTTTGTAATAGCCTATCCCACCAACCAACATATGAGCTTTACTTGTAAATGCACCTCAGTGATCCTGATACTTACAGTCACAGAGACAAACTATACGCAGACTGAGGCAGAGACTATGGGCCCTATACTGATTCTATACATAGCTATGCACTAGCCATACACAAATCCTCTACCTATCTATATCTATCTATCTATCTATCTATCTATCTATCTATCTATCTATCTATCTATCTTTCTATCTATCTATCTATCTATCTATCTATATAAACCTTTTCCCATTGCAGGGAAGAGGTTATCCGTGTCATCTAAAAATTAAAAGGATCTCTACGGTGCTTAAAAGTTAATCCCTAGTACCATTAGGGTCCTTAAAGCACACCCATGGTATGCTAGCATTAATCCCTAACACCATTGGGGTCCTTAAAAGACCCCCATTGTATCTTAACATTAACCCCTATTACTATGGGGTCCATATGTAAATTAACTAAATTACATAAAAAAATATAAAAATAAATTACAGGAAAATAAAAAACAATTACATTAAAATAATAAAATAATAAAAAGGAAAAATCTATACTTTTTGTTGTTAAGTCGTGTCTGACTTAGCTTTTAAACAATTTTTATCCTCAAGCAGATCTGCATAGATCCATTCATTGTGTTTTCTACTCTTGTGGCTGATGTCATATTTTATTTACATAAACACAGTGTTGATCTATGATGACATTTCTAAAGAGATGCAATCAGTATATGTTTATATGAGTTATTAATAGTAAGGATATATAAATACAGTAAGATAGATGTTAGTGTTGCCTACTATTGTAATGTAATGTTCAAATGAACAGACCATTGCAGATCATATAAGAATCTTTAAGCATCATGAACCCCATTTATTGTACAGAATTATAGTATAAAACAAACCAGAATGCATATAATCAGCTGATCTCTATTGCAATGTCACTATCAGCTTCTATCAGAGTGTTCCCTACGCACCGTACAGGAAGCAGAGATTCCTACTCCTTATATGGTGATACAAGAACACAGTTGTAATGCTGGTAAATTTGCATTTTATTTTATCCCTATGTAATGGAAGCTACTTCCGATCTGAATTTTTGTTGAGTTGGATCGATAGGTAGTGATTTACGTGTCAACTTGACAAACAAATTACCAACGTCAAATAATGTATGTATGTGTGAGTATATTTTTGGCAGAGTGTTGTTGTTTAGTGTAAGAATGAAATGTTCTGCGCTCTGAGTGTGTGTGTTTGTGTGTTTGTAATTGGGGGTTTATGGAAGAGACGACTTGAGACAGCATCCAAAAATGTCCACATGCATATGTGCATCAGTGAGAGTGCGTTCATGATAGTAAGTGCCTGTGTGAGAGTGAGTGCAAGTGTTAAAAGGTGCATGGATGTCAGTGCACTCCGTAACAGAGAGTGAATATGAGAGTGTGTTTGAGTGTGTGTGTGCTACTTCTCTCTACATGTTCATGATCACTTTGGTCTTACCTCGCCTACCATCTTGTAGCTTTTTTAGTGCGCCCAGTCTGTGCCAGGGTCAGCTCAATATATCAGCTCACAAACACACACACACACACATGTGTACCAGTTGATACTTTTTCTGCGAGTCAGCAATTGAACAGCAGTGCTCAGTTGTTTTGCTCTGTTCTACAACTTACTGACTACTGATTACAATTCATGTTATATCACCCTTCTCATTCATCTCATCGATCTTCCTCCTACCACTTTACTCCTTTCTCTTTCTCATTTCCTCTTTATCATCCTCTTTATACTCTTTTAAAAAATTAAAGTCAGTTATAAAATGTGTATGTTTATAACTAGGAAGGTACAGTGCCTTGCAAAAGTATTCACACCCCTTGACTTTTTACCTATTGTGTTACATTACAGCCATAAGTTCAATGTTTTGTTTATCTGAATTTTATGTGATGGATCAGAACACAATAGTCTAAGTTGGTGAAGTGAAATGAGAAAGATATATACATAAAACTATTTTTTAGAAATAGAAAACAGAAAATTTGGCATGTGCGTATCATTTACCTTCAGAAGTCACATAATTAGTCCACCTATGTGCAATCAACAAATAGGACAAAATAACAGAAAAAGTCAATGTGCATAACTATTCACCCCCTTTTGTAAAGTTATCTTTTGCGGCAATCACAGCTCCAAGTCGCTTTGGATAAGTCTCTATGAGCTTGCCACATCTTACCACTGGGATTTTTGCACATTCCTCTTTTCAAAACTACTCCTGCTGGTTTGAGTGGTACAGGGTTTGCTCAAGAATATCCCTGTATTTAGCACCATCCATCTTTCCCTCAACTCTGACCAGTTTCCCAGCACCGGCTGCTGAAAAACACCCCCACAGCATGATGCTGCCACCACCATGTTTCATTGTGGTGATGGTGTTCTTTGGGTGATGTGATGTGTTGGGTTTCCGCCAGACATAGCGTTTTCTTTGATGGCCGAAAAGTTCAATTTTAGTCTCATCAGACCAGAGCACCTTCCTCCATACATTTTCGGAGTCTCCCACATGCCTTTTGCAAACTCAAATCATGCCATTTTGTTTTTTGCTGAAAGTAATGGCTTTCTTCTGGCCACTCTGCCATATAGCCCAACTCTATGGAGCGTATGGCTTATTGTCGTCCTATGTACAGATACTCCAGTCTCTGCTGTGGATCTCTGCAGCTCCTCCAGGGTTACCTTAGGTCTCTGTGCTGCCTCTCTGATTAATGCCCTCCTTGCCTGGTCTGTGAGTTTTGGTTGGTTTTGGCTGGTTTGCTGTTGCGCCATGTTCTTTCCATTTGGTTATGATATATTTGATGGTGCTCCTGGGGATCATCAAAGATTTGGATATTTTTTTATAACCTAACCCTGACTTGTACTTCTCAACAACATTGTGCCTTACTTGTTTGGAGAGTTCCTTGGTGTTCATGGCAGTGTTTGGTTAGTGGTGCCTCTTGCTTAGGTTTTGCAGGCTCTGGGGCCTTTCAAAAAAGGTGTGTATATCTAATGACAGATCATGTGACACTTAGATTGCACACAGGTGGACATCATTTCACTAATCATGTGACTTCTGAAGGTAATTGGTTGCACCAGAGCTTTTTATGGACTTCATAACAAAGGGGGTGAATACATACGCACATGCCAATTTTCAGTTTTCTATTTCTAAAAAAAAGTTTTATGTATATATTTTTCTCCTTTCACTTCACCAACTTAGACTTTTGTGTCCTGATCCATCACATAAAATTCAGATTAACAAAACATTGAATGTAAGGCTGTAATGTAACACAATAGGTAAAAAGTCAAGGAGGGGTGAATACTTATGCAAGGCACTGTATTTATACACATTTTCCTATGATTGCCTTGCCTATATTCACAAAATGTTAAACCTAAGTCATGGCTTCTCTAGCGGTGCATGAGGAGTGGGTTGGAAAACACTAGTGTAGTAGATGTAACTATGCAGATTTAGAAATTGGTAATTATCTAGCCAATCAGAATGCACATATTGTTAACACTAGATCCTCATAGAGGAAGGAAGGTGCCATTGGGTTCTGTTTAGGATCCCCATGCCATGGGGTTAACTTTGGGTTCCTTTAAGGACCTCCATGGGAAGGGTTAATATTTAGATGCTACATAGGGTTAATGTTACGGACATTACAGGACCCATGTGGCTGTAGGGTTCATTTTAAGATGCCACGGGGATGTCTGCTGAACTCTGTGATCAAACTAGTGTGGTTATTGGCCTCTATGTTCATATTTATGGACTTTCAGATAAATACACATTCATTATGAGAACTCTTCTTGACAACAAATCAAGTAGTTTAGTTGACCAGCATGTCCATAAATGCCATAGAATACAGACTTGAAGATGTTGGTCCCTGAGGCATGGTAACCCACTGCCAAGAAATGAATTAATGATAACCAATACTGTAATTCCTGACCTCAGTTTTACTTACTTACGGCTTACAAGAGTTCTATGGACTTCTTGTCATCCATGTCCCTATCCAGAAGGCAGCAAATCATGCAGTAGACATATGCACTTAGATATATTCTGCTGCTCTAGCCTCCAATTGGCATTTTCAGGGAGCCTCTAAGAAGTTTCAAGAGAGTCTCACCATCTTCCAAAAAGGGATGACAGATGTCCCTGGCGGTCCACAGGGTCATGGGGAGTCGAACCCTACTGAAGATCTAAACAATGAAAAAATCCATTCTAAATGTCCCAAGCAGGTCAGAACACCTGTATTCCTCCAGGATTACTCAATGAACCATCTTCCCAATGCCACTAGTGATTCTGAGTATTGACATGTAAATGTGATTTAAAGTTTGCCACTTACTTATACTTCTAGTCCATGTAACAGCGGTGGAGCTCCTGCTGTTGCAGGCAGTGTAATGCGCCAGGTGCCTACTTCCGTAAAGAGGAGCTTCGCACAGCCAGGAGGTAAGGCAAAGGGTCTTGGACAGGTGAGCTGTTATAGGAAGGGTCTTTGGGAAAGTTACTGAATGAGTTGGTAAAGGGGGCCCAGAAAAAAAATGACAACCCCCCTTGGGTCCCTCCATTCTCTGCACGTAACATGTTTGAGCACTTCCTTTGTCCTACTTGGGTCATGTCTATGTAGCTCTTTATACTTAAGAAACAAAAACCTACCCTAATGTGGACCTGCCCAAGAGCTTGCAATCTGTTCCAGTTCCTGTGTGGTAGAAACCTTTGCAATCTGTTATTTTGTGCAAAATGACACATAATATAGATATTTAGTAGCACACAGTATATTTTATTAATTGGAAGTAGCTCTCATCAAACAGAGATAACATCAAATGCTAATTTCCCAGCACTGTGCTCTTGCATGACCATATAAGGAGTCGGAGTCTCTGCTTCCTGTACGATACGCTGGGAACGCTCTGTAACAGCTGACAATGCTAATGGTGACTTTGCAATTCTGTATTTAGCACAACGATAGTACGCAGGTGCAGTGTCAGAGCTGGTGCAGCAGGTGCAAAGCAGTGAGGCCCACACCATGGTAGGGCTTCTCATCTTCAAGAGCATTAAAATCTGTCTATATATTATACTGGCCTTTTGCCTCTACTGTCAATCATTCCTGAGATATACACATTGATTGTGTGGCTGTTTTACTTAATTTGAGGCTCACGGTGCTGGAGGGGGGCCCAGCGGCAGACAAGCAAATCTTTATTAGCAGATCAAAGCAGCTGGGGGCATA
The DNA here is from genome assembly GCA_027410445.1 of Discoglossus pictus. Taxonomy (NCBI): domain Eukaryota; kingdom Metazoa; phylum Chordata; class Amphibia; order Anura; family Alytidae; genus Discoglossus; species Discoglossus pictus. Next base: position 13,495,338 of record CM050166.1, read on the forward strand.
ATAATACAGCAAAATTATGTTTATTTTATGAATTATTGTATTTAGAAATAAACAGATAATATAATGTCTAGTTCATGTTTCTTGCAATTAAGAATACCTTAAAAAACAACTTGATATTACGATAATTATGATTTAGCGCAGTAAAAAATTGTTACATAAAAAGGGTTGATTGTGATTAAAGATACTGTACTTTAGAAGGGTTATATTGTAGCAGTACACTAACAATAATAATATAATAATAACAATCATCATCATCATGAGACAATATATATATATATATATATGTAAATATAAAAATATATCGTAAATAAATAGTACATTTGGGCGCACATTTGATTGTCTAAAACAAGTTAAAAAAAAAATTCCAGCTCAGAATTCTGAGAAATACAGTTATTGCACTGTATTTAGGGAACCTGGGCAGGGACATGCAAATGTGCCCACGAAGGCTTTGCTCTTGTAATCCATTTCCAAATTAAACATGGCTTCCTTTAGGCATATGCTTACTATATTGCACAGTTTTGGGCAAAGTTCAGGATGGATTATACACAAGCCAGGAATCCCACCCACGTACAGCTGTTTCAAGGTTACTGCCTCTCATCAGCATGGGGCCGATTCCTAGCGTGTATGGTAGATTTTATGAGGAGGTAGTTTACCACAACAATAATTTAATTTATTTATATATATATATATATATATATATATATATATATATATATATACAATCGCAATAAGTATGTACTGCTTTTAAAACTTTTTGAAGGAAATAAATACGATTTGGTGTCCATCAGGCAGAAGAAAATAAAACTATAAAATAATATAAAATATATGACAGACCCAGTCATATTTTCTTTATAAACTTATTGAAAACTAACTATAATAATATAAGTATATGTTAGGCGACCTATGCTGTCCCATATATATATTATACACTTTTGAAGATAATGCTAAAATCATTTTCGTATTCCTTTACTTTATAACCTGTACATGCAATTATTCTTTATGGTGGATAGCCATTGATCTTTTGAGCTGTTTATTTGAGTTGCTTTGGCATCGGGGCATGCCCATATGAAGTAAAGATGCTTTTACTAGTCCAATTGAAAGCACTAGCACTAAGGATTTAAACATTCCATTGCATTGGTCCATTGCACTCAGGATCTCCTGCAACCTGTATATGTGTGCAACACTATAGCATATAACAGATTGCATAGACTGCAGCATTACCTACTGAGCTATATGATCAGCTGATACAGTAGCTGCTAGAAAATAATGAAGTAGTTACAAATGACTTAGCCACTGCCTCATTCAAACCTTCTGCACCTGATTCTAACTTATCTTCATTATGTACCGAGCGGTACAGAGCTAACTACTCATTCAGGCAGAGGCAACACACTGAAATAGACTAACTCCATCAATTAAGCATCAATTTTAAAAATGAAAACACTTTTTCCAAATGCATTTTCACCTTCTATCTAATGGTGCTAGGGACTTTTGTCGTCCTTTAAAACCAGAAAACTGACCTTTGAAATGGACTGATCTGAAATATATGATGAAAAGTAGTTCTGATTTAAAACAATGTGCCCAGGAGTATATGAACAAAGAACAATCTTGTAGTCAATCAGCAGGGCAGAAGCATTGAGTGCGGAAGGCTGACAAGGAGTTTTATGCTTAAAGATAACTGGTAGGGGTCTAGGGTTTAGAGATGGCGGGTGCTGAGGATAAGAAATGATGTCAGAGAAATGGAATGGGAAAACTGGACAGAGATAGACAATAAATGGCCAGCTATGTGAGTAGGAGAATCAGTCGTACTTATTAAATAAGACTCAGAAGCACATTCACTCACACTTAAGGTTCAGTAGCGTCGGGGAGGTCTGCCAGTGCAGACCTCCGTTAGTTTTTTTTCTTTTTTTTTTTTAGAGCGCGGATGGTTCCGCGGCCCAGCCGGGGCTGAAGGAGAGAAGGCCGGGGACATCGCGGGGAGGTAAGTTAAATGTATATTTAGATGTTTATTTGTGTATTTTATTTATTGTTTATATATTGTATTCATGTATTCATGTATTGTGTTTTTTTTTTTTAACAGGGCCGCGCCGGAAGAGCTTAACAGTGACTGGACATGCTGTAAAGGTGAGTTGAATATGTAGAATGTATATAATGTTTATTTATTTGATGTTAATGTTTTGTACTAATTTTTTCTTTTGTTTGACCCATAGGTTAGTGATCTGAAGCAACATCTTAAAGGTAAGTGGTCTTAATTTATTGATTTTAGCTTAGAATTAGGGTCTGTGTATGTAGTTAGGACTGTAATTATTTTATTTTATTTTAGAATAAGGGTCTGTGTATGTAGTTAGGATTTTTTGTATATTAGATAGATAGGGGGATGTATTTGATATAGTTAGGATTTATTTTAAATTAAATAGATTGTATGTTAGATAGATAGGGGGTATTTGATTAGGACTATATGTAATATATTATATGTAATATATTATATTTAATATATTATATTTAATATATTATATGTAATGTCATGTATTGTATGTAATGTATGTAATGTATTATATGTAATATATTATATGTAATATATTATATTTAATATATTATATGTAATGTCATGTATTGTATGTAATGTATGTAATGTATTATATGTATTATTGTATTGTGTTTATCTGTCTTTCCTTTTCAGGTGTGTAATTTTTTTATTTTCTGTAGTGGGGGGTGGGGTTGTAATGTATTTTTTTGTTTTCTGTAGTGGGGGGTGGGGTTGTAATTGTTTTTTGTTTTCTGTACTGTAGGTTTTTTTGTTTTTTGTACTGTAGGTTTTTTGTTTTTTGTAATTAGAGTGTTGGGGAGGTTTATTAGGGGGTAGGTAGTGTAGGTAGGTAGTGTAAGTGTTAATAGATTAGTGTAGAGGGGGGTTAGTTTAGATTAAATGGTTTATTGGGGGTTATAGTGTAGTGTTTGTAGTTAGTGTCATGATGGTCCTTGAGGACCATCATGGCACTTATGTGGTTAATGTTGGGTTGTAACAGGCCCATAATGGTAATAATATACCCTTTGGGACTGATGGGGTTAAATAGAGCCTTATGCTGGTCTGTATTGACCATCATGAGTTAATGGGTTAATTTAGGTCTTATGGTGGTCTGGATTGACCACCATGAGTTAATGGGTTAATTTAGGCCTTATGGTGGTCTGGATTGACCACCATGAGTTAATGGGTTAATTTAGGCCTTATGGTGGTCTGGATTGACCATCATGAGTTAATGGGTTAATTTAGGTCTTATGGTGGTCTGGATTGACCACCATGAGTTAATGGGTTAATTTAGGCCTTATGGTGGTCTGGATTGACCATCATGAGTTAATGGGTTAATTTAGGTCTTATGGTGGTCTGGATTGACCACCATGAGTTAATGGGTTAATTTAGGCCTTATGGTGGTCTGGATTGACCATCATGAGTTAATGGGTTAATTTAGGTCTTATGGTGGTCTGGATTGACCACCATGAGTTAATGGGTTAATTTAGGCCTTATGGTGGTCTGGATTGACCATCATGAGTTAATGGGGTAATTATAGTTGCCTGGGGTTATTATTTTTAGTGCGAGTCCTTTCAGGACCTTTACGGTCCTTTGAGGACCCGCGAGGCGGGAAATTTAAAATTGAATTGCAGCAGGGTCACGATCGGTGCCGATCGGGGCCCCCCGCTGCAGGGGGTTTATATGGGGACACTTCGGGGGTCCCGATGGGGACCCCCAGCATAGAGGGGGGTTAATTTTAAGTGCCGCGGCCGGGATTGGCTAATAGTGTGCCGCGGTCCCTTTAAGGAGCCGCGGCGGGGAATTTAAAAGTTTTAAATGCAGCGGGGGGCCTGATCTATGCAGATCGGGGACCCCCCCTGCAATGGGTTTATGTGGGGACACTTCGGGGGTCCCGATGGGGACCCCCAGCATAGAGGGGGGTTAATTTTAAGTGCCGCGGCCGGGATTGGCTAATAGTGTGCCGCGGTCCCTTTAAGGAGCCGCGGCGGGGAATTTAAAAGTTTTAAATGCAGCGGGGGGCCTGATCTATGCAGATCGGGGACCCCCCCTGCAATGGGTTTATGTGGGGACACTTCGGGGGTCCCGATGGGGACCCCCAGCATAGAGGGGGGTTAATTTTAAGTGCCGCGGCCGGGATTGGCTAATAGTGTGCCGCGGTCCCTTTAAGGAGCCGCGGCGGGGAATTTAAAAGTTTTAAATGCAGCGGGGGGCCTGATCTATGCAGATCGGGGACCCCCGCTGCAAGGGGTTAATGTGGGGGTGCTGCAGGGGTCCTGATAGAGACCCCTGCAGCATGGGGATGTGTATAGGGTGCAGGGGGGAGCCTCACGCTGCTGTCTCGGGCTGTTCCGAGGCAGCACGTAGAGGCTTTCGGATCCCTTGCGTGGACTTTTTGTCCACGTAGGGATTCTTACGATATGCGAGACTCGTGCATAGATTTAAGGCTACGTAGCTCTCTCGGAGCCTATTCTCGGCCATTTTCTCGCAGTCATATCGTAAAGCAGGCTGCGAGAGATTCGGTTCTCGCAAACAGCAGGAAAACTGCCTTTTGCGAGCACCGAGAGAACTACGAGGGAGAATTTAATAGGGCCCTAAATTTATATTTTGAAGTGTCAAGTCTAAATCCATAATTAGGCAAGAAAAAAGTTGCTTAGGTTAAGTGTGGGTGTGAAAGGGGCATTTACATTTCTGTAGAGCATGGCTTTTAGTTATATTCGCAAGCAGCCTTTTTCTGAGCATGGGAAGGGGAGATTCACTTTAGAAAAATAAATGGTTAGCACAATGTATAGTCAGATTTTCATGCTCTTTAAGAATAACCAAAAGAAACTTGATTTCGGGATGACCGGGTCCCTTGAATTAGAGACCTCGTAATGCAGCAAGAATATAAAAATACTAATTTACCAGAACTAGAATTGTTGCTGATCACCAAATAAGGAACGGGAATCTCTGCTTGTTCTGCAGTAATTAAGGAACAGCTTGTAACAGGAAAAGGCTCACACGAGCAAACATTACAATTCTATATTTAGTGGAATAATAGTATGGGACTGATTACAATATTCATTGGAAACAATGCTTTTAGTGCATAATAAAAATATGTACAGCAAATAGCAGGAATAGTAGTTAAAGGGACATGGAAGGTTTCTGGGTGTTTCTTGGTATATAATATCCCTGTTTATCTATTTACTGACATGTACTGACATGCTTATAAGTTCTGTATGTACTGCCTAAAATCAAACAAATAGTCCCTGTATGGGTCTGCCCAATGCAGTGCATGCAGACACAGACTCTGTAGTACTCACCCTGCTGTGTCTTGTACTAACCAATGAGTGACCATTCATGGGCTAGGACACTACACTACACTGTCGGCCCTATTACATTCACCAAATCGCAATTCCAGAAGCCCGTGAAGGAGCCTGGAAAAGTTACGTCTATTAAATTAGCCCCTTTTAGCTACCCGCTACCCTTCGGCGCTCATTGCGAGTCTCTCATGTCGTGTACTTTTGGTCCCCTGAGAGAGATATATATTTCTATGTATATGTAGTTAAGTAATAATTCATTATTTCTGCAATAAATAAATATACTTTAATTATTTATATTTGATATATACAGCGAGCAATAAGCTGAAGAGCTAACAATCTGTTTGTATTTTGCGTCTGCATAGAATATACATTGTGAGTGTTAGCACCCTGCTTATAAAGTGTAATGCATGTTTGAAGTGTGCATTCTAAATAGGCTGCGTGCGTGAGGTAAAGCCGTTGTTTTTTTGTTTAAAGCGCCATTGTATATTCGTAATGTTATTATTGTGGTATGCGTCTCGTCAGCATTTTACGGCTTTTGTAATAGTGTATTTTGTAGGTCGTAGTGTGATGTGTAAAGTGCTACGCATTTGGCAGTGTTTTTTGCCCGGTCCAGGGTCATGTAGCCTTGCTTTCATTTTTTCGGGGGCCATTTTTATCCTCGCTAAGGCGATTTTCGTGTGGCGAAAATTGTTTAAATCAAGTTAAATTTGCGTTCCAGCTCACTCACAGACATCCTGGCTGTTGCCCCATGCTGTCTGTGATGTTTTTGTAATTTGTTTAGGTGTAGTTAGTGTGTTTTCGAGTTTTGTGTTCGGCCGCTAATCTCGTAACTTTTTGCAGGTTTTTGGTTCGGCCGATAATCGCGTATTTTTTTTCAGGTTTTTGGTTCGGCCGCTAATCTTGTAATTAAGTTTCACGTCTCGTAAGTGCTCCGAGTTTAACTGCTCGCCTCGCTATGCTTCGGCACTCATTGCCTAATTTTTCCAGGCGCTCATCGCTAAGTCGTACGGACCACGCAAATAGCGTGACGCTGATTCGTAGTTAGACAATTATAATATGTGATTATCATTATTACCAAGCTGTTGCCCATGATACTTACATAAATATATAAATCTGATTTAAAAGAAGGACATTTGTTATTCTGCTTTTTAAAAATCTCCAAAATTGGGACATAATCAGAAATACCGGTCTCAAAAGGCTTTATTATGTGTGTGAGGTTTTCTTGCACATACTGTGTTGCTAAGAAGCTATAATCACTGAAGAAATACTGGAATGCTTAGAGAAAGGGATAATGGAGGTAATGACTCAGATATTTCTCATTAGATATACAGCTCAAATTATTCTTTCCATAATTCCACTTTCAAAGGAAAAACGGTAATACACTGAGATGTAGAATTTGTGTATGAAGGTTAAGGACTTGATAGAGTAGTGAGAAGATATTGTGAAAGCTACGATTTAATAGAGAACTAAACAAAGCAACAATGCTAGTTATGAGTATCTCCAAGATACAGGAATGAGAGGAATCTGGGTGTCCAAACAATGTATTATGTGTATCTTGTACCAGTAATATAATTCAAGGTAGGTAATTTGTAATTAAAATATTGGCATACAGGGTATATTTATCAAGCCATAATAAAATAGGGGGTAAGTGGGAGTATGTTTTCTACAGGAGAAACTTGAAATCTGTTTAACAAACTAAAAAGATCAATTATATATAGAAAACATGGGAAATATTATTATTATTCTTTATTTGTAATGCGCTAGTATATTCCGTAGCACTGTGCAGGCGCTAAGTACAAACCAAAAACAACTTCAATACATTGCAAAAAAATGGAGAGCTCTGTTTTTGAGTATAAATTGTAATGTACATGGAGCACTGACACAAGATTGGATAGTTTGGGTGTGATATGGGGTGTGATACATTAAGGGTGAAGAAGGATTGAGGCAGGGGGATAGACTAATGGAGCGAGGCAATGAGTTTCATAGAGTAGAGGAAAGACTTGAAGGCTTAGAAAGTACGAAATCATTGAAGGCGGAGTGAGAGGAGGTGATAAGGAAGGTGGGTGGAAGAAACTCATTAGAAGAGAGATGAGGGTGGTTGGGGGAGTATTTTGAGACAAGTGCAGAGATATATTGGGGTGCACTTTAATCCCTACTTATAAACATAACTCATAGACTTGATGGCAGATCACAACAACAATATATAAATTAGATTTAATTCCATTTTATCCCCGCTAGATAAACCTACCCAAAAGAACTGGTTATCTGTAACAACAAAAAAGTGATTAGACCAGTAAGTATGGTTAAGTAATGTATGATTAATATGATTAAGGAGCGCGTAAAGTAGCCCGTAAAATAATTTGCTATTCAATTGGCGTTTTTTAGCTATCCGCAAATGATTTGGGGGTTACGGGCTGAAAATCCCGGCAGTTGTCAAAATCGTAACTCCGAGCCATCTAAGCCTTTCATCTTTCAAGCCCATAAATGTTACAATTGCAAATCGCTATTCAATTGCTACAATTCCTCAAGTCCAAAATTGAAGAAAATCCTACGAGTACCAGATAGGAGTCACCAGGGGTTAAACACCTGATCACAGCACTGTAAATGCAAATAAAAAAAATCAATACTGCACTCTAAATAATGGGGAAAGTGATGAAAGACATTAGAATTAATTGCACAACAGTCTCAAGCTCGCAAATCTGAAATCAAAATTTATTTTTATTACGTTTCATTTCCATGTGATATCAATCTCGGGAATCAAGGAGTTAATACATATCAGGCCACCCACATGGACTAGAACAGTATTGTCATTCATTTTATTAATGTATACATTGCCGGATTGTGAGTCCGATGGCATATCAGACTTCTAAACACTAATTGATTAACGTGTAACCTCCATGATGACGGTCTCATTTGCTATTGGCTGTTTCTAAATCGGTAGGTTTGGCCTTTCTTAACTTGATCATGATCATGCTCTGAAATGCTACTTACGGGTGCATGATTTACGGTTTAGGCTTTTGGCCAGGTAGCTGCGGGCTTGAGAGTAGTTGAAAGTAGTGACATTAATTATGTTTCATTTATTTGCAAGCTTGGAGAACACAACACAAATCACATAAGGAAATATGCAGTGGTCTGTCTTATCACATTTCACATTAGCCTTATGTCATTTTTTTACCGGGGTGGGGAAATATCATTAAAAGTTTGTCTAAAGAAACATGAGAAATGAAACATGATGAAAGAAACTGTTACAAGTTTTGTGAGACGTCATCTTTTGGAAAATCTCCAGCCGCCTTCATCTGTCAAAAGTGTCAAAGACATTAGTAATTAGATTATACAAAGGGCAAGCGGTAAAGTTTCTCTACAAATAACAAAAATGGCTTATTATACAAATCAGAATGGCTACACAATGGATGGTTTTCTGCTACATAACACAACAGAACATCATTTTTCTATGCAAAGATTTTAGAGAATGATTGCACATTGATTTCTAAATGTAACAACACTATATGGTATATAGTTTTACTGACGTACCTATACAGTTTATTGTCATTTTTTTTTAAGTTGCTACATAAACCATACAGGATTTCTGTAATGCCTCTTGTTACATAAGTTTTATGCTAATTTCCAACCTTTGCATGTACACTAATTGCCCATTTTTGTGTCACCAAGGTTACAAAAGCTTATTTTGAGCTCCAAGACGTTCTCTCCATTTCTTTTTATAATAAACATGTCAGTGCCATTTCCTTGACACATATATGATTGATATAAGGTGCTTTATGTGTAAATATCTAAGTACTGCAGCCAAGATTCAGACAGAGAGTGCTAACGCTGCCCCTGCTAACAAAATATGGCAACAAGGAACTTTGTTCCCTCTATATACAGGTTCTACTAAAGGACAATTGGTTGTTTCTTAAAGGCATGCTACCTCTACAGGCAGTATGTCAAAAAATCAGAGTTGAGCATGTTATTAATAGACATAATCTTACTTATTTGTATTCTCTGTGACTCTATTTGCAGCTCTGATCGAGCAGTAATGTCCTCCTCTGCTGCTAAGTCATGGAAGGAAGTTTCTACGTAAATCATGAGGGTGTTTTAGGGTCCGTGTCTTGGTTCGATCTTACATCATAGCACACGTATGACATGTTCGACAGCTACAATTATGTGACAGATCAGTAGGGAGCGTCTCTCCTGGCTTTTGATTATGTTTCTCCTGATTGATCGGTTCTTGTTGTAGGTTCCTGTGACTGGGGGGACTTGTCTGGTGTCTTCCTGCTGTCTTTTACTACAGTTCCTGTTCCATACTGGACTGATCTTTGCTGCTGATTGTTACTGACCTCATTTGATTTCTTCTGGGCCTTGATCTCTATCTTCCCTGACTATTCGTTTGCCTTTGCCCTTGGACTTACTACTTTGGAGTTGCCATCCTCTGGTACTTCGACCCTGAAGGGCTCCATCCGGACAGCCCTGACTGGTGTGTAGGAGCATTGTGCGCTACCACTCGTCCCTATAATTTACATAGACGCCTCCTGGAGTAACTCATTAGCAAAGCAGGATATGTCTGGCTGTATAAGAGCTAACCATGGAGTCACCTGGAATTCAAATAAAACATTTAAAAAAGTACAGAATTTTTATTTTATTTTTAAATGCTCTGTTGACATTCTAGGCCCAAAAGGCCTGGGCCTTGGACAGCACTTTTTCAGTGGGCAGCAGTCTGCCTGAGGGTGCCTAAGACAACTTAAAACAAACCAAAATACATAAATGAATGAATACTACAGGTTCGATCTAAATCAATACACAAGTAATATAATATTTCAGATAGATTGACAGAATAGATGGACCTATTTTCATGACTGGAACAGCTTAATGACCCTGTAGATATGTATGTAACCTAGGCTCACGTTAAGAACTACACTTGCAAGTATTTAGCATGTGAAATAAATTATGGGAGAATGAACAGGAAGCTCATATCTACACAATGGGAATGCGGCATCTAAAACATTCAGGGCCTCATTCAATTGTGATTCTGCCAATTGAATAGGGCTCTATATAAACACAAAGCATATTATTTTTACAGAAGTTTTTCGTTAGTGAACTTCAATCCTTTGTATGGAAGTGCACTAAGGAAAAACTTCTGTAAAAATAATATGCTTTGTGTTTATAAAGAGCCCTATTCAATTGGAAGAATCACAATTGAATGAGGCCCTCAGTGTTTTCATTAATGTAAAGCTGAACCATTTACAAGGGTACACCCTCTTGAGAAAGCAGCACACTGAATCAGCTGAAAAAAACGAAATGGTAAATAATAATTGCATGTAAAAGCAAACATGTAAAGGCTGTGTTTATTTGTTTTGTTTTCTATAATATTTGTTATTTAGTGTCATTATTCAAAAGACTATACAAAAGAAAGTGGCCATGGTGGTGCTTTAATATTTGATATCTTACCTCTGCTTACACGTTTCTTATCACCTATGTGCCGGGCAGGTGAGGAGACGATAGACTTCAGTGGCTCTTTACTGCGTTTTTACATTTCTAGATTTATTCTTTCAACATAAGATCAATTACGATGTTTCATTTTCGCAATTCCTATGCACAGATCAGCATCTTAAAAACTTGTTCTGCCTAAGGGATTAAACACATTACTTCTTTATTCTGTGCAAGCAACTCACACCATCAAAAGTCAATGAATATACAACTTTTTAGAATAGTTCATTTTCAGCAAATGATTACTGGGGACTTACTCCTGTCCCACGTCCATACTATATACATATTAACTTGAGTGTGTAGCAGTAACTATTTGCATCACATATATAATATACTGGCGACTTCCCCTACAGAATTGACGGCAATAAAATTTGAAGCCTGGCAACCTGGTTTGCCACACAAGGTTTTCCCCCCTCTAACTTGCGGGCCTTGCCATGAGTGCCATCGGCACTCATTGCGAGCCTCTCCCCCCCCCCTACTTAATGTGCCTCGAGATGAGCACCTTCAACGCTCATTGCGAGCCCCTCAATGAGTGGCTTTATCGCCCAACCTGCAACTTTTGGGCCTCTCGGGCACTATTGCGCTCATCACAAGCTCAGCAATGAGCGCCTTTGGTGCTCACTGCGAGCCCCTCCCCACTCTCTCACTCAAATGTCTCTTTTCCCCCTCTCCCTCCCCAGTTTTTTTCCCCCCCCCTTATCTCCCCCCTCAAGCCAGTCACGAACAGACCTCGTGATGAGCACCAAAGGTGCTCATCACGAGGCCTGCAATGAGCACCTTCGGCACTCATTGCAGCCCCCGTGACCTTCGGCGCTCATATCACATACGCAAGCCTGTAACTTTTAACTTTGCCTGACCAACATTTGTAAGTATGACAACTATATATGTGATTATAATGGAGAGTACAGACCCATCACTGGTGCTACGAGGCAGTCAGTGCAGAGGGAGGTTCCACTGAGGTTGAGAACCTGACCATTATGTCCTACCATTGCTGGTCACACAATTTGTGTACTGTATATAGACGCTGAAAGAAAAGCCTTCTACTGTTATAAAGTGTTGTGTTTGTTACATTGTATCACAAGGAAATCAGTTCTCGGCTGATAATAAAGAACATTTTGAAAATCCATCCATGAAGGAGTTTGGTTATTGGAGATAACAGGCGTGACATTGTTACCTCTACATACGGCACCATGTCAACTAGGAGGTTGGTGTCATGGTGTCATGATTGAAATATCCAACATTCAAGCTCAGTTATTTAGCAACTAAACGTAAACAATATTTTGTATGCTTTTTATTTTTTCAACAATTAGAACCTTTGCTGTGTCACTTTAAATAGCGTATAATGAAGAGTAGTCTTATTTTACGTTATAGTCTTTTGGGGAAAAAAGTGTCTTTTTTACTTTAAATTATGAACAGTAATTATTTTTGTCCTAAATTTGGAGTTAGGAATCGCCGATGAACTAAAGTTGTCTCTCCATATTACCATCGAGAGATGATGGCATGGAGTAACAGAGCGTCACTAAACCAATGCAGAAGAGCGACATCCTATTAAATCAAATCATTATGGTCTAGTAACAATCACAGTTGTTTCTTATTGTATAGTAATGTTAATCTTCAAGTCCAAGGGTGTTTTACAGACCCGTTTACAAATTAAAATGCAGACAAGCGCTAGCTCAGAGCGTGTTACAGATTAATTCTTCCATTTTTCTGTTTTGATATAATTCTTACTATAATGTTTTATGCTGACATCACATTTTTGAATATTATTCCTAATGCTACCAGTTTTATGAGCCATAAAATGAATATGTGTAAGTGTTATTTTATCGTAGTCAACAATATTCAGTATTTAAATGATCTTGGTTTAAAGGGACACTGTCAACTCATAGAGAGTTTTCTTTAAAGCACATTACTATTATGATTATATATTTTTTTATTATTATATTAGGGATGCAATGACAATATAAGGCATCATCACATTTGGTCATACATGTTGGTACAGGTGCCTTGTTGTCATGAGGTTTACAAACCCAATGATGATGGATATGTGAGGAGACTCCATGATGGATGTGTAGATACTGGTAACTCAAGGAGTAGTTGGATCTAACCAGAATAGTTGACCATAATTGCAAGTGTATCTTGTGGCGTAAAGAGATAATTGAAACCTTATCTATATATAGAAGCATAACAAAGAGTGTTGTAAAGATATGGAAATGATTAAGTCTGAGGAAATGAGTTAGGGGACTTAAATTAAATATGTTACAAGTCATAAGTAGAGTGTGAGGCTTGGCGTGTGGAGACGGTGTAGGGACAGGCACATAGGATCAGCCGGTGATGAATGTTAGTCGATGTAGATAAGCTTGTAAGAGCCATTCAGGATGTATAGGAGCGGAGGTAAGATGGGTGAGTGGAAGCCCAAGGCAAGATGCTGTTGAACTACTGTAGAAAGGTCTTTGTGTTATATATTATACATTTTATTCTAAACTAGAGCAGTGTTGAGATGTAGACTTCTGTCATTGAATGTTTTATTATGATAAATTGTAGCATCATGTTGTAACTTGTTTCTGTAAAGTTAAAGGCATATCTAAGTTTCCTGGATTATGAGTGTATCTGATAAAGGAGAATCAGTAGTGTATGCAAAAAAAAATTTGCATGAGAAAAGTCCCAAAATAAACATTTAAAAGCAAAAAAATTGTCTTGTAATTTCCAAACCTATGCTAAAGTAGCATAAAATTCATATTTTGTATTAGCCAATCAGGAGGAAGCAAAGACTGAAACATTTGTATCAAACTCTGGCTTCCCTGTTTGTGCTGTAAAGCAGCCTGAGATATGTAGTGTGGCACCATGATAGAAGGTGTTATGTATTTTCATCTAAGAGTCTCTCTGTGCAGCACATTCACAATTTATTTTATTATTATCGTTTATTTGTAATGTGCCAACATATTCCATAGTGCTATACATAAGTTAAGTTACAGGAAATGAAAAGTTCAATATTCATCCATTGCAATGAATGGAGGGCCCAGTCTTTGAGCTTGGAATCCGGTGTCCATAGCGCTTTCCCTAAAGCACCTTGCATGATTGAAACTCGCAGACTTTTGATTACCACTCTTCTATTGGCTGAGGAAGACACATCAGGTGAATAATGGGTTAAAATTGGTCCCAAAATGCTCTATGCTGATTGTGGAGGCAAGTGCCCATATAGACATCCCTGTCAGCATCATCATAATGATTAAAGGGATTTTTAGATTTTAATAAAAATAAAATGTTTTATGAAATGTGCTGCATATGTCAAGGATGCTTTTTGCCTAAGGAGTGCAGAAATGTATTAATCCAGCTAACTTAGATATGCCTTTAACATCCCTTCCATAACAATAAAGACTACAGATTAGTCAAGTTAGTGGCAGTTTATATTCAAAAAAATAACTCTCAAGAAATTGTGACTATTCTCAGTGATAGAATAAGTAACACTAAAATGTACAGGCATTAGCCTTCTTGTTATATATTGATTTGAATAATCTATTTGCATTCATTTTGAATTTGTTTCCTCCTGAGATACCCAAAACTACTCAGAAATTTGTGGAAAAATATACACATCTTATGCAGTTTGCTTTCCTAATATGTCAACATTTTAGAACATACTGTTATTAATATATTTTAGTTATTAAAGATGCAATATTGGGACATGATCACAAATACACGATAGATGATATAATCATAAATCTTTATTTACATATTATTATTATAATTTCAGTCATGTTGTACTGAAGCATTGGTGGATCCATTGAATCTCAGTTGTCCATTTCTCTTCATACACTGTTGAAGACATCAGATGGGCTTTTTGGTTCTCAGCCATTCAGTCCAGTATAAACAAGAACACAGTCATTTTTAATTGTTCTCATATAATTCTCAAGGAACATATTTTTGGCAGATCATTCCTCAAACAGAAAGAGCTGAAGCAGCACTAGATCCAGATTATTGAGGAGAAAACCTCATGATCCAAGAATGAAGTTCAGGGCAACGTCGTCTAGAGGACAAAACAAGGAGCATCTCTCAGCTTTGTCAACACATCTGGCATCTGCAAATTAAAAATAGCAAGACATAAGTATATGCATGATAAACTTGTAATAAAAGGTAAATATATTCTCTACTTATCTAACAAAGAATCTCTGGAAGCTATTTTAAATCCACCAACTTCTGGGTGGTTGTATTTTAGCTTGGTAATATAATGGCAAAGGGGTTGTTAACACTATATGCAATAGATATAAAAATATAGCTGGTAACAAAATCCAAATTAAATTCTATGTCATAAGAAAGATACCTTATTTATAAAACCTGGTATATTCTCTCTATCTCAATTAATTTACAATGATTGTAGGTTTTAATAGTTTGGTTTAAGCCATATACATGCTATTAAAAGTCTACTTCTGATGTGAATATGTACTTACATGTTTAGTTTGATGGCCTTTTGTACGTTGTTCCAACAGTTGGTTATGCTCATACCGACATTTCCAATATGGAACACAAATATTAAGCAGTTCTATTGCCATTGATGATTGTTAACTTTGGCATTGAAGAGTAGGTGGCTCAAATCAAAGCCGTAGTGACTTTTGTCCTTATTGAGTATGATCCATAGATGTCCTCATGAGGTAGTAACACATATTCTTGCGTTCTTAAGTTGCATTTATTGTGTGCTCTACTTGAGTTGGTCTGTTGATTCTGGACTTTACAGATAGTCCCGAGTTTAGTGTTGATCCAACATCCCACAGTTTCTATACATGTGTGTCCTTTGGCATAGTCGAGATGGTTGATATCAGGTCATCCTTATCTCCTTTGTAAGTATACAATATACTTGCTCTTATATTTCTTGATGGTTTTGTGCATTGTGGTGCAGATTCCATATGGAAAAAAAAGCTCATTCACATCACATATTCAAGTAGTAAATTCAATGTCCAGAAACTGGTAGTCAGAACAAATTGGAGATTTTTCTTGTCCATAATTGTCCATTACAATATTTTGGTAAGTGTTGCTGTGCTTTAAAAAGCGGAACAAAACTACATACAAATTCTAATAATTTTATATTTACAAATAATCCAGCAATATACATGTGCCATTTTTATATATTGCTGCACAAAAAGTTTGTACATATTGTCAAGATATTTGATGTTCCTTTCATCTCAGGCCAATCATATTTAATTGTATTTGTATTGGAATAAATGGTTATTTGGTAAAATATACATTAGACCATAAAATATCATATATTTTGACTAGGTTTACAAATACCTTGATGCCGAATGTACAAACCTTTTTGTCACAAAAGTTTAAAAAAGTATCATACTATACAGTTAATGTAATTTTGTACACGCTAATAATATTTATATCAACATAGTCTTTTTAAGTTTCAAAAGCATATATAAAATAATTAAATTATAACTTTTCATTGACTACTTTTAAAGTATTTTCCATATATTTCAACGTAAATTATTTGAAAATGAGCTTTACATTCTTAATTCTGTACATGTAAGCTAATAAAGTATATAGAAATTAAACATATTTATTTTTCATTTCAGCTTTACACATTTCATATAAAAATGCTCTTAAAACCGAACAAATTTTTCAACTGTAAGCAACCATAAAGTAGCTTGAAGATACTATTTCCCCTCATAATGAAGGGAATGACACATATATGTCTAAGAGCAACTCTTCACTTACTCTAAATGGATTCATTGAGCATTTGCCAAATGATCTTCCAATACAGGAAATATAGTATCATTTAGCTGTTATATAGCCCAATATAATGTTTTTGGCACCAGATTCTGGTGACAGGTAACAAACCAAACACAGTTCCATTTAGTGCATGTGATCAGAAAATATATCAGTGCTTATTTTTCAGATACTTTTAGGGCAATATGTCCCATTTCTATATTATTCAACTCAGCTATTGCAAAAAAAAATTAGGTCCGAAGTAATGAATATGTTGTGAATCTCCAGCCATTACAAACCTGACTAATATCATGCAGTATCATAAAATATATCTACAACATGGGTCCATCAAACTACTAACAGTTCAGAAAAGAAGTTATTCATCCAAACTATTAATTATCACCTTCATAAAAGCAATCCCTTCAAACATCTTTCTATTCACAAAATATAATTCTCTCATGAGTTTCTATAAGTAAAGTTAAATGAGCAGAATCTAGCAGATTAAAATCCTTTCGTCTCATTAGCTCATTTTAAGCAGATCACTCAAACTTTTTGAGCTTTCCAAAGTAAGTGAAAAGCTAAGACTGTGAAAATCTTTCTAACAAGATTTAAAGATGGTCACCATGGCCATGCAGCATTTTCGATTTTCTCAATTCATGTGCTGTTACTTTCATAGGGATCTTTGGTAATCATGACCTTCAGTTTGGTGGTTACTTGATCATCTGAGTAAGAAGCCCTACGGCTTTGCTTTTCTGATTGCTCAAAATCAAACTCAATTTCTTTGCCCCTCTGAACTAACTGATCCATAGTTTTTGGGAGTGGGGGTGTTAAGAAACGCCTGATCTCTGGATGAAGTGTGCTAATGATATAACTAACCATCTCTTCCTCGTTGGCATCTACATAAAGCCTGTGGTACAATGCCCTTTTCTTCCATACAAACTGTTCTAAGGGTTCCCAGCGTCTCTGGGGAAGTTCCAAGTCCCTTTTGATGGACTCCCTAACGATTAACCTCTCACAGTACTGTAGGAATGAAATTTTAAAATCATGCCAGTTTCCTACAGTGTCTTGGCTATGTTCCCACCAAACCTTAGCTACACCTTTCAAATGACTATCTACCTGTGATAGCCAGATATTTTCATTTATGCCACTTCTTTTAAAGTATTTCTCAAGATTCACCAGAAACTCTTTGGGATCCTCGGACATACCTGCATCAAACTCAGGACGCAAAAGTTGCTCAACTGAGATAACAACCCATTCATGTGGCTGGCAAGGCGGAGAAGGAGTAGGTGCATAGGGATCTACTAGATCCTCAATTACTTCTGCAACCTTTTTCTTCTCTATTATTTTGCTCAAAATATCAAAAAAAGACCTTTTTTGTTTTTCTTCTGTCTTGTAAGCCTTAGATAAACCCTGATCTGCCATATTAACTGTATTTTCAAAATGAGAAAACACTCCTCTCCAAGAATTCATCTCCCTCTTAACCCACCTTTCCAAATTCACCAAGGTATCTTGACACCTCATAAGACAAGCCTTAATGGATCTCTTCCACCTTTGCATTCCTACTGTTGTGGACTGATCATGCATATTAGAATTTAACCTCTGCACTGACCTTTTAAAACCCTTTAGCTCATGCTCAACCTGTTTAGACACCCCAGATATAATATATACCTCGGTCTTCCGGACCCTTGACAACATTTCTGCCGGACTACATGTTCCTATTTTAAGCACTGTTTTTTGGGGAGCAGATAAGGCGGGTGCCACAACTCCACCCACAGCCATGCCTGGTGCCATTGAAATAGCTTAAAAGTTTCAAAAAGTAATCTGATTAACAATGTTTTTGTCGGAAAGATAACAATTTTACAGCCTAAGAGGCACAAATAGCAAGCTTAAATGAACTTAACCCCCAACAGGTATTACTATTTGGCAAGTAAAGTTTGCAATATAGTAACTAAAAGAAATCAAGAATGCAAAATATCACCACAAATAAATTATCCAGTCCTTTGAGAAGTTGTCAAGATTCAAATGATGTAGTTGGAAGCTTTCTCGGTGGTAAAAATGCAAAGTCCTGTTGTCGGAGAGCACTTCTTCTTCGTTATGATGGTAGTTTCTAATTGTTGAAAATATTCCAGGCAGACTATCTACCGATAGGGCTAGGAAGTGAAGATCGGAATCCAAATTGGAAAAAAATCAGCAGTTGTAAGCAAAACAGGATAAAGTAAATACTTTCTATCTGTTTGCGGTTTAGTTTGTGTGAATAGTTTGCCAGTCACTGTATTTATACTCTTTCTCGGAGAGCTCGACATGTGAGTTGTCTGCAAGCCCACACTCTTAGCGCGATGCTCATTGGTGGAACCATCCGTCTCCTTGGCAGCCGGAACATTTGTAGGCACTTCAATGCCCCCTCCCTATGATTCAGCTAACACGCTGAAGTCTCAGGAACACTCCTGCTTTGGAAGAATGTGTAATTCCCTTTTTCTTTGAAAATGAGAAAACACGTAATCCTGCTATGACTAGGAGACACTGCTCCCACGTCTCATTACACATTATCCTTCTCTGAACCTGTCAGAGGGTCTTTCTCCATCCATTGCTGGAATAGTGACAATGTCCTCCCCTCCACACACTCCCACATAACCACACAATAATTCCTAATGTGGGAAAAGCCAATAAGTCCATTTGACTCACATAAAAGGTACACAGTGTATGGCCTTATATAAGGTAAATCAGTAATTACTATATGACTATGACTAGAAGGTAGGAGGCAAATGATAATGTCACATATTTATCTTGTCTTTCATAGTAAGATTCAAAAAATTGGTAATAAACGGAAGCTGCAGATTGAATGGTGTCAAAGACAGCATTAGATTCATTGTATATTGGCTTCAATGGCTAATTAATAGTGAATGAATGAACATCAAGGTGCACTAAATGTAGTATTCATTACATTAAAATCTATCCATCCATCCTTTTATTTATCTATCTATCTATCTATCTATCTATCTATCTATCTATCTATCTATCTATCTATCTATCTATCTATCTATCTGTCTGTCTGTCTGTCTATCTATCTATCTATCTATCTATCTATCTATCTATCTATCTATCTATCTATCTATCCATCTATCCCTCTGTCTGGATGTATATCTATCTATCTATCTATCTATCTATCTATCTATCTATCTATCTATCTATCTATCTATCTACCTATCTATCTGTCTATCTATCTATCTATCTATCTATCTATCTATCTATCTATCTATCTATCTATCTATCTATCTATCTGTCTGTCTATCTATCTATCTATCTATCTATCTATCTATCTATCTATCTATCTATCTATCTATCTATCTATCTATCTATCTATCCATCTATCCCTCTGTCTGGATGTATATCTATTTATCTATCTATCTATCTATCTATCTATCTATCTATCTGTCTGTCTATCTATCTATCTATCTATCTATCTATCTATCTATCTATCTATCTGTCTGTGTCTGTCTGTCTGTCTATCTATCTATCTATCTATCTATATGCCTGTATATATACTGCTTTTATATATATATATATATATATATATATATATATATATATATATATATATATATATATATATATATACTGTATATATATATAGAGAGAGAGAGTAAATAAATAGTACATCTGTGTTCACATTTGAATGTCTAAAACAAGTTATAAAAACCTGCTTCCAGCACAGAATACCGAGAAAATCAGTTATTACACTGCATTCTGGGAAGCTGAGCTGCGACATGCAACTGTGCCCACAAATGCCTCGCTCTTCAATCCGTAGCCATTATCAAAAATTGCTTCCTTTAAGTTCATGCATGCTATATTACACCGCTTTAATGCACAGCCAAGGTTGGATTATACACAAGCTGGGAATCCTATCCATGTACAGCTGTTTCAAGCTTACTGGCTATCATCAGCATGGTAGCGGGATCTCAGCCTGTGTTGTGGACCTTATGAGTAGGTAGTTCACCTCAACAATCATTTATAATACGTTATCTATCTAATACATATATTGCCCAACCCCCAGCTTGTATTTACTTTTCCTTTCCATTTTTTCTCACTCCTGTACTATCATAGGAATGTGCTATAGAAACATACATCATGTTTATATATGAAGGAAAAAAAGCTAGTCATGTGAAATGACCCTCACAACTTTTTGAATTTCTAGGACCTTTCCTGTTGTTTTGGTTAGGGGTTAGGTTTTAGATTTTAGGGATATGGTTGGGGATTAGGGTTTAGGGATCAGAGTTAAGAGTTGTGGCAGATAATAAAAATGAATGAAATGACCCTCAGCATTCTTTGAATTTACTGGATCTTTCCTGTTATTTGCACACTACATACTTTGTTCTAATGGTTAGGGGTTAGTGTTTAAGGTTAGGGTTTATGGATATGGTTAGGTTTAGGGGTTAGGGTAGTGGCAGAAAACAGGCTCTACATACTATAAGAGTGGCGCACGCAGTGGTGGGCTGCAGTGAGTAGGTAGCTCCCTGGCATGTGGTGGGAAGATAACAGTAAATATCCAATTTCCTTTCGTATTTGTACACAAAAGCAGAGGATTTGATGGCTATTACAAATGTGCATTTCATCTAATCTTACCAAGTTCCTATCTGTTATAAAATCTTTAAAATATCTTTTATTTTATGTAAAGAATGGTGGCCATGATATGGGCATTAGAAAGTGCAGTATGGAGGAATGAGATAGGCCAATATGGCAAACCCCTAGAGGTGAGCAGGGGAAATAAAAAAAACATGTAATAATCCATAACTTCATTGGATTAGTAGGGCTTTCAGTTTGGTGAGCAACTTGTACTTTTAAAAGGTGGTGACTTGTTTTACCAGTAAAGTGTCCTTTCAAATCCAAACTGTTCATTTCATCACCATTTAAGATACTTAGAAAAGGTTGATTATCTTTATTGAGTCTCCTGGCACTCACTTTTTCCCACAAACCTTCTTTCTCTACCCACATGGACATACCTGCTCCCATCTGACCCTACCTCCCCTGCTCACTCATGTGGTGGCCAGCATTCGGCCACTTGCTGGTGATAAGTATGAAGTTGGTGTGGGAATTCTTCTGTTTCCCAATTGCACTTTCCAGACATATACCCTTGTCCCTTCTCTCTCCTTCCTTTCCTCATTAGACAATCATCCCAATTCCTTGACCACTTCCGCTTCCGCCGCCCTCACTTCTAACACTCCAGCTTTGGACCATTTCAGTGGCCCTTTAAAGGTTTCAGAGTTTTTCATGTTGTTCAAACATTGAGAACATTAGCTTTAATTTCAATAACTCATTTACCTTGACTACATTTGATATGATATTTACAGTTGAGAAGATTTTTTTTCCATTAACCCCTGATTCTCATAATGTCGAGGAGTATTAGGGCATCGTTCCATTCTGGCTCAAAGCAGTGAGGAAAGGCTCCTTTTCTGCAGCAGGATATTTTTTTGCATGTTATTAAGCCATTCCATCTCTCCTCTCAAATAATATCCCCTCAGCCTAGGTGACACACACTAAGGACTATTTCCTGTCGCTCTCTAGTACTAATGTGTGCACGCAGGCTGCTATCAGAACACTCTGAGTCTGAAGCTCAGTAGTCTCCATAGCAATGCTGCTGAATGGTACCCACAGCATGACACACTACACTAGCCCTAACATCCTCCCGTGTCTCTTTCTATCTATATAATCCCCTTCCTGTAAAAGGGGTTAAATAACAATAGAAATGAATGCTGGGGTTTATGACCCCCTGCCCATGACCCACTATCACTTATGACCCCAGGGATTCCCCCAATACCTACTATGTACTGGTAACTCAGAAATTCCCCTTGCCCACCCGATATGAGCTGCGGGAACCCTAATGATTCCCTCTTCCCACAAGAAATGGGGATTCCCCATTACCACTCGCTATTTTTAAGTACTTTTTTATTTTTTGTAATGCTTTTTCTATTTTTTTTTATGTAATATCAGTTATTGGGACCCCTCTGGGGATTGTTTGTTTAAGTGGTGGTTCAATATTGACCCCTTTGGTGGTAGGTAGTGTGCCATCAAGGTCCTTATGAAACCCCATGGCACAAGGAGTTAATGTTAGGTGCCATGGGGATTCATGAGGACCCCCCATCGTTATGGTTTATGTTACCATGGGGGTTAATTGAGGGGGTTAATTGTTAAATCCATAAGGGATTCCCCCAATATCTACTATGTACCGGGAACTCAGAAATTCCGCTTGCCCACCCGATATGAGCTGCGGGAACCCTAAGGAACCCTAATGATTCCCTCTTCCCACAAGATATGTGTCTGGGAATCCTTGGGGATTCAGCATTACCTCTCGCTATTTATACATATATTTTTTTTTTTGTAATGCTTTTCTATTTTTTTAGGTAATATTAGTCATTGGGATGCTTCTGGGGATGGTTTGTTTAAGTGATTGTCGCCCCCTGTTGTGGTAGGTAGTGTGCCATCAGGGTCCTTAAAAACCCCATGGCACAAGGAGTTAATGTTAGGTGCCATGGGGATTCATGAGGACCCCCATCATTATGGTTAATGTTACCATGGGGGTTCGTTGAGGGGGTTGATTGTTAAATCTGTAAGGGATAAGGAAACCTCCATGGTATAGGGCTTAACTTTAGGTACCATCGGGTCCAAAGACCATTTAGGGAGATTACAGTGGTCATAGTGAACAGTGTTCCCCTGACTTATAGTGTGTGGGATCACGGTAGATAGGAGTATTGAGGGGGCTCATGTGGGTGGCGGTGTTAAACTTTTAGTTGTGTCAGATTTTAATCAAGGCTCAAATTTACCACAAATAAGGTGTTAAGGTTTCAGTATCATCATATATGACGTATGCACATCAGATATATTTTTTATGCCTCTGCTTGTGGGTGATGGCACACCTTGTTTCAACATCTCAGCATACATAAGGACTTACATGTACTCCTTCTAGTGATTCGATTTCACTACTGAAACCATGTGATGGCCTATTAGAAAATATTAATGGGACAGATACTTATGGCTTAGGATTTTATGTAGCCCGCAAGCATTCATAAAACATTTCTGGTAAGAATTTTTATGGAGTGAGGTGATGGCTGGCAGCTGCATTACAAGTAAACTTTACTCCTTATTTTTCCCATGGATGCCAGAGTCGCCATCCACCTTAGTTCCTCTGTGTTTGTAAAAGTGCAGCTTTAAAAAAAACACCTATATCATGGGGCCTCCCAGACCCACATTTATATGAGACCCTCGTATTGAAAGTGAAGAATCATGTTTTAAAGGAGGAGTCTCAACATTATATAGATGTTAAGTGATAGCCATGTACCATCTCTCTTGAAGCAATACCCACCTAGAAATAACAAAATCCCTGCCCACTATACACTGCTAGTGATGTGTGGAAATACGATGGCAGAACATTTTGAAACGGGAACAATCTCTGTTTTATAATGTAATGTATTGAGTGTGTTCAAAGGGCTAACTATAGTGTGCCCAGCAACAATGTGTTAATTAGACCAAGGACTATAATTCCATTCAGTATCTCCTTCTCTGACACCTCTTCTTCTCCTCACCCCCTCTCTGTTGGTGTACCCCAAGGATCTGTCATTGGCCCCCTCCTCTTCTCCATCTACACATCCTCACTTGGTACCCTCATAAAGTCTTTTGGGTTTCATTATCATCTCTATGCAGATGACACCCAAATCTACCTCTCCGCACCAGATTTATCCCCCTCTCTTCTAACACACGTCTCCAACTGCCTCTCTAGTAAATACTCTTGGATGTCCACCCACCATCTCAAACTCAACATATCTAAAGCTGAACTCCTAATCTTCCCTCACTCTCCCACAGGTTCAATTCCTCACATCTGTCTCACTGTCAACAATGACATCATTACCCCCACCTCCCAAGCCCGTTGTCTTGGAGTTCCACTGGACCCCACTCTGTCTTTCATCACTCACATACAATCACTAACTAAATCTTGTCTTCTCCATCTAAAAAACATCTCCAGAATTCGTCATTCTCTTATGCAAGACACAAGTAAAATCCTTATACACTCTCTCATCATCTCTCGACTAGACTACTGCAACTCGCTTCTTGTTTTCCTACCCACCACCCGACTATCTCCACTTCAATCCATTATGAATGCCTCTGGTAGACTCATCTTCCGTACACAATGTTCAGTGTCGGCATCACCTCTCTGTCAATCACTCCACTGGCTTCCCTTAGCCTCCAGAATAACATTTAAAATCATGACCCTAACTTACAAAGCCCTCAACAATAATGCTCCACCTTGCATCTCTGCTCTCATCTCCAAATATTCCCCCACCCGCTTTCTTCGTTCTGCTAATGACCTTCTTCTTTCTACAACTCTTGTCACCTCCTCTCACTCCCGCCTCCAGGACTTTTCTTGTGCTGCCCTGGAACTTCTTGCCTCGCTCCACCAGATTATCCTCTTGACTCAAAACATTTAAAACCTCACTTAAAAAGCATCTCTTAAAAGAAGCATATCACCTTCCACCCTAAAACACTTATCACCTCTCTCACCCTCTTTTACCACTCACTATACCTTAGATTTTAAGTCTGCGAGTTTCTATCCTAAGTACTTTGGGAATTCACCATTGACATTTGATTCCTAGCTCAAAGACACAGTCCTCCTTCCTTTGCTAATATTAATCTGTTTTTATCTTTGTCTGAACTTAATTTATGTACAGCGCTACGGAATATGTCGGCGCGTTATAAATAAACTATAATAAACTATAATAATAATGAGGAAGAGGGGCAGAGGATTTCTACTCGGACAACTGGTTACCCCTCATCACAACTACTCAGAAATGCAGGCACCAATCATTAACTTTGTTACCAATCTCTCAATTGCTTCCTCATATTGCTCAGGATGAAATTCAAAATATTGACCCTTATATTTGTACCTCTTATATCTCTGTTCTTATCTACAAGTGCACCCTTAACCTCTTTGGTTTGCTTTTTTCCTTCTCTTAAATTGCCTCCTCTCAGTCACACACACAGGACCTCAACTACAACTACAACCAAGGCTTCATATCTTGTGTTCCTGAGGTTTATCCAGGGTTTGATGGAAGATCTTGTCCTGTTTAAAATGATGCATTGAACACGAGATTGCCTTTTTTACCTTCCCCATCCCTTTTTGTTTATTTTTTGGGGCACTGTTTCTTAAAGGACTGTACAATACCAGACACTCTGACTCACCTCCAGTTGATCCCCTTCTCATCTAAACTCCACCATGACACACTGGGTAAGACTGCCGTTGAGGCAAAGATTACAGCAAGCTACCAGCTAATGCTCAGAGAGTTGGTCGATAAAAGTTCTGGGAGGGGCCCCTGTACTGCATAAATAAAGGAGTGGCCTAGATAGGCATCCTGCCCCCTTGTGGGCTGTATAACAGAATTAAGTGATCCAACTCATATGTAACCAGCACATATGTCACTATTTTATAAACCTAAGAATTTGTCGTCCTACTACCAAGATCGTTTTGAGACGCAGATTGCCTCGTTCCCGTTGCACACCTCCAGATAAAGTCAGTCATTGGATACTGTCCAGAGAGAGGGAGAGTTAAGGTTTCTCTATCATCCCTCCATGTTTTGTTGGTATAAATTATTCCTTTGTTCACCAATAATGTGTGTTCGTTTTGGAAACTACATTTGCCTTCTAGAAGAGATTTTTGGTCTTCCTGACATTCTTCTAGGTTATTCAAGGTCTGAGTGGTGACATCCTAATCTTCCAATCTGGAACATCCTATCTGTGTTCCGTGACAAATGGCGGTACCATTTACCAAAGTATGGGTAATCAACATTCTTTAACATTTCTGTAAATAATCTGGAAAAATAAAAAAATAAAAATATCCCAAATGCTCTCCACTTTTAATGACATATCACTCTAATTTAGTCAGGCAATGCCCATATTTCTTCTTCCTTAATTGTAATCTCTAACATTTCAAGAACAAGATTGAATCAACCTGTTTGATATGTACCGTATGGATAAATCAAGCAATGTGTGCATATTAATTACTGTATATACCTCTATATTCCAGGTATGTTGCTCAGACCACTATATCTGTATTCAATAGTGTCTTTCTTTGGCCACATAAAATCTTGAGAGTTATGCAAAGTGATCTCAATCTTTTAATGGGAACATCTTACAATATACAGAACGTCTTTCACAAAAACAACCCATTGATAGAATTGAAATGATACGTTAAAATGTTCATTGGAATCAAGATGACAGATAGACACAAATCTTTGCCACTGGCAATCACAATGATTTATTACTCACCCAACTGCGATTTTTTGATAGAACCTCAGCCTTCAAAGTCTTTTTGATACATTCAGTTCGGACATGGAACAATATATCAATAAGAAGACGACATATGCTATTTAATTCATACCATGGCAACATTTTAATTGCTTAACATGAAAGGCAAATTCACAACAATATTTTATCATGTCCTTGCAATTATTCGTTCATTGTACCATCCTACCCAGGACGATGAGTGTTTCCCAGTTGAGATAAAGCATTAATGACAGCAATCACTCATGGAAGTGTCTGACACCCAAGTTATCAAGAAATCCTTCAACATGATTTATTTTGATGAAGAAACACACAGAATACATGATATATATTCCATTGTATTTGGAGAGGCTGTTGTACGTTCAACAAATATAATATATGACTAGTGCTACAGCTGATTTACTGTGTCTTTATTGAGCAAGATGAACTAAAGGCTGACGTGAGAGGGCATTGATAGCTTTTGATTTATAGCAATCTTGGAGAAATGCTGTCCACCATCTTTGGATTCACAAACTGGTTGATCACTGTTGTGGTTTAGTCAGGTCTGACACTCAGTGGACCTTTTTTAGGTTTTCTTGTCAAAGATACTTGAGTGGGTTGCTAGTTTCTTCTCCAGTGAGCCTCTCTGATATGACCCGCTCACCTTGAATGACCCTACATGGCTATAGCTCACAGCTTCATTCAGATCCACAAGCTCCTTCACCACGACACGGTAGCGATCCAGAAGGGGGGTTGATCTCTACCCACAGTGAAGTCATAAGGAGGATGATGTCACATCTTATCCATCTAAGAATGGCAAAGCCATTACAGACATAATAATATATAATATCAGAGTAGAAATATGTGAAAGTACTGCTTACACAAAGCATAATAAGATGCAATTTAATAGAGAGATAGACAGAGACATAGATATGTTTCGCTATATTTAGCTACATATGTACGTACATACGTTTCAATGTAAATCAGATCAGTGTCAACAAATACGTTTCAGATTATATATATATATATATATATATATATAATGTATATATATACATTTATATATTGAAGAGTGAAGCAGCCATGAATGTCCAGTAATCTAGTAATTTAGTAATCATTAATCTATATATATATATATATAGATTAATTATGAGTATTGCAATATAATTTGATACCTTTTGTATTGGACAAACGTCTTATTTATAATGACGAGCTTTCGAGAGGTTAAATCTCTCTTTATCAAGTCTCAAGCAATACTCAATACTCAGTATTGCTTGAGACTTGATAGAGGTTAAACCTCTCAAAAGCTCGTCATTATAAATAAGACGTTTGTCCAATACAAAAGGTATCAAACTACATAGCAATACTCATTATTAATCTATATATATATATTAATAATTACTAAATTATTATATATATATATATATATATATATATACACACACACACACAGGATAGATGAGCATAGTGGTTCTCATTTGCCACTAAAATCTCTGTTTCTTTACTAAAAAATACAGAGCTTTTTTTGTGAATGCATTTAGAAATGTCGATGCATCATTATTTTAGAAACACAAATTAATTATTCAATAATTACGGAGCAGACTAAATGCATTTGTACAAATTTATGATAATGCAGTTTTTGTACATCTGAATTAATCTTTAAGTGACCACAATTAACATTAGAGCAAAATCATCAGCAGATGTTATCGTACACTGCCTTCATGAGTTATTTTAAATAATATTTTGAATATTCATAAGCAATTAGTCAAAAATACAACGTTTTCATATTTCATGAAATTTGACAGACAGGCCCTGGAAGACTTTATCTCTATAGCTGTAATCTATAAAGACTTCATTAAATAAAAATTCATGTTTTTCTTGTAAATGAATTTAAATATGGAGCTTATCTATAACTTCTCCTTAGCTCCAGTATATTATTCCCTTTTTATCTTACACCTTTATACATGAAATTTCCACAAACAACACAGATATCCCTGGGGCCCATGTTCCCAGGACAATACCCCCCGGCCCCTTGGTCCACTCAGCCTCACCTCTCCCACTTGAGATCTTCCTATGACTCTCCTGCCGGCGCTTCTTCTCGCCAGGACAGGGAATCCGGAATGATATACAGTATATATATGTATATATATATATATATATATATATATATATTTTTTTTTTTTTTTTTTTTTTTTTTTTTTTCTTCACAGCACAAAAATGTTTTTCCACCGAATCCCTCAAATCACTAGCTCCCCAAATATTGCTTCCTACACTTCAGGAACATACCTAGAGCCTCATAGTCAGTTTCATAATCAGTTTACTTGCTATATTCACCATAACATGGCATTATAAGATATGTAATGGGTAAAAAGGGACAATTTAATTAATATAATGCTATTAAAGGTAAAAAAACAATTTCTTAATCAGCCTGTACAGCCGGTTGTAATTATGCCACCTAGTGGTGCAGTTACATACATAATATATTCTACCTAAACCACTAACTTCATAGAGCCACATTAAACATGTAAAACCGTAGCCCGTAACGTAGCCAGCAAGACGCACGGATATTAAATTGACCTTGTAAAGCAAAACTGCCGATGACTTGCGGGGTAGGGGAGAGAAAATCCTACGCCCGCACTTGTAATACAAACACACTACTGTACTTTTATTATAACAGAAAGTGATGTTAGTTCTTAGAATTAATAGCACAACATTCTCAAGCCCGCAAATCGGCCCCAAAAAATACTTTATTTCTTGTTCAATTTTTTATATATTTTTTATATCCATCCCTGCAATCAATGTGTTACGGCATATACTGTAACTCGCATGTAATAGAATATCATATTTACAGCTTTATTAATATTGCATTATATCTGGGTTGTGGGTCCAATCCCAAACTGTACGTGAAGCCCGTAGGACTTTGAAATCTACCCTACCCTTTTTCAGTGACGTAACGCTAGCAATCTCTTTTTCCATTGGCTCCATCTGAACCCGTAACTACGTGATTGCTTAGTTGTTTGTGTTCCAGCACGCAACCCCGACGGCCGCAAACTGGTTTACGAAATAGATTCTCTCGCTCGTAGCTCGCAGCACTTAATTTAATAGCAACGTAAGTAGGGCAAATTTCAACCCCGCAGCTGTTACGTGTTTCACGTTGGAGTTACGAGACTGGACCTTAATATGGCTATTAATTGGGAAAAGTTGGGATATTTATAGGCAAACAGAACAATACAACTTTGGTTCTACCCACAAACATGATTACATTACGTGCCCATAACCAGTTAATTTAATCAGCCCCCCTGTAATACTTAACTTGTCAATCTGGGGGTGTGGGAGTTAATCCCATCACAGTGTGACCTGGTAATTGGCTAACAAACTTAAACACATTCAAAGTTCCCTTCTAAACTAGTTAACTCACTTCTACTGTTTGGATTTCCAGTCCACAGTTATATAATCTGACCAGGCAAGTTGTTATCAAGATATATAGTCAATTGTTTAAATCTCACGTCTCTGGTGCTGGAATTATCATGGACTGGATCAGGGGGTAGGATGAAGAGGACATCGTTGTTTCAGGGAGAAGTCTTCAGTGGTGACCAGCACACTCCAAGCAATAGTTACATGGACCAGTGATTCTCAGTCCTCTCCCAGAACAGGTCATGATTTAGGTATAACACTGTTTGAACACAAGAGAACCAATTAGAATTCAACAGACCATGAAATCTGAAGGTTCTTGAGGAGAGGGTTAGGAATCAATGCCTTATAGAGCAAGTTATTTTAGTGATAAGTTATAAATACACATAGTATACCAGTCTGATCTCATCCACCAGGACAATTGTGGTCACAAAAAGTTAAAATAGTTCTCTGATCAGGTGCAAACACCTTAGCCCAGACATTTGTTTTGTTTTTTTGGATCTCATACAGCATTCCCCTTCTGGATTATTACCTTGTCGTGGTGAAGGGTCTTGTTTACTTCAATGAAGCGGTCCACAATGTCACGGAGAGTCGGTCATGACTGAACGACTAAACAACATAATGGCTTTTCCATTTATTCACACGTAGAAATAAACAAATCTATTGTTGCTGAAAAACAAATGGAGTGAAGGTTGCTCTTTGATGGGTGAGTAGGATTAAAATGCACCTTTTAGGATCACTTAGCTCTTAGGATTACAAGAATATACCCAAGGTACTTATAGAAGTAATTATAGTTTTTATTTCTAAGCATGCTTAAAGAAAGAACCAAAGTAGTCTTGTAAATATTATTCTGTTAGCCATTGAAGTGGTTGATTCCTGTTTAGAGCACTGTGAAAAAAGAGAATACATTACTAATACTGGCATAATGATATATACTATATGTAAGGGAGACCTATAGAAAATGAATACATTGTAACATTAATATTTAAAAAAATATATGCTATATTAAATCATAAAAAAAGCAACTGAATAAAAAATATAAAAGATAATTATTGTACTTGGAAATGATCTTGGTGTAATTTTGTAATGTTGTGGTGAACTACCTTCTCATAAGGTCCACAACACAAGCTGTGATCCTGCTCCATGCTGATGATAGCCAGTAAGCTTGAAACAGCTGTACATGGATAGGATTCCCAGCTTGTGTTTAATCCAACCTTGGCTTTACATTAAAGCTGTGTAATACAACATGCATAAGCTTAAAGGAAGCCATGTTTGATAATGGCAATGGATTGAAGAGCGAGGCATTTGTGGGCACATTTGTGTGTCCCAGTTCAGCTCCCAGAATGCAGTGTAATAACTGTTTTTCTCGGAATTCTGAGCTGGAAGCAGGTTTTTTAACTTGTTTTAGACATTCAGGTGTGAGCACCGATGTACTATTTACTTACTATATATATATATATATATATATATATATATATATATACCCTACCTTGTCATTGTGAAAGGGCTTGTGCACTTAAGTAAATCTGTGAGCTAAACCATGTAAGCTGACCCAAGAGAGGTCAGACAAATCTTGTGAAGAAACTGGCAACCTAGAATGAAAGAAAACCTTTATTTATAAGCATGACCAGGACATAATGATAAATATGCCTGCCGTGCTGTGGTCAGTAAAGTCACAGAGAGCTAGCCACGACTGAACAATTTAACAACAATATATATATATATATATATATATATATATATATATATATATTATCTCTCTTCTTCCTCACACCTTTCTTACCTCCTCTCACTCATACTTCCCTCTCTTCTCAGTCACCTTTCCCCTTCCTACCCTCCCTTTCTTCCCCCTTCTGTTTCTTCCTGTCTCTCACCTTTCCTTCCACGTTTACGGTTCATCCCCGATCTTGGCAGTTGGAAGCCCTCATGATAGAGGAGGGAGGTGGAGGGGACCATGGAGGGGATAGCCAGGGGTGCTGGGGGAGGGTCCGAGACTGCACTGGTCCCCCTAAAGCTGGGCCCTGCTGCACCCCACCGCTTTCACCAATGTAATGTGTGTAATATGGTGCAAAATATGAAGTGGACTCATGGATATCTGATAGTGGAAGGTGGAAACTGTTCCTGTTATGGAATCTGGAAAATAATGGTATTGTATTAACATGCAATTAAAACAAAGATAAAACATTACTTTCTTAGTATTTAGGCTTTCTATTTGGGATTAGCCGCTTTGTTATTCACAATTCACTCTTGATAGTTAAGGTCTCCATCTTGCTAATGCTGCAATTGCAAATTAATATGCAACACAGGCTTACAAAGCAACCCAGGTGCTTTATTCTATATAGGCCAAATATCCTTTTAATGCCACTGGTGGCTGCTTTAGTACTGGTGACATTACATGACCAAGTGAAATGCATGCATGAGTGGTCCTTGTCATGGCCCACACCTGGCTTTGATTTCATTGCTTAGCACGAGTGACATGTATGACAATCTCATGCCACAGCAGCTACAGCTATGTGTTCTAGACATAGGTCTGTTAAAGTTACCTCTTCTAGTTTTTAATGCTGTTTCTCCTGATTGGTTATTGTTAAGTCCTGCTCTTTCTACCAGCCAATCACACCTCATTGGGACTATTTCTTGCTGCTCCTGGCTCCTCTCAGTGCCCGTTGTAGGTTCTATGACTGGGAATACCTTTGCTGCAGGGTTCCTTAAAGGGCCCGCGGCACACCATTGGTACCCAATGTGGATCCCCAGCATTGGGGGTGTTACAGTACCACCACAGCATTAGGTTAACCATTGGTGTGGCCCTTTAAGGACATGAGGCAGGACATGTAAATGTTTAAATGCTGCAGGGGTCCCTTGCATCAAGTGGGTTAATGTGGGGACCCTGCAGGGGTCCCCATTTGAACCCTGCAGCAAGGTTTCGCCCCATTTTTCAAAGTCCTACGCGCTTAACAGCCCTACAGCTTGAAGGTTGGATGACATTGATGTCATCATGATGATTTCCGTTTCCACTGGCTGTTTCGATCGCGGGTGTTACGGGCTTGGTGTTCAAGCCCAGAACTGCTACTTCCGATGGCAGGGTTTACTATTTGAGC
This sequence comes from Discoglossus pictus, assembly GCA_027410445.1. Classification (NCBI taxonomy): domain Eukaryota; kingdom Metazoa; phylum Chordata; class Amphibia; order Anura; family Alytidae; genus Discoglossus; species Discoglossus pictus. Next base: position 13,528,649 of record CM050166.1, read on the forward strand.
TATCGGGTCATAACTTGCAGGCCCTCCTAAATGAATAGCATAGTAAAAGTAGAGTTACTGGAGCAAGTTAATGAGGCTCCTAGATTGTTACTGGATTTGTTCTGGTGCTTGATCCTTGGCTTGTCTGACTATTCCTTTGCCTATGCCCTTGGACTTGTTGCTTTGGACTTGTCATCCTCTAGTATTCTCCCCTGAAGGGTTTCCACTTTGTCAGCCCTCAGAGTCCTGTGTTACATATGAATTTGCAACTGCAGCGTTAGCAAGGCGTTTGCCATAAAGGAAGGCCTGTGAATAGCAAAATTGCTGCACCCATAGTGGAAAATAAAAATCCTAAATAAGTAAATAGTGTTATCTCCTTATTTTAATAATATGCTACTACAGGAAAATACACTATAAAGTGGACCAATAATTAAAATAACAATTATTTTGTAGTCTTCAGTGGCCTTTTAAAATGTGTGTTATGAGCCTTGAACTTACAGGAACCCACTATAATAAAAACATAAAAAATGGGATATAGTCTATCCAAAGAAACAAGTTATGATTATATTACCTATAGAAAGCCATTATAGCACATAATTAGGTAATGCGATGAGTGTGACAACAGGTTTGATGGGGAGAATCTTGAAGTGAAGTGCTGTGGTGTTGTGTGTTTCCATGGAAACAGTGGCAGTTGAAAAGTGAACATTAGCTTTCTGTATATAAGTTCTGTTTTGTCTCATGAGCTCAGAGGAATAGGAGCAGAACTTTATCCTAACATTATGGATACCTTATACTTATTGCTGTGTGCTTGAGACATAGTGAGGAAATATAAGACATTAAAACCATTTCATAATCAGTGCTTGGGCAGAGTCACTTACTAACTGCCATCTTTCCTAGGACCTGAAGCAGTCTCCTTCCAGGAATCCCTAGCACCAATACACAGAAACCTGCAGAGTGAGGACCTACTATTGGCTGGTCCAACTGGTCCCTCCTTTTGAAAAATGTCAGTACTATGGTCTTCTAAAAAGAAAGGTAAGTTGACTGAAGAAAATCCTCAAGACATTTTTAGATCTAAACATACCTCGGACTTGTTCTGGCCTTCTTAGCCTAGATAGAAATACATCAGGGATGACCTCGTCTACTTTTCTTCTCCAGATTTTCTCTATACCGGTTGCTATTATTCACCCTATGGTGGTACCCACTCATTCATTGTTATAATTAGGCATAATCCAAAGGGTTCCATACTGGGCACCTTACCACACAGGGGACCTTCCGTTACAATATCACCATGTCTAATTAGATAGGATGTGTATAATTCAATTGAATTGAAGCTTCCTTATTTATCAACCTCATATTCATCTGTAAGAAAGGTTGATGAGCTTGATGGTGTGGGATGTCCAAACAAAAGATGTGATGGATCGGCTTTCACTTAATTAAGCAAGTTTGTCATGATTTCAGGTAAACACAAATAAGTGCATAATAAATAATACGCAACCAGCTACTATAATTAATTCAATTACTGATGTTTGGAAATAAATTACAACCTGTAGTAAAACAGCATGTCAAGTAATTGACAAGACAGATGCAATTTGATTTATACCATTGTTCAATTTTCATTATTTCACATAAAAACAAATTCACATCAATATTTACCATTTTCTTCCAATAATTGCAGCATTATATCATTTCTATCCAGGGCCAATGAGAGGTTTTAAGTTCAGACGCAGCTTTAATGACAGCAATCACTCATGGAAGTGTCTGACGTCCCAAGTTATCATTTTGATTTATTTTGATGGATAAACACACGGAATACAGGTTATATACAAATGTAATGTTAGACTTCAAATAAATGTGTAATGAATACTAAATATGTTACACCAATCAATGGCTACAGTATATGTACAGTTGTAAATGATATCTTTATTTAGATGATTATTTACTGTATCTATACAATTCTTCTGAATTTCGTACCTTCTCTGACCCTTATCCCCTTCAGTAGAATCAAAGCAAAAGGAGAAGCATATACTGTCTAAATAAGAAATGCTAGAACAATACTGCGGCCGGTGACTGGTTGTATTACCAATCTGACCACACTGACATCAACTTGACTACTTCTACACCTCCACTTGCTAAGTAAGCAAGGATAATGGTTTGTAACTTGTAACCTCACCAACTGCAATTTTATTGAATCACATATCAACTGTATACAGGATGAACACATAGAAGTCTATTGTGAGGTGCGGTCATATATTGCCCCTTTCCTCATAGGACTTGGAGGGCATGCTTGTCCTCTTGAGGTGTCATGTTCCCTGGACCACCAATCCCAGCTACTCACTTATGATGTCTGAACAATTCCTGGTACCAGCATATCTTTTTACTAGTACTGCAGCCCTATTAAATTCCCCTAAAGTGTAAAGCTGTAGCTCATAAGGGAGCCGGCAAGACTTACAGCTATTAAATTGGCCTTGTAAAGCTACCTGCAAGCAACCTGCGGGTTACATGCGGAAAAACCCTACGGTTTATTCTTTGATCTGTCAATCCCGTAACCATTACATTCAAACTTTGCTATTAAATTGTTACAAAGCCATTGGCGTTCAAACCTGTAACCCACAAATGGAGCCAAAAAGACAATGGGTACTAGAGAGTTAGTTAGTTCTCTACAAAGTACGCTCATCCTGCCCCCCAGATTACATTATTGCATGGGAAGGCGGGTTGTTCAGATAAATCAAAATGTTCATATTTTTATAGGAGGTGCATATAAGGCTGAGCATTTATTTACAATGCAAAAAAAAAGCAAAGAATGTCATTAAGAACTACACCTCGAAAATGAAACTAATGAAATTTCAGGTTTTCTAAACATATATGTCTATTAATTCAATCCTAGAAGAAAACTGGAAGAACATCAGTTGATTCTGAATAACTTGTTTCTTATGGTCACCATGATGCAGTTTATTTAAGCCCTAATTTTGGCACTCGGGGGGGGGGGGGCGGTAATATTAATTCTGAGTTTTTTCAGACACTTTCCATCTGTGAGAATGTAATTCACTAAGGGCCTCATTCTATTATCGGCCGTAGGAGCTGCGGGGCCGCAAGGACCGGCCGCAAGCTATTCTGCTATTCTATTCCCCTCCGGCCGGGGATTCCAGCAGGCTTGCGGCCGGTGCCTTGCTATCCCTTGCGGCCGCACGCGCCGGAGGAAAGCCTTTGATCTAAAACGGCCGCAAGAGTTTCGGCCGCAAGAAAAGCCCGGTTGCTATTCTATTGCTCCGGGAACCCTCTCTGCAAGGCTAAAAGCGAGCCGCAGCTTACTTGCAGGAAAAAGGTCCCGCTAGCACCAATTAAGCACGAAATATAGCCCAAATAAAGCCATCCTGCACTTTGAGGAGACTATAAAGTGATTGTAGGTGTTAGCAAAAATAGCACAACATTCCCCTACACTCAAATCCGTAAAAAATTTTTTATTATATATGTCAAATATCCATGTAAAAAGTCCATAGGGCTTGGAGCACCTCAGACCTGGCCACGCTGCGGCCGGAAAATAAACAGTTAATGTAAACTCAGATTTGGGCTGATGTGCAAGCTTGAGAGGGGGTTACTATTAATCCTCATGTCCCCCAATATGATCCCTAGCATTTACAGAGCTGTACAGAGCCGTCTTGAATTTATTTTTGACTTTAAAGATTTCTGAGCTTACGGCCGGTTGCAAGATATACGACCGGCCGTAAGGGGAGATCCTTGCGGGGCCGTATAATAGAATTGCAAGGTAACGGGACCCCCGCAAGGAATCGCAGCCTTACGGCCAATTTACGGCCAATAATAGAATGAGGCCCCATATATTCTGCAAGACGATTTATCCATAATACTGCCCTTTATTATCTAGTGTATTGAACTAATTAATCCAGTAAAGTTTAAAATGTTGATCTTATGCTTGGCAAATCACTTTAAAACAAAAGGATGGAACAAAATAATGTTCTGTATTATTATATCTCAATGTGACTCCATTTAGTCAAATGGAAATTATATAAGAAATTGTTAACTTAAAACAACACTTAGAAAGTGCTGAGATAAAATCACACTAAGATTAATGTAATTTATAGACTTTTTGGAAATTCTGGGAAAATCTTTTACCAATGTGCTTTTCAAAGTAATATTTGTTTGAGGTTGTTTTTTTTTTTAAATTTAACTCATGTCAAGACCCTTCTATCTATATTACCATGGGAATGTAGTTTATTATTATTTTTTATCTAATTGTCTAATTAGATATTAATTTGTCTCATTAGATTGAATTGTCTAATTAGATTGTCTAATTATTAAGGCGGGTCTGCTGTTGCCCTCAAAGTTAAGACTGCTCCACACCAGTTGGACAAGATAATCCAGCAAGCCACAGTTGACCACCAAAGCAAAGAAAGAAGGAACTTTGTTATTCAAGGAGACCGACTACAAACTGTATCCTGACATGAGTCACAAACAATGGGACTTCCTCATAATTTTGTTTAGAATTCAAAAACAGGGATTGAAACCAACAAGTACGGCAAGAACAGTCAGTTGGAAGCTAACCATAGAGCAGTCTTAAAAATATTATCCCAGTCTGTATCTAGTTATCTAAAGTAAGTCTGATGCTCATTTACAACTATGAAGTATGTTGCAGTATTGAAGTCACTGGTCATCACATCAAGAGGAAATATTGGGCCAGTCCAATGTAAATATGAGGACATCCAGAGAAACCTCTTAAGATCATCATATGGAAGTCTAGTAGCTTGTGGTCCTGGTGGGACATCAGGCCAGTCGTCATTTTGTTTTTTTGATCTATATAATGAATACATTGAATATACTGTATAATATGTGATAATGCATTACAGTAGAGATTTAAAAACAGAAATGCAAAAGTGTTGCAGTCTCTTATGGTGAGAGATTCCAATTTTGAGGAGATTGTGTAAACATGTCAGTACACATATATTTGCTATTCTTCACTTATTTTATTTTTGCTATATTTACACAGTTAAAGCACAACTGATATAGAAAAAAGCAAAATAATAGCACATTTTGTGAGAAGCACAGCTTTTTGGACTTGAACCCAACTATTTTTATCCATTACCTACTACTGCAGAAACTTCATATACATAGATAAATAAACAGAACAATGTGCTCCTTCAGTAAATAACTAAACGTAATAATTAATAATAATTTGATGAAAGGCTATATTTATTTGTTTACTTTGTAAAACATTTAGCTTGTTATTAAAATAACAAAATCTTAATAAAAAGTTTCAGTGTTCCTGTAAAACAAATGCACCAGTTTCATAATTAAACATTATTTTGAGTGAATCAATGCATGAAAACATTTTTGTGAGAATAGATGAACCTTGCCAATGAATTAAATAAGAGCAAATCGGCACATCTCTATGCCTCAAACAGCTCATTACCTATCAATCACAACTAAAAGTCACATGTCTTAGAGTTTCTGTTCTGTTCAGTCATTCAGTCGTGTCCAACTCTCCGTGACCTTATGGACCACAGCAGACCTGGACATTTTGTGTCTGGGTGTGCTGATCATGAAAGTTTTCATTGTAAAGATACTGCAGTGGAAGTGAATACTGACCTCTCTGCTATGACCTGTCCATCTTGGGTGACCCTACATGGTAAAGCACACAACTTCATTGAGGTGCACAAGACCCTTCACCACTACAAGGTAACGGTCCAAAGGTTCTTAGAGTTCACCTTTCACTAAATCCATTGGCATCTGAATCTGGCAATTTTAAAATATATTTTAATGCAAATTGTTTATAATATCCAAGTCAAAGAAACATCATAAAATGAGTTCAATAATTATCTAGATTGTCGTTATCTAGACTGTGCACACACATACATGTAAAATAACCAACAGATGTTACCATATTTTTTATTCTTGACTTATTTTTCAAAAGATTTCAATATACATAAGCAATTTGTCATAAGTATAACAATCAGTTTTCATGAATTGAAATATCTTTACAGGGACACTGTATGCCTCTACTATACTGTATAACATCCTCTATACATTACGTTTTTCTTTATTCTATTCATTATTCTATTATTTTATTTAAATGCAAATTAAATACATAGGGCCTTATTAAATTGTCCAAATCGCAATTATCGAAGCCCGTATTGTAGCCCTCAACAGTTACTGATATTTAATTGGCCTATTTGCAAGCTACAGGCTGAAAATCCCTGTGGTTGTCAAAATTGTTGTCAAAATCGTAACTCCATCCTATCTCCGCCTTTGATCTTTCAAGCCTGCAAATGTTACAATCACTAAAATCGCAAATCTCTATTTAATTGCTACAATGGCAAATGTAGCACAATATATTATGGGCTCCAAATAGGATTCGCAAATGGTTTACAGACTAGTTCTTAACACTGCAAAAGACAATAAAACACATTACTGGACTTTAAAATATGGGGAAACCAATGGAAGGTGGTAGAAGTCATTGCACAACAATCTCCAAGGAACAAGTAGGCCTTTTTTTTTTTTTTTATATGTTTGAATGGTCATGCATATGCCAATATGAAAAGTGTGGCTGCAAGATTCGTAAAACAATTAAAGACACATTACTTGATTAAATTGCAACACAAAAACATGAAACCGCCTGCCATATCATCCCTTTCGCTCTTACAGAGGCTCTAATGTGGAACTTAAAATAAAAAGATAATCTCATATACATCTCGGTCATCAGATCTAGATTGGGAAAATAAATAGTGGCCAAATTACATTGCCCAATGGCATATATCAAGTGCCAGGGGAACATACTAATCTACTCTAACCCATCAGGAAGGGCCACAAACACACATGGAGGCTGTGCAGAGGCACGTGGAGCAACAGCCATCAGGGATAATCTCCGCTAGGCCTATCCTGGAAAGTCCCATGCCATTGCTGGTGGCTATGTGCCAAGATTTATATCCATTATCATTTGGTGAAATCACATCAAGTCTTTTTGTATCAATTAATTTACATTATCACCTGTCATATTGCTATCAGCCCTTCAGGGGAATGTTGATACTCTACAGTATCACAAATTCGACCTCTCATGTGTATTACCCTATATTATTTTATTATTATTATTATTATTATTATATGTATAGATCTATTACACAGTAACTAGTGCTCATTAGTTTACTGATATAGGAACGTGACACAAATGTAATGTATTTGGATGTCCCAAAACCGAAACCATTGAAAACACACTGACACAGTGATAACAGTATAACAAAGCTTTATTTCACAGAGCACACTCAAAAATGTACAAGATTGTGCATTAATATCATGGGTGTGGAGTGGGCAGATCCCAGAAGGGCAAGAGGCTTTTTGGGGGAAAATGTGATACCTAAAGGGGGTAATGTCATAGTCTAGAATAATCATGACGGATAGCAGGGTCACATGTGGTCACTACACTACTTCAACCAGAATCTGATGAAAAAAAGGATCATCAGAAACCACTCCATTATTATAAGTAACCAGTAATGTGCATAGCACTTACTTCTGGTCATAATCGGCTCAATTAAACAGATGAACAAAAATCATGGATATGACAATACAATCAGGAAAACAGAAAGAGGTTGAGGAACAAGCAAAAGCTGTTATTACAGTACAGTGTTTCATGCTCTGAACACAATAATAAACCAATTATCATGAATGTCATTTACGAGCAGTGATAACCATACTGAATCTGTAATGGAAAAATTGTCTTTCCTTGTAATATATTGAGGATGTGCAATTACATAAGGAATGCTTCCTTGTTGTCACAATCTGTTAGAAAGAGTACTATCACTATCTACATGGAATGTTTGTGCCACACTGATATCACATCCGATTGGTATACAGGTGGTACCATGGCCAAACAGATTAGACTGATCACATTACCCGTAAACACATACTGTGCCTTGAAAAGTATTTAGCCCCCTTGGCATTTTTCATATTTTGTTGCATAACAACCTGGAATTAACATGGATTGTTTGAGGATTTGAATCATTTAATTTACAGAACATGCCCACAACTTTGAAGATGTTTTTTTTTTTATTATTATTATTGTGAAGCAAACAACAAATAGGACAAAATAACAGAAAAAGTCAATGTGCATAACTATTCAACCACCTAAAGTCAATACTTTGCAGAGCCACCTTTTGCGACAATCACAGCTCCAAGTCCCTTTGGATAAGACTCTATGAGCTTGCCATATCTTACCACTGGGATTTTTGGGCTATTAAGACCCACAAAGGCAAGAACAAGATATCAATCAGAACACTATTAAGATTGAATACCTTATCTCAACGGCAATCCACATTGAACATCAATCAGTGAAATGGTAAATGGTAAACTTTACCATATGTGTACACACTTTATAGCCAGGGAATAGTATGTCAAGATTTATACTAATTAATATTCAGTGAGGAGTGTTGACGAGGAGGACTTTCCCAACTACCTCCTCTTTCTCAGCACTGGGCCAGCACCTTCCGTGCCTGCGAGCCTCCTCCCTCTACCACCTGGAGGTGGTGTTGGAGTGAGGGTTGCGTCCACCTGGCGTGGTTGGTGTTGGTGGTAAGGTGTGAGATGTAGAGGCCACTGGCTCTGGTAGCGATGGTGGTGGATCCTGTGGAACCAAAGGCTGGAGAGATATGAGCTGGTGTTCCGCCAATTCTATTATCAACAGTCTGTCCCTATCTGCCTTTTGCTCATACCTCCCCATCCTTCGATTTTGCCTCCTCATCTTAGCATATAGCAATCTGTTGCTCTCAAGGAGGGAGGTAGTGAGCTCATTCTGCCGTTGGAGGTGTAATGCCAAGTCACCCATTCGGTTGGTATTGCTTGTGTCCTCCCTCTGAAAGCAGAGCAGGATATCCCTCCAAGTGACTGGTGTGAGGTTGTAAGATCTGTTACTGGACATGCTGGGCCTTTTGATAGGCTGCAGTGATGCCAGAGGCGCCGGTGTCAAGGGTGGTGCCAGAAGTGCCGGTGTCGATGGTGATGCCAGAGGTGCTGGTGGTATAGGCAAAGTTGGGGGAGCCCATGTTGGGAGAGCCCATGTTGGGGGAGTCCATGTTGACAGTGGATTAGTGGTGGTGTCCTTCAAAGGCTCCCATTGTATTGGAGCAGGTGGCAGTGGTGGGCCTACTAATGGCTGTCTCCAAGACCACGGCATCTGTTTAGATGGTGGTGGTTGCTGGCTCCATGACATGTGAGTATTGACCACCATGATTAATAGGTTAATTAAGGCCTTATGGTGGTCTGTATTGACCACCATGACTTAATGAGTTAAATAGAGCCTTATGGTGGTCTGTATTGACCACCATGACTTAATGGGTTAAATAGAGCCTTATGGTGGTCTGTATTGACCACCATGAGTTAATAGGTTAATTAAGGTCTTATGGTGGTCTGTATTGACCACCATGACTTAATGGGTTAAATAGAGCCTTATGGTGGTCTGTATTGACCACCATGAGTTAATAGGTTAATTAAGGCCTTATCGTGGTCTGTATTGACCACCATGACTTAATGGGTTAAATAGAGCCTTACGGTGGTCTGTATTGACCACCATGAGTTAATAGGTTAATTAAGGCCTTATGGTGGTCTGTATTGACCACCATGACTTAATGGGTTAAATAGAGCCTTATGGTGGTCTGTATTGACCACCATGAGTTAATAGGTTAATAAAGCCCTTATGGTGGTCTGTATTGACCACCATGACTTAATGGGTTAAATAGAGCCTTATGGTGGTCTGTATTGACCACCATGACTTAATAGGGGAATTATAGTTGCCTGGGGTTAATATTTTTAGTGCGAGTCCTTTCAGGACCTTTACGTTCCTTTAATGACCCGCGAGGCGGGAAATTTTAAATTGAATTGCAGCAGGGTCACGATCGGTGCCGATCGGAGACCCCCGCTGCAGGGGGTTTATATGGGGACACTTCGAGGGTCCCGATGGGGACCCCCAGCATAGAGGGGGGTTAATTTTAGGTGCCGCGGCCGGGATTGGGTAATAGTGTGCCGCGGCCCCTTTAAGGAGCCGCGGCGGGTAATTTAATAGCTTTAAATGCAGCAGGGGGCCTGATCTATGCAGATCGGGGCCCCCCCCCCCCTGCAATGGGTTTATGTGGGGACACTTCGGGGGTCCCGATGGGGACCCCCAGCATAGAGGGGGGATAATTTTAGGTGCCGCGGCCGGGATTGGGTAATAGTGTGCCTTTAAGGAGCCGCGGCGGGTAATTTAAAAGTTTTAAATGCAGCGGGGGGCCTGATCGGTGCCGATCGGGGACCCCTGCTGCAAGGGGTTAATGTGTGGGGGCTGCGGGGGTTCCTATGGACCCCTGCAGCAAGGTGTTCATGTGAGGACACTCCAGGGGTCCCGAAGGGGACCTCCGCATTGAGGGGGGTTAATTTTAGGTGCCGGGGGGGTATTTGGAGTACCCCCCATGGCAGGGCTTATGTGGGGGACTGCCGCGGAGGTCCCTTTTAGGACCCCCGCAGCAATTGATGAGGATTGGGAGCCTGCGATATCATCTCGCAGGCTGTCACTCCTCATGTACATTTACGCAGTGTAGATACGTACGGCCCTGCTGCGTAGCTCATACGTTGCTCGCAGCAGGGCTAATTTAATAGCATTGTAAGTTTGAGAAACTGTGCAGTACGTAGGGCTTAAGTAGAAGCCTCTTATTTACGAGGCTGGAATTTAATAGGGCCCTTAGTATTTAAGGTTGAAAAAAGACCTTCACTCCATCAAGTTCAACCTTTCAAGATCTCCTCCGATCTGCAATATGCGGATTAACTATTAATTAATTATTTGTATAAAAAGAAAAAAAACTAGATAATGTGAGAATTGAATTTAGTAAATCACACATATGTTTTAAAATAAAAACTAGCAATGCAACCCGAAGACAATATTTAAATTATTTGTCGGCATTAGAATAAGAATCCCTTGGATCCCTGGGATTTCTTTAATGTGCAAGGGCATGGCAGAGGACGAGATAAGTAGATGAGATAATTGAAGCAAAATAACATGATCTTGAGTTAGCTCATAGGGGCAGTGGCTGACAGATGTGCCTGGAGTGCTGCAGCCCATAGGGACGCAGAGAGTCAGACCCGACTGAACAACTAAACAACAACCTGAATGTTATGAGATTTTCCTATATATTTGAGCTTTCGGTTATTTCACTCTTCTTAATTCTGATATATGGGGTTACACAGAAGGTAAAAAATGATAGGGATAAATTGGAGAATAACTAGAGAAAAGAGCTTAAAAGTGAAGAAGGAGATGGAATTCTTAAATTATTTTGCTGATGTCCCTTGATTGTCTCCCTCAGTCTTCTTAATCTTTCAGGAGAATCATCCCAACTTTTCTATGTTAAATATTAGAAATACAATTATTTTATTCATAAAAAGAGAACTCTAGTGGAACTGACTTAATAACTAGAATATGTTCTTGATCTGACGGTCAGGAAAAAAAAGTAATAACTTTACTCTCTCTTCATAGATACATTGTGCTTAGAAAGATTTAGAAACATTTCCGAATTTCATTTTATTCCTAGTAAAAGGTCATGAGCTGGTTCCTGCTGCTTATTTTATTTTTTCTACGCTAATCGTCAGAACCAATCTGTTGTACTCTGAAAAAGATTTTCTCATTTATGTTCCTACTGGACAAATTCTGTGAAAATACCGAGGGTCTCCCAGGTCACACAGCCCAGATCTGAGAGGAGGTGGACGAAGACTGAACAAAGCTGGAACAGTGGAGTAAATTGGGCTGCAGCAAATTCTCATTATAATACACAAATACAAAAAAATGAACCAAGGAAAACTGCTGTGTAACTGAGGCAAACTGCAATTACTTAGGGCATTTCTTTTTCTGTTAATCTGATATTCTGGTTTGTAGAATAGAGCAATTGCAAGGTATGATTACTTGTTTGGTAACCTAAGGTACATTGTTATTTATTTGACCTTAAACCAAACCACTGTAGTTCAGGATGAAGTTCTCAGGTAACAAAGTAACAAATGGTCCAATGTAAATACTCTCTATTGCAGTTTACACCATGTTTAGAGCCAAATAGCTACGCTATTTCCCCATCCCCATATTTTTTAATGTTTGGGTTTATGTGTAGAGAAGCAGTTGTGTGGTATTTTTATACTATATGCGAGATTACCCCCAGATTTTCTTTGGCTCCTACACCAATATGGGCCATCCCAAAAACATTGCGACAGAACTGCTATGAATGACTGCGGCACGACAAAGCCGAAAAGCACAGCACAAATCTCCACTGATTTTTGCCCTGCAAAAATATTATGAGTTACTATGTTAGACTTTTACACCAAAACCAAATGCTAATACAATGTTACGGATCACTTACAAACTAGGGCAGGGCCACAACAGCAAAAAAAATTATAGAAATATTACAGGTACCAGCAACCATTCGCAAAACCTTTGCTGAGTGCCACAGCAGCAGTTAGAGCATCAGTACCTACCCACCTAAAACACTTAAAAAGGATGACATTTCACCATTATTTGACACTTAGCAGTCCAGTATCAACATATGTGTAATATCAATTATGAAATTGTATTATTATGTCCGTTTCATTAGACAACATCAAGGGCAACACACAACCCATGCTCTAATGCATTGTTTAGGCGATCCTTGCTAGCAACTGTGACCCTCGCAAACTTTACATCGCAGCGCAAACAACATACGAGACACGTTACCACTCATTACGACCTCACAAAAAACGCCCGCAAAAAAAAAAAATGAAAAACACAATAAATACACTCAACACTTACATAAAAAGCTTACCTACAGCAAGAGGGAGAATCCAGGACCTCAAAAAATGAAGTTACACCTTAATTTAACTCAAAATAAAAGAGTTTAGACACTCAAAAATTCTCTAAGCGAGAGAAAAAATGTCCGCCGAACAAAACGAAAACGAGGCTACAGCACTCTAAACACGCAAAACACCACAAAACACCTACGGATATTCCAATACAGACGCATACCACACATTACCCGCCATTTTAGAACAATGCAGAAGTACACAACTACGCTAACGGTTTAGTCTCGAGCACGCACACTATTACACTGCACACATTCAGCACGCTCACACAGCAGATTGCCAGCTCTTCAACACAATGCTTCAAACTAGGTAAAGTATATTCATTTATTAATGTATTATATATTTTATTATTATACACCAAACAGCATTAGCTCACTAACAATTTCATTGCCGTCATTTTTTGACAAGCAATTCTCTAGTTTTCCTATAGTTTATACCTGTCTGTGTAGATGAAATGTATATTCATATACCCTGAGGAAGTTATTTTTTTTACGAAACACATTGATGAGATAGGGATTAAAATGTTTTAGTTTTGTATAGCAGCACTTTTATTTATGTATATATATTATCCTTATTTTCCCTTTTGTCTTATGGTATAACATCTATAAATAGTATATTATTATGATATAATCATCTTTGATTGCTTTTGGGACATACCTACTTGCATCAGTATAGATACAGATGTGAATAAAAACATAATCCTGTAAGGGCAACCATTAGTAGTATTTAATAAAGGTTACTGGATGTACTTCTCTATGTTTACTTCTTTTGCGTTCTTCTTTTAGTTCTTAATGTATATTCAGTCTAGACCAGGAATTTTATCACACAATGTAATACAAGTTAAAAATGTCTCAAAACTCAAAGTGCACATTTTCTTCCAGCTTGTGAAATAACAGTGCAGAACAGCAACAATGTCAAGATAATGTTAGTATTTACAACAAATAGCACAAGGTTCACATCAGGATTCAGTATTATATTTACTTTATAACAGAAAAAGAAAAGTGAAGAATATTTTTATCTTTATCTATTCTGTTGTGAGAGGAGCGTTCTATTCAGTGGCGGAGTTAGTGCGTGGGGGGGCCCGGGGCAAAAAGAAAATTTGCCCCCCCAACTCACACAGTACATATATATAAAATATATATATAAAAAAAAAAAATAAAAAAAAAAAAATATATATATATATATATATATATATATAACGTATTTATCGGCGTATAACACACACTTTTTTTACCCGAAAATAGGGGGCAAATGATAGGTGCGTGTTATAAGCCGATATTCCCTCCCCCCTGCTCAACCTCCCTCCTCATTCTAAACCCCCTCCGCATTTTAACCCCCCCTCCTCCTCAACCTAAACCCCCCTCCTCCCGGATGACGTGGCTAATGACGTGGCGCACTGGTGCGCATGTGACGTCACCGGGTTAAGGAGCGGAGCGGAGGCCGGAGCAGAAGGATGTAAGTGAGGGGAAGGTATTTAGGGGGTCTAGGTTGAGGAGGAGGGGGGTTTAGGTTGAGGAGGTGGGGGGTTTAGGTTGAGGAGGGGGGTTAGAATGCGGAGGGGGTTTAGAATGAGGAGGGAGGTTTGAGGAGGGGCGTTGAGGTTGAGGACGGGGTTGAGGAGGGGGTTGAGGATAGGGGGGTTGAGGAGGGAGGATGAGAATGAGGGGGTTTGAGGATGGGGGGGTTGAGGAGGGGGTTGAGGATGAGGGTGTTGAGGATGGGGGGGTTGAGGAGGGAGGATGAGGAGGGGGGTTGAGGATGAGGAGGGAGGTTGAGGAGGGGGTTGAGGATAGGGGGGTTGAGGAGAGAGGATGAGGATGAGGGGGTTGAGGATGGGAGGGTTGAGGAGGGAGGATGAGGAGGGGGTTGAAGATGAGGAGGGAGGATGAGGATGGGGGTTGAGGAGGGGGGTTGAGGATAGGGGGGTTGAGGAGGGAGGATGAGGGGGTTGAGGAGGGGGTTGAGGATGGGGAGGTTGAGGAGGGAGGATGAGAAACCCGAAAATAGGGGGCAAATGATAGGTGCGTGTTATAAGCCGATATTCCCTCCCCCTGCTCAACCTCCCTCCTCATTCTAAACCCCCTCCGCATTCTAACCCCCCCTCCTCCTCAACCTAAACCCCCCTCCTCCCGGATGACGTGGCTAATGACGTGGCGCGCTGGTGCACATGTGACGTCACCGGGTTAAGGAGCGGAGCGGAGGCCGGAGCAGAAGCATGTAAGTGAGGGGAAGGTATTTAGGGGGTTTAGGTTGAGGAGGAGGGGGATTTAGGTTGAGGAGGGGGGGGTTAGAATGCGGAGGGGGTTTAGAATGAGGAGGGAGGTTTGAGGAGGGGCATGGGGTTGAGGAGGGGGGTTGAGGAGGGGGTTGAGGATAGGGGGGTTGAGGAGGGAGGATGAGAATGAGGGGGTTTGAGGATGGGGGGGTTGAGGAGGGGGGTAAAGGATAAGGGGGTTGAGGATGGGGGGTTGAGGAGGGAGGTTGAGGAGGGGGGTTGAGGAGGGGGTTGAGGATAGGGGGGTTGAGGAGGGAGGATGAGGATGAGGGGGTTGAGGATGGGGGGGTTGAGGAGGGAGGATGAGGAGGGGGTTGAAGATGAGGAGGGAGGATTAGGATGGGGGTTGAGGAGGGGGGTTGAGGATAGCGGGGTTGAGGAGGCAGGATGAGGATGAGGGGGTTGAGGAGGGGGTTGAGGATGGGGAGGTTGAGGAGGGAGGATGAGGAGGGAGGTTTAGGAGGGGGTTGAGGATGAGGAGGGGGTTGAGGATGAGGAGGGGGCTTGAGGATGAGGAGGGAGGTTGAGGAGGGGGTTGAGGTTGAAGAGGGGGGTTGAGGAAAGGGGGGTTGAGGAAGGAGGATGAGGATGGGGGTTGAGGAGGGGGTTGAGGATGAGGAGGGGGTTGAGGATGAGGAGGGGGGTTGAGGATGAGGAGGGGAGTTGAGATTTAGGAGGGGGGTTGAGGAAGGAGGATGAGGATGGGGGGGTGGAGGAGGGGGTTGAGGACGGGGGTTTGAGGAGGGGGTTGAGGATGGAGGATGAGGAGGGAGGTTTAGGAGGGGGTTGAGGATGAGGAGGGGGTTGAGGATGAGGAGGGGGTTGAGGATGAGGAGGGGGCTTGAGGATGAGGAGGGAGGTTGAGGAGGGGGGTTGAGGTTGAAGAGGGGGGTGAGGAAATGGGGGTTGAGGAAAGAGGATGAGGATGGGGGTTGAGGAGGGGGGTTGAGGGGATTTGAGGATGGGGGGTTGAGGATGGGGGGTTGAGGTGGGAGGATGAGGAGGGAGCTTGAGGAGGGGGTTGAGGATGAGGAGGGGGTTGAGGATGAGGAGGGGGGTTGAGGATGAGGAGGGGAGTTGAGATTGAGGAGGGGGGGTTGAGGAAGGTGGATGAGGATGGGGGGGTGGAGGAGGGGGTTGAGGACGGGGGTTTGAGGAGGGGGTTGAGGATGGAGGATGAGGAGGGAGGATGAGGAGTGGGTTGAAGATGAGGAGGGAGGATGAGGATGGGGGTTGAGGAGGGGGGTTGAGGATAGCGGGGTTGAGGAGGCAGGATGAGGATGAGGGGGTTGAGGAGGGGGTTGAGGATGGGGAGGTTGAGGAGGGAGGATGAGGAGGGAGGTTTAGGAGGGGGTTGAGGATGAGGAGGGGGTTGAGGATGACGAGGGGGGTTGAGGATGAGGAGGGGGCTTGAGGATGAGGAGGGAGGTTGAGGAGGGGGGTTGAGGTTGAAGAGGGGGGGTTGAGGAAAGGGGGGTTGAGGAAGGAGGATGAGGATGGGGGTTGAGGAGGGGGTTGAGGATGAGGAGGGGGTTGAGGATGAGGAGGGGGGTTGAGGATGAGGAGGGGAGTTGAGATTTAGGAGGGGGGTTGAGGAAGGAGGATGAGGATGGGGGGGTGGAGGAGGGGGTTGAGGACGGGGGTTTGAGGAGGGGGTTGAGGATGGAGGATGAGGAGGGAGGTTTAGGAGGGGGTTGAGGATGAGAAGGGGGTTGAGGATGAGGAGGGGGTTGAGGATGAGGAGGGGGCTTGAGGATGAGGAGGGAGGTTGAGGAGGGGGGTTGAGGTTGAAGAGGGGGGTGAGGAAATGGGGGTTGAGGAAAGAGGATGAGGATGGGGGTTGAGGAGGGGGGTTGAGGGGATTTGAGGATGCGGGGTTGAGGATGGGGGGTTGATGGTGGGAGGATGAGGAGGGAGCTTGAGGAGGGGGTTGAGGATGAGGGAGGGGGGTTGAGGATGAGGAGGGGAGTTGAGATTGAGGAGGGGGGGTTGAGGAAGGTGGATGAGGATGGGGGGGTGGAGGAGGGGGTTGAGGACGGGGGTTTGAGGAGGGGGTTGAGGATGGAGGATGAGGAGGGAGGTTGAGGAGGTGGTTGAGGATGAGGAGGGAGGTTGAGGTTGAGGTTTTTGCTTCAAAGTTCTTTATTTGAATTTTTATTCTCCCCTGAAATTCCTTTCTTAAAATGAGGTGCGTGTTATATGCCGGTGCATGTTATATGCCGATAAATACGGTATATATATATATATATTTATTTATATTTATATATATATATATATATATATATATATATATATATATATATATATTGCGATAAAGATGATCACCAGTAGCTCAAAGGGTCTTTAAGGAATATAAAACAAAATGTGGCATGTCCTTAAAGAGATGGGAGTACCAGATTATCTCATCCTCCTCCTAAAGAATCGGTATGTCGACCAATAAGCCACTGTCAGAACCGAACATGGGACAACAAAATGGTTCAAGATCGGAAAAGGGATGCGACAAGGTTGTATATTGTCACCTTATTTATTCAACTTATATGCAGAGTACATAATGCGTAAGGCTGGACTGGATGAATCCAAAGCCGGAGACAATATTGCTGGAAGGAATTTCAACAACCTCAGATACGCCGATGATACTTCTTTGATGGCTGAAAGTGCGGACGAACTAAAGGACTTATTGATGAGAGTAAAAGAAGAGAATACAGTTGTCCTGCTGCTCTATGTTAAAAAGATGAAGATCATGGCAAACGGCAATCTCAATTCATGGCAAATAGAAGGGGAGGAAGTGGAGGCAGTGACAGATTTTATTTTCCTTGGATCCAAGATCTCTGCTGATGGTGACTGTAGTCATGAAGATAAAAGACATTTGCTTCTGGGAAGGAAAACTATGGCAAGCTTGGACAAGCAGGTAAAAAGTAAAGATATTAAACTATCAACAAAGGTCAGCAGAGTTCAAACTATGGTATTTCCAGTAGTAACAGGGATGTGAGAGCTGAACCATAAAGAAGTCTGAGCGCCGTAGAATTGTGGTGTTGGAGAATACTGCTTAGAGTGCCTTGGACTGCAAGAAGATTCAATAAATCAATACTACTGGAAATTAAACTAAACTGTTTACTAGAAGGTATGATCATGCGGCTGAAGCTCAAATATTTTGGCCATATCATGAGACGGCAAGATTCCCTTAGAAAAGACACCTCCAAGACCGCCACGGCCTTGCTAAAGAAGCTGAAGGTAAAGGTGATGGATTGTCCAAGCATGTCTCCAGACCTCAACCCTAATAAGCATCTGTGGGGCATCCTCAAATGGAAGGTGAGGGAGTGAAAAGTCTCTAACATCCACCAGCGCCGTGATGTCATCATGGAGGAGTGGAAGAGGCCTCCAGTGGCAACCTGTGAAGCTCTGGTGAACTCCATGCCCATGAGGGTTAAGGCAGTGCTGATAAATAATGGTGGCCACACAAAATATTGACACTTTGGGCCCAATTTGGACATTTCCACTTAGGGGTGTACTCACTTTTGTTGTCAACGTTTTAGACATTTTTGTCTGTGTGTTGAGTAATTTTGAGGGGACAGCACATTTACACTGTTATATATATATATATATATATATATACACCCCTATTTAAATACTTTCTTACCTGCCCATTGCTGCACTTCACTTCCTGGGGTGAGAAAGGACCGTGGCATCCCAGAAATCCACCAGGGGCCACAGGGGCCTACAAGGACTGAGGGGGCCACAAAAGGCCAAGGGAGGCAGAGGTCTACGAAGGGCCACAGGAGGCTGAGGGGGAACAGAAGGCTGACGGATGCTGCAGAGGTCAGAGAGGGGCCACAGGAGGCTGAGGGTGAACAAAGGGGGCTGCGGGAGACCACAGGGCCTGCAGGGGGCACCTGGAGCCTGTGGGAGACCACATTGGGTCATAATGGGAGGTCCAGAAGCCATAAGGGGCTACAGTGGGCCTGTGGGGAACACAGGAAGCTGTGGGTGGCCACAGGGCTTTAAGGGGGCACGGGGGGGGCTGTGGACTGTGGGGGGCCACAAGTATCCTCGCGGCCCACAAGGGAATCAAAGGATCCACAGGAGTCACAGGGGTTCCATGGGGACCACAGGAGATCCATGGTGGCAACTGAAGACCCATGAGGGGCATGGGGATCTGCAGAGGGCCACAGAAGACCCACAGGGGCCACAGAGAACCCACAGGGGCCACAAAAGGACACAGGGCCACAAGGGGCCATGGGGGCCACAGATGACCTGCGGGGCCACATGGGTCCCACGGGAGATCTGCAGGGGCAGCAGGAGGTCCGCAGGGGCACCTCAGATGCACCAGTGGTAACATTGATTGTTCTTCTTTTTCACAAACAATGGGCCCTATTCAATTGTCCAAATCGCTATTACATAAGCCTGTAATGGTAAAAGTTACTGATATTTAATTGGTTACATTTTGCTACTCGTGTTCTAATTGGGAGTTTAAGGCTCAAAATCACTGCGGTTGTCAAATTCATAACTCCATCCTATGATATCTCATTTGATGCATTAAGCCAGTAAATGTTACCAGTGCTAAAGACACAAAATCCATATTCGATTACAACAATTCCACAAGCCCGCAATTGCCTTCAAAACTGGACTCGCAATCCAAAAATATTGCAATCTAATTTTTTTTTTTATAAATCTACTATTCTAGTCCATTCATGTTCAATGATATGTATTAACTCATTGGTTGCTGGGATTGATATAACATAGAAATTACACATAAATAAAAATGGGATTTGCGAGCTTGAGACTGTTGTCCAACTAATTCTAATGTCTTTCATCATTTTACCCGTCTTTTAAAGTGCAGTATTGATTTTTTATTAGCCTTTACAGTGCTAAAATCAGGTGTCTAACCCCCTTGCGGGTCCTCTCTAGTACTTGTAGGAGTTGGGCTACATTTGACATTTACAGGTATGAAAACATTTGCGGGCTTGAGGAATTGTAGCGATTTGCGATTAACAGCGATTTGCGATTCTAGCGATTGCGGGATGGACAGATCGAAGGATTAGCAGGGTCGGAGTTACGATTTTGACAACCGCAGGGATTTTCTGCCTGTAACCCGCAAATCAATTGGGGTAGTTAAAAGAGGCAAATTTAATAGTAACTTTTGCAAGCTACATTACGGGCTACAGTAACTACAATTTGGACAATTTAATAGGGGCCATATAGGGTTAGAATTACATTTTTAAGTATGTGGTAAACTTTTGATTGGAATATAGCAGAGGGGAGAAGGGAAAAGAAGTAACTCGGTTGTTAGGGGACACACAACCATGAATATTAAATACGGTGCAAAACTAGGTGAATATATATATATATATATATATATATATATTTGAATAATCAGAGTAATGAAGTATATAGTGACACATTTTTTTGCTCAAACATGTTCATAGTAATGATGAGCTTTCGAGAGCAACCTCTCTTTATCAAGTCAAGGCAATACTCACTTTATGTTAGCTAAGAGAGACAATCAAAGTGATCGGCATCATTGATAATATGTGCAGTCCGTTGTGTATATAAAGTCTCACTCAGTTCAAAATGCTCTGAAACCTAAAGATGTCCCCAATGTTCATTGGAAAGAGGACAACTGGACCTCAGATCAGAAAGCTTCAGAGCCACTTATAAAGATTGTTTGAAAAAGCAGAGATTTATACCAAAAATGTTCCTCGCACGATATTAGAGGTTCTCAGACTTGACAATGAATTCCCTGATTGGATTATTTATGGACGGATCCATCTGTGTTTGTTATAATTGCCCTGAGCTCATCTACAGCACATAAACCCACCTCCTCCAGTTCCTCTTACTCATATATCCCATAAGTACCACTTCTAATCCCCGTGGCGTCACACTCAGCATAGCGCTGTGACACACTACATAATTCCCACACTTGGACTGTGAATCATTACTGACGTGCAACATATTCCTGCTTTCTAAATTGTATTATAGTGAATTTTCTTGTATTGAAGTAAATATTATGCTAAATGCTTTCAATACAGGAACGTCATTTTATTGAATTTTTAAAATGACTGTAATTTTGCTCCACACTGAATTGTCTAATCTCTGTGTCACATCTGCCCCACAAACTCATAAAATACCTTAGGTGTTACTGCCCAGCTGTGTGCGAGGCGTATAGGACTGGGGTTCCAACCTTTTTAGGAACACAACCTTCGTCAATAAGACATACATGGCACAAATAATTTACTTTCAGCTTATTAAAGTTATATGTACTGGTGGTCCAGTGATTAGGATTCGGTGCTTTCACCACTGGGACCGTGAAGCCATGCAGGGTTAGGCATAGTCAGTACTTTGATGGGAGACCACCTAGGAATACCAGGAGCTGAATGCTGTGGCCCACTGGTGAAAGAACTGGCAACCCACTCCAGTATCTCTGCTATGAATACCAAGCGTATTGGCGTATTATGGGCCCATGGTGTATTACGGGCCCATGAGGCCACGGAGAGTGGGACATGACTGAGTGAAACACAAACAAACTCTCATTATGTTTTACTACACACTAATACATACAAATGAGCACATGGATCTACACCATTTCCCATTCTTAAATCCCATCCTATAAACAGACACTAAATATATTATAGTGGAAACCCTCCACTGTATATCCATGTAATGATCTTTTATTCCATTTTGTGAATATTCAGCGTCTTATTTAGTTTCATAGCACTCTCTCATATTACTCCAAAATTGGTTTCACTGCGGATGTCACTGACCTGTACTTGAAAGTTGAGCATGCCAATAATCATCAACACTAACTGAGACTTTATTATCACATATAATAGTTGTCAAACTACGAATTGTCGTCACGCTTTGCAATCTCCCAAAGCGAGCTTGCAAGAACTGCGTCCCTCGCAAAGCAAGGGACGCAGTTTGGTCTGCAAATGCGGACACTTTGCGAAGCAAGGGGCCGCATTTGCAGAAGGTGGAGGCTCCAACGTCAGCTGCAATGCGCCGAAGGATCATTGCAGGCCGCAAATGCGGACCCTCGCCAAGCGAGGGGCTGCATTTGCGGAGGTGGAGGATCAAGGGCGCCTCACACTCGGTTACAAACACCCACACAAGCGGCACCATTATGACCTCGCAAACCACGCGCACCTAAAAACAGTCAAAACACAATAAATACCCACTAAAAATACATACAAAGCTTACCCCAGGACCTCTGCAAGTGTAGTTACACCTCCATTTAAGTCCAAATTCCCGAGTTCAGACACACGAAAATCCCCTAAGCGAGAGAAAAAATGGCCGCAGAAAAGACCATAACGGTCTTACCGCGTGCACCTAAAAACCGTCAAAACACAATAAATACCCACAAAAAATACATAAAAAGCATACCCACAGCAAGTAGGGGAGGCACCCAGGACCTCTGAAAGTGAAGTTACACCTCCATTTAAGTCCAAATTCCCGAGTTCAGACACACGAAAATCCCCTAAACGAGAGAAAAAATGGCCGCCGAAAAAACCCGAAAACGAGGCTCAAAGACCCAAGACCGCCCAGCCACGTACAACTTACCCAAGAAGGGATCCGAGATAAGCTCGAAGACCCGCATTAACCCCACATTAACCATTGCCGTGGGGGTCCCGATCGCACACGATCGGGGACCCCCACTGCAATGAAAATTCTAAATTCCCATGTTACGGGTCCTTAAAGGACCATAAAGGTCCTTAAAGGACCCGTTATATAAAAATAAAAAAATACACTATCACGCATGGGGCTCTATACAGAGCCCCATCAACCATTAATTAACCCTGTCACTTATGGGGGTCAATATAGACCCCCATAAGCCCTTCATTAACCCTGTCACTCAAGGGGGTCAATAAAGACCCCCATAAGCCCTTCATTAACCCAGTCACTCCTGGGGGTCAATATAGACCGCCATAAGCACTTAATTAACCCCCTCACTCATGGGGGTCAATATAGACCCCCAAAAGGCCTTCATTAACCCTGTCACTCAAGGGGGTCAATAAAGACCCCCATAAGCCCTTCATTAACCCAGTCACTCCTGGGGGTCAATATAGACCACCATAAGCCCTTCATTAACCCTGTCACTCATGGGGGTCATGTTCCTTTTTTAATTTGTTGTGACTTAAGTTTTTTTATTTTCTGTAATGTACATTTTTTATTTTTTGTGATTTAGTTTTTTTTTAATGTAATGTAGTTTTTTTTATTTTTGATGACTTTAGTTTTTTGTTTTCTGTAATTAGAGTGGTGTGGGGGTTATTAGGGGGTAGGTAGGTAGTGTAGGTGTTTATAGGTTAGTGTAGAGGGAGTTTAGTTGATATTTAATGTTTTATTGGGGGGTATAGTGCAGTGTAGTGTTTATACTTAGTGTCATGATGGTCCTTGAGGACCGTCATGGCACTTATGTGGTTAATGTTGGGTTGTAACAGGCTCATAATGGTCTTAATATACCCTTATGGGACTGATGGGGTTAAATAGAGGCTTATGAGGGTCTGGATAGACCCCCATAAGTACCGGGTTAAAATGGTGTAGTGCTTACACTTTGTGTCATGAGGGTCCTGGATGACCCTCATGGCACTTATAGTGTTATTACATGCGTTCATTACTGTGTTAGAGGGGTCTATATAGTTGAGGCACACAGTACACTCACATTGTGTGGCAAACAGCATTTCAACACTTTCTTTTATTGACCATCATTTTTTGACGGGCAAGTCGCTAGTAAACATATATTAAGTAACATGTTTATATATATATAGTAATAAAATACAATGAAAACTAGTTCTATCATTCTAAGATCATATAATGTATTTTAGTTATTTCTATATTTTTTTACAATTTGAGTATAACTAAGAACCTAAGGGTAGTTTTGATTGCCTCTACGCAGGGGTGGAACTACCACAGTGCACCTGGTGCAGTACACCGGGGCCCTTCTCTGGTAACGCTCCAGTGCTGTCAAACATTTTGTCTATTTAATATTTTTTTATTTTTTGCCCCTGCGAGCCCTGTATCCCACTCCTGCTCCTACTGGAACCAACCCCACAACTACACCTGTTCCACCTTACCCCTCCCCCCACACCCTCGGCCGCACTAGCGTCTGTGTTCTGGAGCATCTTATGGTGGGTGCAGGGAATTCATATGTATTTGTATAAATAATACATATCTAGATAAATAAAGAAATATCTATCCACTATGATAGTTATGAGCTTGTGAGTTGTATCTAATTTGCGCTGGAGAAAAGGATCGAGAGGGAGGGAGGAAGAGAGAGAGGGAGGGAAGGAAGAAGAGATAGAGAGAGGGAGGGAGGAAGAGAGGGAGAGAGGCAGAGAGCGAGGGAGAGATGAGCAGGGGTGTAATAGCCAGAATAATTCTGGGCGGATACAGCTCATTGTATATACAGGACAAAAAACAGCTTATTTATACATACATACAGGCATAGAAAAATGTGGGGGATAGTCAGTGAGAGAGGGAGGGAGGTAGAGAGAGAGGGAGGGGAGAGAGACAAAGGGAGGGGGAGAGAGACAGAGGGAGGGGGAGACAGGGAAGGAAACAGAAAGAGATAGAGGGAAGAGAGAAGAAGGAAGGGAGTGAGAGAGAGAGAGACAGGGGAGAGAGGGGGAGAGAGAGGGAGGGAGGAAGAGAGAGAAGGAGGGAAGGAGAGAGAGAGGGAGGGGGAGAGGGAGGGAGAGAGGGGAAGAGAGGGAGGGGAAACAGAAAGAGATGGAGGGAGAGAGAGAAGAAGGAAGGTAGAGAGGGGGGAGAGAGAGGGAGGGAGGAAGAGAGAGAAGGAGGGAGGGAGAGAGAGAGGAAGGGGAGAGAGAGGGAGGGATGGGAAGAGAGGGAGGGAAACAGAAAGAGATGGAGGGAGAGAGAGAAGAAGGAAGGGAGAGAGAGAGAGAGAGAGGGGGTAGAGAGAGGGAGGGAAGAAGAGAGAGAAGGCGGGAGGGAGAGAGGGAGAGAGGAGCAGGGGTGTGATAGCCAGAATAATTCTAGGGCGATACATCTCTTTGTATACACAGGCCAAAAAACAGCTTATTTATACATATATACAGACATAGAAAAAACTGGAGGGTAGGCAGAGAGAGAGGGAGGGAGGCAGAGAGAGAGGGAGGGAGGGGAGAGAGGGAGGGGAAACAGAAAGAGATGGAGGGAGTGAGAGAAGAAGGAAGGGTGAGAGAGAGAGGCAGGGAAGAGGGGGGGGGAGAGAGGGGGAGAGAGAGGGAGGAAGGGGGAGATAGAGGGAGGGGAGAGAGATAGGGAAGGGAATAATAAATAATACATATCTAGATACAGTAAATAAACAAGTATCTATCCACTATGATAGTTATGAGCTTGTGAGTTGTATCTAATTTGCGCTGGAGAGAAGGATCGAGAGGGAGGGAGGAAGAGAGAGAGGGAGGAAGGGAGGAAGAGATAGAGAGAGGGAGGGAGGAAGAGAGGGAGAGAGGCAGAGAGCGAGGGAGAGATAGACAGAGGGAGGAAGGAAGAGAGAGAGGGAGGAAGAGATAGAGAGAGGGAGGGAGGAAGAGAGAGAGGGAGGAAGGGAGGAAGAGATAGAGAGAGGGAGGGAGGAAGAGAGGGAGAGAGGCAGAGAGCGAGGGAGAGATGAGCAGGGGTGTAATAGCCAGAATAATTCTGGGCGGATACAGCTCATTGTATACAAACAGCTTATTTATACATACATACAGACATAGAAAAAACTGGAGGGTAGGCAGAGAGAGAGGGAGGGAGGCAGAGAGGGAGGGGGTGAGAGAGGGAGGGAGGGGGAGAGAGGGAGGGGAAACAGAAAGAGATGGAGGGAGTGAGAGAAGAAGGAAGGGTGAGAGAGAGAGGCAGGGGAGAGGGGGGAGAGAGGGGGGAGAGAGTGGGAGGAAGGGGGAGAGAGAGGGAGGGGGAAAGAGAGGGAATGAAGGAGAGGGACAGGGAAGGAGGGGGGAGAGAGAGGGAGGAAGGGAGGGAGGGAGAGAGAGGGAGGGAGGGGGAGAGAGGGAGAGAAAACAGGAAGAGGTGGAGAGAGAGAGAGAAGAAGGAAGGGAGAGAGAGAGAGAGGCAGGGGAAATAGGGGGGAGAGAGGGAGGAGAGAGAGGGAGGGAGGGGGAGAGTGAGGGAGGGTGGAGAGAGATAGGGAAGGGAATCAGAAAGAGATGGAGGGCAAGAGAGAGAGAAGAAGGAAGGGAGAAAGAGAGAGGGGAGAAAGAGAGGAAGGGAGAAAGAGAGGGAATGAAGGAGAGGGACAGGGAAGGAGGGAGGGGGAGAGAGGGAGGGATAGAGAGAGTGAGAGAGGGAGGGGGAGAGAGAGAGAAGGAGGAAGACGGACAGGGAAGGGGGAAGGGGAGAGAGGGAGAGATTGAGGCAAGGAGAGGGGGGGCACACAGACATAAAGTGGCACAGCGAGAGGGAAAGGGCACACAATGAGAGAGACAGCACAAAGAGATAGAACAGACAATTGAACATAACATATGATACCGTCATTTATGACGTGCAAGTTACTAGTATTTATGTAATAGGGTGGGAGGAAGAAAGAGGGATAGAGAGAGAGAGAGAGAGGGCGGGAGGCACAGGATGGGGAGAGAGAGAGAGGGATAGAGAGATAGGGAGGGAGAGAGGGAGGCAGAGAGAGAGAAAGGGTACAAAGAGTGTGCACAGAGAGTGGGAGAGGGCACACAGAGACAGAACAGACAATAATACCATCATTTATGACTAAGTTACTAGTATTTATATAATTAACTAGCGAATTGCCCGTCAAAAAATGACGGCAATGAAATTGTAAGGTAGCTAAAGCTGTTTGGTGTATAATAATGAAATATGTAATACATTACTAAATGAATATACTGTACCTATTTTGAAGCATTGTGATGAAGAGCTGGCAATCTGTGTTGATGTTGCTGCAGCATTAGTGGTGTGGAGCTGCTGTGTAAGCATGCTGAATGTGTGCACTGTGTGGTATGAATATCCGTAGGTCGTTTGTTGCGGTTTGCGAGTTTGTTGTGGTGTTTTGCGAGTTTCTTGTGGTGTTTTGCGAGTTTAGAGTGCTGTAGCCTCGTTTTCGTTTTGTTCGGCGGCCATTTTTTCTCTCGCTTAGATTTTTTTTTAGTCTCTAAACTGTTTTAAGTAAAATCGAGGTGTAAGTTGTATTTTTGAGGTCCTGGATGCTCCCTCTTGGTGTAGGTAAGGTTTTTATGTATGTGCTGTGTGTATGTATTGTGTTTTACATTTTGTAATGTTCGCGAGTTGCGTCCGAGTGTTGCGAGGCCGTAATGTGTGTGAACGTGTGTCGTATGTTGTTTGCGAGTGTCGTAATGTGTGTGTCGTGCTGTTTGGTTTGCGACGTGAAGTTTGCGAGGGTCGCAGTTGCTGGCATGGAGCACCTTCGGCGATCCATGCCAGCAACTGAGACCCTTGGACACTGCCTTCGCTTCGCGAGGGCCGCGGGCTTGCTACGCGAGTCCGCAGCGTTAGCAACAAGTCGTACGCTCACAACTATATATGTGATTTGCTTCGGAGGGGCCCCAGCCTTGGGACGCAACACAAAAAAAATGTGGGCTCCAAATATTTTTTCGCACTAGGGCCCTCCATTCCTTAGCTCCGCCACGGCCTGTCCCGGCTCTCCTGAGCATTACTACTTAGTGAATGACGTGTGTAAGAGGGTTATCAAAGTCAATTAGATTATATTGTCTAACAAAGCCTCCCTATTCTCTGCTCCCCCAAAACCCCCATCCAACAATAGACTAAAAAATAAAATAGGTGAAAACAATACGACATAAGATCGTCCTGAGGCTTTATTAACCCTTTAGGTTGTGAATTAAATTTAAAGAGAAAAAACATTGTATAATTCATAAATAAGTTCATTGATAAACATATTTTAATATTTGACCTTTAAAACAAATGTTTTTAAAAGAGCTCAACTTGTCATTACCACTTAGAAGGTTAAGCCAAACTTGTAGGTAAAATATAATGAGCAGAACAAATAGGCCTCATAAGTCGAGACATCATTAACTAATGTAGTATTGAGATATAATGAGACACATAACTCCACCAAGAGGCATTTATATGTAATGTCAACTTTTATTGACTGTCAGCTTCCCTAACAGGTATACACCAATTTTTTTTTTAAATTTATTTATAATTACACGTGTGCAATCATACATGTGCAAATGTACCTGTCCAGTTGGAGGTTGGCTACCAACACAAACAGGTCTGCAGTGCATATATATATATATATATATATATATATATATATATATATATATATATATATATAATAAATAAAAAAAAATAAAAAAAATAAAAAAAAAATATATATATATATATATATATAGTAATTTAGTAATTATTAATCTATATATATATATATATATTAATAATGAGTATTGCAATATAATTTGATACCTTTTGTATTGGACAAACGTCCTTTTTATAATGACAAGCTTTCGAGAGGCTTAACCTCCCTTTATCAAGTCTCAAGCAATACTAGCATGAGATGGGACCCTCAGTTTGAATAATAACAGCAGATGCAGAGAGAGTGGAAACAGCATCTGACCTCATCAGGTAAATACATATATGGGTAATAAACACAACATAGCAAAGGAAACATATATATACATATTATACACACATATATATCAATATATACATGAAAAAGCAGAGCACTGTAGTTCACAGTGATATCTTTCCTGTTGGACAAACACCTCACTAAGAGTGCTAAGTCTGTTATAGTATAAGAAGAAAAGAAATCACATGAAATTCTGATAATGTGTTAGAAAACCCAAGTCTATATTAAGTCCTGTGTTTTTAGTGTTGACGAATGTGATCATCTTTATTTCAAATGCTTTTCTCTCTTGGATGCTTTTAATATAGATATATTGTATACTTTCTGCAGGGGACTCACTTTGGTAAAAGAAAAATAGATTTTCTGCTATTTGAAATGTCATTCAATGGCTGGGGACATGAAAAATCAGGTCAAAATAGCCATTTAGTTGAGTGGTAATTTATAGAATAATGAGAATATAAATGTATATACTCTCCTCCCCCAGTATGACTGCAGGGGTTAACTTTCCTGCTCAATAAATTAGCAGCACCTGTGCAAACCTGATTTAAGACTGTTCCTGGAGTAGGGGAGCGGCTGCTTGTGAACTCACTCGCATTTTGTCAGAGCCCGAGAAAGACACACTGCAGCCTGCAGCTTTTGACCATTTGTAGTAGTGTGGAAAAAAACAGTACAGTGATTTTACAAACTATCAGACTGTTTGCTTTGCTCCATCCAGGTTTAGCTGGATGAGAGCTGGTTGGTGAGGAAACAGTATATCAGTTAAGGCAGTGTTTCAGTGGGAGCTGAGCTAATTATTTTCTTTGATTTGTTTTGGTTTGTTATTTTTATAGCACTTGATAAGTTTTAATACATCATGGAAAAGTATATATAACCTCTTGCATGGTGTCCTCGATCAAATTGTCGGTCACAAACCTAAATGAGACTTGTCACAATACGTAATAATTAACTATTGAAATATTATTTATATTTTATTTATTTGCAAACCGGGTGCTGGATTATATTTTAACCTATAAGACTTAAAGGGCTACTGTAGTATGATATTAATAATATATTCTTTGGAAAAATTGGCCATACAAATAGGCTAAAAAAAGATAATACAATATTACAGCCTGTAACTGCGTAACTTTTACAAACAATTATGTTGCTATAGAATTTGATTTCTGCAGATCAACTTCCTGAGATGGAAAGCCAATGCAGAAGAAGCTTCTATCGCAACAGTGGGAATGTGGCATTTATAACTGATAGTGCTTTCATTAAGTGTAATGGAAAGCTCACTAGAAGGATCTACCCACCTGAGAAAGTAGCAGATATCCAAATTTGATGCATTTATTTATTGCTTTCAAAATACATATATTGGGCCCATCATCAAGTTTAGTTATTCAAAGAATTATAGAGGAACTGTCTGACTGCAGTTATCCTTTAACAGGGAAACCTAAAAACGAATAGTTCCATCAAGTATGTCCATTCTATCTACCTTAAGTTCCCAAACATTCTTAAATTACTTAACAGTGTTTTACCCTACCACTGCCACTGGAAGGCTGCTCCGCTTATCTACTACTCATGTAAAGTTGCACTTTCTCATATTTCCACTAATTATTCTCCCTCTAAAGAGAGGAATACAATAATAAAAGGTCATGGTTTGAAATTGTAGTGTGGATGGTTCAGCAGTGATTTGTGGAAATGATACCTTACAGCAGGGGTGGCCAAGTTCAGTCCTGGAGAGCCCCACGCAGGCCTGGATTTGAGGATATCCCTGGTGCGCGCTGGTCAGTCAATCACTTCTTCATTCATCCTGATTGACTCTGTTGTGCACAGAAAGAAAATCCTGAAATCCAGGCCTATGTGTGGGGCTCTCCAAACTTGCCCACCTCTGCCTTACAGAAAGAGTGGTAGATATATGAGAGCATCCTCCTAGAAGAAGCGACAAATACTGTGAATGACTTAAGTATTAAGGGTGACCTTGGAATAAATTAAATCTCCTGTGCTGGGATCACTTCACCAGGATCCCTCCAGCGCCAATCATTGATCCCCTAGCTATCAGAAAAAAAGTAACATCCAGTCTGGCGTGATGTCACATTATCGGACCAATTAACAAAATAATCAAATACGGTATAAGCCCCCCCCTCCCCCAAACCCCTCAAAGTGGTGAGAAGAAGTTGATATTGTCCTATCCATGAAGAAGTGGCCATGCTAGGACGAGCTGGACTAGCCACTTAGAAGTTTAAAGAACTTGTCTTAATAATGAGCAACATTGTTTAGAAAATAAAAATACTTATAATACTTTTAGGTACATAGAATGGGCAGACTCAATTATTATTTTATTATTATTATTATTATTATTATTAACCTTATTAACCTTATTTTGTAGCGCTCAGCATATTCTGATAGACTACTTTAAATAGATGAGTAATTAATTTTAATGAGGTTTTGAAAGATTTGAGGCAGGAGGAGTCTAGTGGAGTGAGGCAAGGAGTTTCATAGAATACGGGCAGCACGAGGAAAGTCCTAAAGGCTGGAGTGAGAGGAGGTGATAACAGAGGAGAAAAGAAGAAGGTCATTAGCAGAGCGAAGATAATGGTTGGGCGAGTATTTAGAGAAAAGAGCAGAGATATAAGGGTATGCATTATTGTTGAGGGCTTTATACGTTGGGGTCAAGAGTTTAAATTTTATTCTGGAGGCTATGGGAAGCCAATGGAGTGACTGATAGAGAGGAGCCAAAGACACTGAGTGATGAGTATGGAAGATGAGTCTAGCAGCCTGGAGCGGACAGAGAAATGTGATGGGGAGGCCAGCAAGAAGAGAGTTGCAGTAGTTGAGACAGGATATAAGAGAGTGTATAAGAATTTTAGTTGTGTCTTGTGAGAGAAAGGGATGTATTTTGGAGATTTTGTTTTAGGGGAAAATTACAAGATGTACTAATTGATTGTATGTGAGGAATGGGAGTGCAGGATCCAGTAGAACCCCAAGGCAACAGGTCTGAGAGGTAGACATGATGAGCATTGTCAACAATGAGAGATATGTGATGAATGGAAACTGTGGTAGAGGGTGGGAAGATTTGGAACTCATTATTTGACATATTGAGTTTGAGTTGATGGGCAGGAGGATATACTACAGAGAAGGTTGGCAACATGAGCTAGAAGAGAGGGGATAGTTCTGGCGCAGAGAGGTGGATTTGGGTGTCATCTGCAAATAGATGTTTCTGAAAACCAAAATAATTTATTAGGGTACCAGGCAACAAAGTATAGATGGAGAGAAGGACGGGGCCTAGGACTGAACCTTAGGGTACGCCAACAGTCAGAGGGTCCGGTGAAGAACAAGAGCCAAAGAAGCTAAATGATTTTCTAGATATGATGTGAACCATGAGTGAGCAGTGTCACAGATGCCAAAAGAGTGGAGAATTTGGCTAAGAAGAGGGTTGTCCACTGTGTCAAATGCTGTAAAGAGATCCAGGAGGATTGGAATAGAGAAGTGACCCTTGGACTTGGTGAGCAGGTCATTAGTGATTTTAGTGAGAGGTTTCCATGTGGAGTGTTGGGTCTTGAAGCCAGTTTGGAAGGCGTCAAGGATGAAGTTGGAGGAAATAAATGTGATCCTTCTTGGTTCTGTCAAATCTATGTTCCTGTTGTTTTATAAGACAATTAAGACAAGTAAAGAAAGAAATCAATGCCACATTGTATTAGCAGTTAATACCTTGAAGACTGTGTTTTGTTATCCAAAGGCTTTTTGCTAGTTATTAAAATTATTTCTGCATAAGAGCTTACTATAAATATGAGGCTTCAGTGGTCATTTAACATAAGAAACACAACCCAAGGGATATGGATCCATGGCCAGATTTAACAAAAGGCAGCATAGGCAGTCACTTAGAGGCACTATTCAGTGAGGGGTGCATCATTTTAAGTAAAAAAACAAGCTGTCCCTGTCCTTGTCTGTGTGCCTGAGAGCATTTTTGTGTCTGGTAGTGTTTGGTGCCTGTGTGCCTGTGTCTGTGAAAAGGCCAACCCTGGTGCATGCAGACCTTGGCACTCACTAGCAGCGGCTCCGCCACTCCAGTTTCTAGTATCTACATAAGCTAAATCTGGCCCTGTTTAGCTATTAAATCCATAGCAGTATCTAAAAAATGACCTTTAGAAGCAGCACTTTATAACAACCTACTATGAATACACAGATAAGGATAACAATTTATACAAATGTCAAACACAATCAGATATCTAAAGGCTGACGGTCACAGCAGGTGTGATATTTTGGCCATAGTGACATCTGGAGTCAATGTCAATTGCATGGACGTGGTTCTGATTTAATGGACTGGTTCTTTATGTCCAAACATGACAGTGAACCTCTACATGGGTGTAGGAACTGTGGGAGACCAGGATAACAGTTATATTCAGTTTGACCAATCACAGGCATTGTATCCATTTTGTTTTGGAATGATGCACACCTGAGTTCTTCCCTACTGTGGGAAGTCACATGTTTTCATATGCTTCCTTTTCATTATTTCCTTCCTGTGCATACAGAGTGTTTGCCAATAACAGTAATTTCTGATTTTCGTAATTTCTGACAGTCGGAAATCAAGGTTAACACCCTCCAAACCCAGGCTAAATTAGCCTCAAATATACAAAGCAGCCTGGGAAATGTAGTGAATCACTGATATGTGGCAGGAAGCTGCAAGAGATTGGCTGAGCAAGCATGAGTAGGTAAATAGTGGGTTAATATTGCTCCAAGGACGCTGCATGCTGATTGGTGGGGATTAGACACCCCCTGTAGGTGTGTGTGTAGAGAAGCAGTTGTGTTGTATTTTTGTACTATACGCGGTATCCCCCCCAGATTTTCTTCGGCTCCTACACCCAGGGATGGACACTGTCACAACCTACAATGATGATGGAGTATAGAGGATCCTAGTCCTCTTATCTCCTGTAGGTTTTAGACCTAAGATTTGGGTGACTCAGACCCATAATTTTTTTAACCACATCACACAAGAATGGGGGAAGTGGCTACCGTTAGCCAGCCCCAAATGACGTCTGGCCAATCATGAAGGGGAACTGTGTGTGAACCAATAGTCCCCTCCCAGGTCCGCCCACTAGGCGAGGCCAACTAATTCATTTGGGTTTTGACTCTCCAGGGCAAAGCATGTCTTTTACTCTCCTGTGCCCATGCTATGAAGGCTGAGAAGCCTTCAGGCCATCCCATTGTTTCTGGGTGCCTGCCTGTCTGCTCTCCAGCTGTGAGCTTCCCATTGTTAGTACTCTGCTGGATACTTAGCTAATGGGATTAACAGGCCTTTGGGAACAAAGGAGGCGTGGCTGTATTCAATGGCTTCCCCTCTACAATATAATGACATACTAATATAATACCATACATTCATATTTACAAATACAACACACAATGTTTCACACACATAGAACCAACACATCCCACCAGCTCCCTCACATGACACCCATTACAATGAGCCTAAACATGGAAGGGATGGGGATATGCTAAGGGGTAAACGTATAATACTTTATCCCCTAGACCACAACACAACAATATATCCATAACAAGTGGGCCCCAAACCTTTTGTTCCTCCCCATGGCAACAGCATGTGGAAGACCACCCAGCCCAAAATGGCCACAGCTGCCAGTCACAAAATGGCCCCAGCATAGTTCACACCAAATCCAATATGGCCACTGGCTGATTCATGACAGACACTATATCTATTCTTGTATTTTCTAGTTTATTTTAATTCATTATTTACTTATTTATTTATTCAACCTGTTAAAAAGAATACAAGAAAGCGGCATACTGTAGTTCATGACAAGACACAAGCTACATTACTATTTGCTGAATAATAATTTATTTTTACTGAGAAATCAACAGTTAAAAATAAAAAATAAAAATAAATAAAAGAACATGATTTATTGGTCAAAGGACCTGGAGAATCTTCTGAGATTGCATTTAGTCTTCCAGCTAATTATATCTGTTATCATTAATAATATGATGTCATACAGGGTAATATCCCGGTGTTACAGAGCCTTTTGACACATTTTAAATAAATAAGAATAATAGAGAAATTGATTGAAGTGTGGACATACATTTAAAATATCTTCTTGAAGAAACACAACCCTATATTAAGAATGGGAAAAAAATATAGTGTCTGATTTATTACTGTTATATTCAATTAGGCTGGTGTCGCATCTACCATTTTACTTTCTGTTAATCTACTTCTTGAGATTGGAGGAGACTTCAAGAGGAGGTGTCCATCGGCACAAGAGGAATGTAACAGGTAAAACTGTCACTGCTCTCAACATCCAATCAGGGTCAATGTCTCGGCAACATACTGGTGAGATATGGTCACTGATTGGTTAGTATGAGACACTGCACAGACAGTGTCTGTGTCTTCATGAGCTGCAGATCGCAGACTTGAACAGGTACTATTTCTATGATTTTAGTCCGTAAAAATAACATTTAAACACTTCTTAATAAAAAATAAATAAATAACAAATACATACGTTTCCTTTTAGCGGACCCCCAGCAGTGGTGGCCATCGGTGAATAGGTGGTGCAGCCGATATTCGGTCCTTTCCTTTTATAGTAGCCCTTCGATAGCGCTGTGCTGCGTGTGCCCGTGCACACTGCCGGGTGCGCTGCCTGCTTCCTGTAAAGGGCGCACGGTCTAGCGCCATCTATGCTATATATTGTGGTAATGCATGCCGGCTTTCTGTAAGAGGCAAGCTCTAGCGCCATCTCTCTAGTATATTGTGGCATTGCAGTCTACTTAAATAAAAATACTTCATATATTATTCTGTTCTTTTCTATGTTTTAATAAAAGGTGAAAGGTGTGTTCATGGTTAAGGTTAGGCATAGGGTTACTGTTAGGGTTAGTGTTAGGGTCAGTGGTTAGGGTTAGGGCCAGGGGTAAGGGTTAGGGATTAGGTTTAGGCATAGGGTTAGGGTCAGGGTTAGGGTTACGCTTAGGCATAGAGTTAAGGTTAAGGGCTAGGGTTAGGCATAGTGTTAGGGTCAGGGGTTAGGGTTAGGGTAAGAGTCAGGGGTTAGGGATAGGGGTAGGCAGAAGGTTAGGGTGGGGGGTTAGGGATAGGGTCAGGGGTTCAGGTTAGGCATAGGGTTTGGTTTAGGGTTAGACATAGGGTTAGGGTTAAGGTCAGGGGTTAGGGTTAGGCATTGGGATAGGGTAAGGGGTTAGGGTTAGGGTCAGGGGTTAGGTATAGGTTTAGGGTCAGGAGTTAATGTCAGGGTTAGAGTTAGGTTTAGGAATAGGGTTAGGGTCAGGGATTAGGGTTAGGCATAGGGTTAGGCATTGGGTTAGGGTCAGTGATTAGGGTTAGGCATAGGATTAGGGTCAAGGGTTAGCGTTATTGTCAGAGTTAGGGGTTAGGGTTAGGCATAGGATTAGGGTTAGGCATAATTGTATGAATTAAATTATTATATGTAGTGTTTGTGTACATTTTACTTTTATTTTCAGTCTTCTTTGAGTGTTTTACGTTGCTCCTGCTTCTTTCTGGGATATTTTCTCTCACAGATATTAGCAGGAGCAGCTTGTGCATTCTCCTTTAAGAAGACACTGACAGAGATATGCCTCGCCATAACAGGATAGGTCCTGATATTTTAGTTAATTCCCAAGCTTTAGGATTAGGGTTTAGGGTTAGAATTAGGATTTAGGGGTTTGGGTTTAGGGTTAGGGTACTGTCAAGCTTTATATTAACAAGACATTCACTAAAATCTCAGCTGCGCCACCTAGATACCGATGGCTGCCACAGCTGGTGGTCAGCTAACAGGAATGATCCCATAGAACGGGATGCAATAAATGGTGGCTTGGAGCTAAGGAATGCAAAGCTCAAAAAGGAACTCTCCATGTCCATTTAATTGTATTTATACATTCCAAGTCAATTACCTAACACTAATTACTGGGATTAACTTAAAGTAAAGTGTAATTATTTGCTGTGTGCACTAATTTTGCCCAGGTTAGTAGGCAGAAGCTAATATAAACAGGGGAAGGGGTGAACTTGTGAGCTTGAGAACACTTCTAGTGTCAAGTGCAGTTCTAGTTTAAGTGTAGGAATTAAATAAAAGGAGGGAGATCAAAGAAAAGGGGGGGGGGCAAACCTTTAGTGCAGGAAAGGGAAGAAAAAAAGTTGTGTATTTTTTACAAAGCTTTATACAAATATATATATATTTTTGATTATTCTTTATTTTTTCCACTGAATGTTTGTAGACAATAATTACTAGTCAGTCCAGTGACAACCTCACTCAGTGTACATCCTGTCATATGTATGCAATACTGGAACAGATGATCCAGGGTCCATACCTCTGTGAGAGGTGTGAGCATGTTGCCTTTCTGGAAGCTCAAATTGGAGATCTGGAGAGGAGAATTGCAGCACTTAGTGACATTGCTCCACTGGAAAGGGGGTTGGTGCTCACTGAGCACAGTTTAGCTGGGCCTAGCATGGAGGGCTGAGCTGGGGCTAGTGAGGATGTCCAGGGAGGTAGCTGGGTTACAGTTGGAGGGGGAATCAGGGGGAACAGGATGCGGTAGGCCAGTTCTGAGTTAGCAAACACCAACAGATTTGCCAGATTGAGTGAAACTGTTGAGGATGTCCATTCAGGAATGGCAATGCCAGATAGAGCTGTTCCCTCTAACAGCCGGGAGAACAGTTCTACTGGAGGAGAAGGAGGGCAGAATAGGCAGAGCAACAGGCAGATTTTGGTAGAGGGAACTGGGCTCTGCTATAGCATAACCATTATATGTGCTTTTTCAAGATTCACTCAACACAGGGTCTCTACCAGATGACTGGAGAAAGGCCGAGGTGATACCTATATTTAAGAAGGGGCAAGAGCAAATCTGGGGAATTATAGACCAGTGAGTGTCACTTCTGTAGTGGGGAAGCTTTTAGAAGGGTTAATAAGGGATAATATACAAACATATATATATATATATCCTCAGGACTCAGTATTAGGTCTTCTTCATTTTAACATATTTATTAATGTCTTAGAGGTAGGATTGGAGTGTGGTGTCTCCATTTTTGCTGATGACACGAAGTTGTGCAAGGTAATTAAATCAGATAATGACGTACTTTCCCTCCAAGGGGATTTACATAAAATTGAGGAATGGGCATCTAAATGGCAGATATGATTTAATACGAATAAATGTAAAGTTATGCATCTGGGAAGGAAAAATAACAATGCAATTTATAATCTTAATGGAGCAAATCTAGGTGTATCTGATATTGAAAGGGATTTGGGAGTGCATGTGGACAACCACCTAGGTAACAGTGCTCAAAGCCAAGCAGCAGCTGCAAAGGCAAATAAAATATTAGCATGTATTAAGAAGGGTATAGAAGCCAGGGAAGCAAATATAATTCTGCCACTATACAAATCTCTAGTACGCCCTCATTTGGAATATGGAGGACAATTTTGGGCACCACCACATAAAAAGGACATTTTAGAGCTGGAAAAGGTACAGAAAAGGGCAACAAAACTAATAAGGGGAATGGAGGGTTGGTGGAGTTATGAAGAAAGACTAACCAAATTAAACTTTTTTTTCTCTAGAAAAAAGGCATCTAAGAGAGGATATGATTACCTTATATAAATACATCCAGGGTCAGTATAAAGATTTGTCAAGGGAGCTTTTTGTGCCAAGAGGTTTCCAACTGACAAGAGGACATCCCTTGAGGTTAGAAGCAAAAAGATTCCACCTTAAAGAAAGAAAAGGGTTCTTCACAGTAAGGGTGGTTAATCTGTAGAATTCTCTACCTGAGGAGGTGGTGACAGCGGATTCGATGTATAGGGATTGATATATTTTTTTATTAAAAAGGGCATTCAGGGTTATCCTGGTTAATTAGAGAGAGATTATTGATCCAGGGAGGAATCTGATCGCCAGTATCTGGGGTCAGGAAGGAATTCATTTTTTTTCTCCCTTTTGACACAATTGTTTTTTTTTTCTGTTTGCCTTCCTTTGGATCAATTAATTAACTAATCTGCATATTGCAGATCAGAGGAGATTTTAAAAGGTTGATCTTGATGGACTGAAGGTCTTTTTTTCAACCTCAATTACTATGTAACTATGTAATTTAGATATTTTTAAATTGCAAATATTCTTAATTATAGGTAAAGTTTTAATTTCTGCCATAAAAAAGACATATAAAGTAGTATTAAAAAAAAATTGTAGGCACAGTGATTTATTTAAACAAGACTTCTCTCTACTGAACTCTGACAATAGGGAGGTAAATGACTATTATTGCAGATTTCTGCAATATATTTCTGGCCAGCAGGTGGTGTCTGAGTTCTGTCTGAAATCTCTAAGGTTTCCCTTCAGCTAAGCTGGATACAAAGTGATAGCTGTTACTGTTACAATTGATACTGACGATACATTGTAACAAAGCTACATTCTTTGTACTATATTAAGGCATAGGGTACATTTTTAAAGTTACAGTGGACCCTCGGCTTCTTGACCTCCACGAAACTCGATGTTTTCAGAACTCGACTTGTCTCACTGGCAAATAATTCCCTCAGAACTCGACGCGTTTGCGCCACCCCGCATCTTTTCTTCTATGAAGTGGAATACTGTGGTATAGCGTAGTTAGTGTCTGCAAGAGCCCAAGACCTGTCTTTAACTGCACGCATCAAAGTGCAATCTGTGTCTACATGAATCAAAGTGCTACCTGTTCTTATAAGGACCCAAATATAGACCGTGCCTATAAGAACCAAAAATGCTGCCTGTGCCTATAAGGACCAAAGTGTTGCCTGTGCCTATAAGAACCAGAGTTCCAAGCAATAACCTCTTTTCTCTTTCTCCTCCTCTAAATTGCCACCATCCAATTAGGCCCTCAAGTCCTCTCCATTTCTTATTTATGCCTGTTTAGTTTTAAGGTTTTGTATAAAAAACACCATCAGTTCAAATTAAAATGGGATATTTCTGGTGCAACCACCAGTAACCACGCCATTGGCCTGCATAGCCAATGAGGGGCCACATCTGTGAATTCACAATAGTGTCAGTTTTATTTATTTATTTTGTGTCCTCTGGGACATGGAGGGTTTCTGAATCTTACTAGGAATATAATATCGCTGTGTATTTCTTTACTTTTATGTGCTTTATTTTCTTAAGAAAATCTTACACATATTTCCTAACAGGTTTCTTCCCCTCTGCAGGCCATGAAGACAGTGTACTTGTAAGTATATGGTGTACCGTATCTCGTAGAAGCCAATCAATGGCAACATTCTGCGAGGCCACTGACAGGAAAATTTGAAAAACTGAACTTCACAGTATGTGTATTCATGAGCTGCTTGAGCTACAGAGGGCAGACCCAAATAGATACACATTCTATGGGCCTCATTCAATTAAGGGTCGTAAAATAGCAGCAAATCTGCGATTCCTTGTGGCTGGCTTACGGCTCCGCGTAGCGCTACGTCTACGCTGGTATTCAATTGGGCGGCGCCACAACAGAGTCCCTGTTACGGCCAATCGCAAACAATGCCATCTGCCGTATGCATATGCCACGAGCCCGTAACTCGTGTTTCAATGCCGCAAACTCGGAAAAGTGTACACAATGGGGGACATGAGGATTAAAGGCGCAACATTCCCAAGCTGGCACATTGCCAGAATACAATACTATATTGCACATTATTCCAAGCCCGTAGGACTTTTGAGTCCAACCTCAATTTTTTCTAAGTACACTGGGCTTGAATATTGAGTTACGGGCTTCGAGGTCATTCAAGCCCGCATGACTTTCAAATAAAATGGAGGCTGGATTCAAACATCCTAGGGGCTTGGATGTTGAAGCCCGTAGGACTTTAAGATGACAATTTTTTCTTTATTTGCCGCTTTGACGGTACGGGAATCTTGTGACCTAAAATCACTTTCACTTCTAATAAAAGTACAGCATGGCTTTTTTATTTGCTTAATCAGCGCTACGTTTTTTAAGTAAGAGCGTTGCAGGACCTCTTTGGTGTAAGTAAGCTACGGCTCGATTTTAGTGATTTACGGGCTTGACGGAAGGGTGATCGTAGCAATTTAATAGCGATTTGGTATTTCTTGCGGCCGCGCACGATCAAAGACTTTGACAGATGTAAGCTGCGATTTAGCAAATCACAAGGGATCGCAGCTCGTGGCTCGTAACCCGATCGGAGGCCGCAGACGTAAGCCAATTGAATGGCTACGTAGCTTGCCCCCAGCTCAAAATCATAGCAATTAAATAAGCCCCTATGATTGTAGGTAGACCCCCCCCCCCCCCCGCCCCCAGCTTTTATAGCACTTCTTAATAGAATAGCAGACATAAAAGTAAATGGATGCACAGATATATTATAATCCCAGTGAAATCCAGAAACCTTCCCTATCGCTTTAAGATACCGGTGTAATTCGCACAATTACGCTCCTGCACTTGTTTTTAATCACAAAATAATAAACCTAAGTTCATCCTGCAGAACCTGCCGTGGCGCCTCTTTCTATCTTCAAATAAAACAACATATTAATATATATATTATTCATTTCCTAGTAAATTTACTTGTATTTTATCTTGAATTAACCCCCAAAAATAATGTATATATATATATATATCACATATATAGTAGTGAGCAGGCGGGTTGTTGCTAACGCTGCGGGCTCGTGAAGCAAGGGCCTCAGTTGCTGGCATGGAGCGCCGAAGGCAAAGCAAGGGACTTAGTTGCTGGCATGGAGCGCCAAAGGCGCTCCTTGCCAGCAACTGCGGACCTCTAGCAAAATTTACAGACTTACGAGAAACAAATACGAGATGCAGAACTTAGAAAAAAAAACATTACGACCTCGCAAAAATACGCACATGAAAACATTAAATACATACAACAAATACATAAAAAGCTTAACTACAGCAAGGGGGGGCACCCAGGACCTCGAAAACTGAAGTTACACCCGAAAATCCCCTAAGCGAGAGAACAAATGGCCGCCGAAAAAACGAAAACGAAGCTGCAGCACTCTAAAGACGCAAAACACCACCACACACCTACAGATTTTCCGAAAAAGATGGACGCGATCCAAGAACAAGGACGCCAAATCAGCCACAGACGCGTACCACACATTAGGCGCCATTTTACAACACTAACTTGCGGAAGTACACAGCTACCCATAGAGATTTTCCTCGCGCATGCAGCCTATTTACAATACACACTGCGCACATTACTGACACTTACACAGCAGCTCAAAACACACATTGTATGCAGCAGCAACATCAAACAGATTGTCAGCTCTTCTGCACAATGCTTCCTGCATATATTACTTCAAAATAGGTAAAGTATATTCATGTATTATTTTATTCATTATTTCATTAGCAAAAAAAACAGTGCTCATATCACACAAACAACCAACAGCGCGAGGCTCGCAATGAGCGCCGAAGCATCTTGGAACACCAACAAAATGTACTGCCCTTACAATCTTATTACCGTCTTTTCTGGAAGGGCAATTCGCTAGTATATATAATAATGACAAAACTGTTCTTAAAGGTTTCTGGCTTGTACTAGGTATATATTATACCTGTTTATCTATTTACTTTTATGTCGTTTATTTTATTAATAAGGGCATATAAGCTCTGTTTTGCTGCCTAAAATCAAACAAATAGTCCCTGTATGGGTCTGCCCTCTGCAGCATATACAGACACAGACTCTGTAGGGCTGGGTGCGCAGTGTAGTGTCTTAACCTATCAGGGACCACGTCTCAGCAGCATGTTGCAGAGAGATGGTCACTGATTGATTAGTATGAGACACTGTGCAGCGAGTACTACAGAGTCTGCATCTTCATGAGCTGCAGAGGGCAGACACAAGCAGGTTCTATTAGTTTGACTTTAGGCAGTAATAACAGAGTTTATAAGCACTTAAAACAAAGTACATAAAAGTAAATAGATACACAGGGATATTAGATGATCCATCCAGTTCCCTGTAAAGTCACCCTATTTTGAATCCTCACATTTTCCAATAACTAGACTTGATATTTTACATTTATATATATTTTTTATTTGCAATTATTTTTTACTATTTGTCTCCATTTGCTTTTCTCAGTTAATTCTTTCATCAATAGTTTATGTCCTTGTAACAATTTAGTTACCAGCCCCACACTGATGAGATCCATTTAAGATCAAAACAGCTGTCTGTGGGTAGGTCTCCTAACTCATGCATAATCAATCCTATGCCATGCTTGAGGCTGTGTAATACAGCCGACATGTGCTAAAAGGAACCATATATAAAGTAGTATTTGATTAAAAACTGAGAATGCATTGTCCACTTATTTGCATGTCTCCACCCACTTTCCCATAGTGCACTGCAATAACCGTAATTCTGGCAATTCTAAGCAGTAAATATATTTTTGACTATTTTTAAACATTCAAATATGAGCACAAATGTACTATTTATTTACTGTACTCTCTACAGTGGAAGCTTTTATCGCACTTTTGTTCACCACAAGCTAAATGATGTTGTGGTAATGAAAGAGCTTTCAATTAGTCCCAAACTCTGATCACTTTATACGTCACATTAGCTACAAGATCTGTTGTTTTCAATTTCTGCCAATTCTTTGATAGCCAAACTGCGCACGGCTGGCTGATTTATCCCGCTGCTTGATTTGTCCTCGGGATCTTGTTAACCCTTTCACAGCTGGCTGCTCGACAGTCTCAGGGTAAATCTTATCAT
Organism: Discoglossus pictus; assembly: GCA_027410445.1. Taxonomy (NCBI): domain Eukaryota; kingdom Metazoa; phylum Chordata; class Amphibia; order Anura; family Alytidae; genus Discoglossus; species Discoglossus pictus. The sequence goes on from CM050166.1 coordinate 13,571,934, forward strand.
CACATCACTCTGTCTGTATCATTTTTCTTCCTCCTGCTTTTCATCCCAGACAATCTACTCAGGCAGAAATATATGGGAGGAAATATTTTTAGCGGCGCCTTACGAATTCAGCAAAACAGTATGAAATCCTCTCCTGTGGTTTCACTGAGCAAACATACAAATGATGCTGTTAGTTTTAGGCTTTTCATACTCATTTTTTCAAGGAGTTTTCACTTTCAGCAAATAAATATATTTGTTATTCCAGCATCCCCTATCTAATTGGAACAGGCAAGATCTTCCTTGGGAGAAAACCCATCTTGACATCTTCATGCAACTCGAAAAGGAGCCGGCGTTATCAATCAGATGATAAAACCATTAATTAGAATTGTACTGAAATCCCTGGGGAAGCCAAAGGTGGAATTGGGAAATGCTAATTAAACGCAAAAATAATATAATTAGAGAGATTGAAACTGTTCTATTAACTAGGAGTTGTCGATGTAATTATATCAAATCCAACAGTGTCTTTGACATAATGTTTAAATTAATGTTAAATAGAATAACGACATCTTCTATATTTTTATTTATACTGTTTTGTACAAGCAAACATTAGAATATTGTCACAGAAACCTTTTCCAGTTCCTCTAACATTCTGTTTTAGCCCATTGAGCCACCATAATGGACAGACTTGGCTCCAGCCACTGCACTATTGCACATAAACACATCCCTTGTATTGTAATCTGTTTTTTCCCATTGTTTGCCAAATAAAGTTAATGTACTTTGTTTGAGGTCTGGATCACATGGACATGGAGACAGCATTATGTGTATTTGGAGGTTGAGCTATTGTTTACAGGATACCAGACTATTAGACCCCATATGGAGTCAATCTCCTGTGCTTGTCTTCCACTCCCTGTCATTGTTGTATTGTATACACCCCCTCTGTAACTAACACCTATAATTATTGCAGGGTCATAGGGAACGATATAGGCACCATTGGCACTCCTTACCTGGCCCCAGTCCATGAGCTAAGTTGAGTCATGCAGCAAGACGATGATCTAAAAAGTTAGACCAAATCACAGTGGTTAAAAGAGAGGCAACATAAAGTGCCTTGCAAAAGTATTTAACCCCTTGGCATTTTTCATGTTTCGTTGCCTCGCAACCTGGAATTAACATGGATTTGCATCATTTAATTTACAGAGCATGCCCACAACTTTTTTTATTATTGTGAAGCAAACAACAAATAGGACAAAATAACAGAAAAAATCATTGTGCATAACTATTTCCCCCCCTGTACAGCCTCTCTGATTAATGCCCTCCTTGCCCGGTCAATGAGTTTTGGTGGGCGGCCGTCACTCAGCAGGTTTGCTGTTGTGCCATTTGGTTATGATAGATTTGATAGTGCTCTTGGGGATTATCAAAGATTTGGATATTTTTATATAACCTAACCCTGACTTGTACTTCTCAACAACATTGTCCCTTACTTGTTTGGAGAGTTCCTTGGTCTTCGTGGCAGTGTTTGGTTAGTGGTGCCTGTTGCAGCCTCTGGGGCCTTTCAAAAAAGTTGTGTATGTAATGACAGATCATTTGACACTTAGATTGCACACAGGTGGACATCATTTCACAATTTATTTGACTTCTGAAGGTTATTGGTTGCACCAGAGCTTTTTATGGGCTTCATAACAAGGGGGTGAATACATACGCACATGCCAATTTTCTATTTCCAAAAAATATTTTAATGTATATATTTTTCTCCTTTCACTTCACCAACTTAGACTATTGTGTTCTGATCCATCACATAAAATTCAGATTAACAAAACATTGAACTGTAACTGTAAGACTGTAATGTAATAAAATAGGTAAAAAGTCAAGGGGCTGAATACTTTTGCAAGGCACTGTATGTGTATACGAGTGTGACACTGTTTTACAGTGCTTCCACTATCTATGTACCTGTGTGTCAGCTTCTCCAGCACACCCACATTGTGTACCACTATACCAGCTTCTCCAATGCATGCACTATCAGTGTACCAGTGTGTCAGATTCTCCAGTACATCCACCACCTACATACCAGTGTGCCAGCTTCTTCTGTATACCAGATACTTGTATAACAGAGTGACACTCTTTTACAGTGCTTCCACTACCTATGTACCACTATGCCAGCTTCTCCAATGCATGCACTATCTGTGTACCAGTGTGTCAGATTCTCCAGTACATCCACCACCTACATACCAGTGTGCCAGCTTCTTCTGTATACCAGATACTTGTATAACAGTGACACTCTTTTACAGTGCTTCCACTACCTATGTACCACCGTGCCAGCTTCTCCAGCACACACACATTGTGTAACACTATGCCAGCATATCCAATACATGCATCTGTGTAACAGAGTGCCAGCTTTTCCAGTACATTTACTACCTGCATACCAGTGTCCCAGCTTTTTCTGTATATATATATATAGGCTTGGCTTAGCGAACGAAGATTTAAGAGGGGTGTCCACATCTATGGGCTCTTTGGTGGGTGAGGAGGCCAATGCAGTATAGGCAGACAAGACCACAGTGGTTGCACGGGAAGGTTTGTTCTTCGTTGGGTGCTGTAGTAACACCAATTTTTCTATGTTTCCTTTTGTCCTCAAGACCAGCTCTGTATGTAGTCTCGAAAGAGGAGACAGCCTGGTGAATGATACTTTTCCATGCCTTTCAGTCTGGCTCTAAGGCAGACCATGGACGATGGTCAATATGACAGACTGTTTCAGTGTGTCCTTGTGCCTCTTTTTTGGACCTCCTCTGTCACGATTGCCAGTGGTGAACTCACCATATAGCACAATCTTTGGAAGTCGATCATACCCCATCCTAGAGATGTGTCCTGCCCAGCTTAACTGCTTTTTCAGCAGTATGGCCTCAATCCCGGTGATTCCTGCCTGTTCTAGGACCTTAGTATTGGGGATGTGGTCATTCCAGTGAATTTTGAGGATGGTGCTGAGGCAGCGTTGATGAAAGTGCTCAAGAAGTCGTAGACAGTGCCGGTAGGTAACCCACGACTCAGAACAGTACAGAAGGATGATCAGCACAACAGCTCCGTACACGTTGACCTTTGTGCACTTGTTAAGATGGTTGTTTTTCCAAACTCTTTTATATAACTCGCAGAATGCACCATTTGCCAGTCTGTTGTCAATTCCCTTGTCAATCTTTGCATCCAAAGAGATGATGCAACCCATGTAGGTAAACTATTGGACTGTTTTCAGCTTACACTCTCCAATAGTGATGCGAGGAGATCAGTAATCTTCCTGAGGTGCGGGCTGGTGGAGAACTTCGGTCTTCTTCAAACTGACTTCTAGACCGAAGAGCTTGGCAGCCTCTGCGAAGCAAGATGTCATTTGGTGCAAAGCTGTCGCTGTATGGGAAACAAGGGCAGCATCGTCGGTGAAGAGTAGCTCTCGAACAAGTTGTTCCACTTTCTTGGAGTGGGCCTTTAGTCGCCTCAGGTTGAACAGACTGCCGTCTGTGTGGAATCGGATGTAGAGTCCATCCTCAACATCAAGGTCTGTTTTGGCCCTTTGCAGCATCATACTGAAGAATAGCACCAGTGTACCAGTGTACATTGTGTACCACTTTGTAAGTATCTCCAATACTACCACTACCTGTCTACCAGTGTGCCAGCATCTCCAGTACACCCATATCTGCTACCTGTGCACAGTATGTTGCCTTCCCTAGCCCTGAATTCTTTGGATGGGCCTTTTGTCCCCGGACCTCTGACTATATTACTGTGTATACGACCTGTCATTTGCCTCTGTTCCTTGTTTGCTGTGCATAGACCAGGCTGCTCCAAGACTTCCTTCACTCTAATGAGTGGAGAGCGACATACAATGCTATAGCATCATAAATAATAAGTAATAGTAATAATGATACAATAACTCCTTCTTATATCAACTAGGAACTTACCCGTCAAAAATGATGGGGTCAAAATTGTAATGCTGTTTGTCACACAAAGTGAGGCTTTTGCTCCTCTTCTAAGCTTTGGCGCTCATCGCGAGCCCCTTGGGGCTCGCAATGAGGACCTCAGCGTTCATTGCGAGCCTCTCCCCCATGTACTTCAACTATCCTGCTTTGCACTGATCACTTTCGGCGCTCATCACGAGCCCCATGCTGAGCGCCTTTGCCGCTCATCGCGGGGCTCGCAATGAGCCGCCTTCTAAGCTCATTGCAAGCCTCTCCCACTCGCTGTGCTAATCGTGAGCCCCACAATGAGCGCCTTCGGTGCTCATCACATGGCTCATAATGAGCGCCTTTGGGTCTCATTGCAAGTCTTTCCTCCCGCCTCATTGCAGGTTTCGTTTGTGTGCGTGGGAATGCCATGTGTCTCTTGCCACCATCTCCCCCTGTCCCTTCCCTGTGTGTTTCTCCTCTGTGTGTCTGCTGGAGGCCATTTGTTTTATTTTCAAAGTCCTGCATGCCTGGCGTTGTTGATGTGAGTGTTACTGCCTTTGGGCTCGTGTGCCTGGCTTTGCTCAGCCTCATTTTCATTCCGTTTCAGAACTATTTAAGTTTTTCGTCCGCCATTTCTTTCCTTGCTTAGCCGATTTTGGATGGACGAAACCCCCAAATATGGCTCAAATTCACTTGCAACCTCGCGTGTCATTATATTTGTTTAATTTTTTGTTTAGTTTTTTAGGAATTTTAGAGTTACGCGCTTGGCTCGCATTTCCGACTATCTTTATGCATTTTAACCATGAGCCTAAGTCAAGGCCATACACGACTCGCATCGCTTTGTGAGGCTTCGCAGACGAGTGCCTTTGGAACTCATATAGCCTAAGTCCTGCACCATACACGGCTCACCTCACTTTGTGAGGCTTCGCAGAAGAGCGACTTTCGACGCTCATCCAGCCTTAGTCGTGCGCCGTACATGGCTCGCGGTTTCGACCTTGCTTTGCGAGGTCACAACTGCGTGACCAACATCGCCAATGTTACAGACAGCGTTCTTGGTCCACAACTATTATAGTGATAGACACATAAAGAACTGGCTTTCAACTGCACTAACCAATTGTCAAGAGGAGTGACCGGCTAGACCGGCCAATGAATGGATCCCACCAGTTAGCTTCTCTCTTCTGCGTGTTTCTGTGCTATGAATTCCTTGGAAGAAGGCTGACTGAAGATCTGGGCAAGGTGGCAGTTAGTAGGTGACTCTGTCCCAAGCACTGGATAGGAATTATTTAATTGCATCATGTTTCCTTATTATGAGACTTATTCAATTGGCCAAATCACAATTACATGAGCCCATAATGGGCTCAATTGATATTCAATTGGCTACTTTTAGCTACTCCCATTGCGAGTTACAGGCTCAAAAGCACTTTGGTCGTCAAAAACGTAACTCTGCCCTATCTCATCCATTGTTTTTTCAAGCCCGCAAATGTTAAGAGTGCTAAAGACACAAAATTGATATTCAATTAAAAAGGTTCAAAAAGCCCGCAATTGCCTTCTAACTAGTAAATGGCAAATGTATCAAAAAAATATATGAGTACTAGATAGGACTCGCAAGTGGGATAAACACCTGTTCGTATAACTGCAGCAGCAAATAAACACACACTACTGTACTTTAAAATACTGGAAAAGCAATGATAGACATTAGAATTGAACAACAGTCTCAAGCTCGCAAATCTCCAATACAAAATAATTTTTTGTAACTTTTATTTCTGTGTTATATTGATCCCGCGAATCAAGGGGTTAATACATATCGTGGACCCCACAAGGACTAGAACAGTTGCTTTAATGATTTTTATTGATTTCTACATATCTGGCTTGCGAGTCCAATCAACAATTTTAATTCTAAACACTAACTAATTGTAGTTTAAACTCCATTTTTTACTAACGTCATTATGACGGTCTCATTTACCATTGGCTCTGTCAAAAAAGTAACTTATGGGCTTGCTTAATTTTTGCAAGATCACATGATCTTGCCCACTGAAATGCTACCTACAAGTTCATAGTTTCATATAATAGCTGGTTAGTGACAATTGGATATATCTAAATGTTTAGATACAATTTTACCTGAAGCCAAAAGTTCAGTTTGGAGGTAATTACAGGCTTGCAATTGAATGAGGCTCTATGTCTCAAGCACAGAGCAATACGTAGAGAAGTGTTAGATATCTATAATGTTATCATAATGTTCTGTTCCTATTTGTCTGAGCTCATGAGCCAAAACAACATTAGTCTCACGCAGAAAGCTAACAGTCATTTTGCAACTGTAACTGTTGCCATGGCAACTCACAACAACACAGCATTTCACTTCAAGATTCTCCCTCATCAAAGCTGTCATCACACTGCAAAATTACGTTGCTAAGCTATTTCAACATATCTTCACTGGTTGAGAGTTGTATTTTTGCCATAAACAGTGCAAATAACCACCCAAAACTTAAGTGTGCTGAACCATAACCCCTGCCTTATTTGTTTCATATGTTTTCTTGCTTATTTTTATATATGGTATCAGTTATCAAATTGTAGCTTTCAGTGGTTTCTCTCCATTTAAAACTTTGTATTAAGATGATATATATTCTTATAGAGGGAATTGGAAATGCTTCTTTTTTGTACTTATATTGTAACTATGTAACTGTGTCACCCATTATTATCGCTGCAGATCACACTCAATTTTTTTTCTTTTCTGCTTACCCCAGTTTTAGCTTGTTTGTGACTGTAATTAATATTTTAACACTAGTGCTCTTGCGCTGTTTATACACTTGTTCCCTTGAGTATTTAGCTGATATTTTGATATTTCTAGACACTAATGTGCAAAAATAGCTTGTAAGAAAACAATGCTGACATTTACATATTTCTAGACATTCAAGTGCAAGAATAGCTTGTGACCAGATTAAACAAGAATAACTTGTGACCATATTAGTTTTCACTTCCTCTGTGGTTAGCCTATGTAAATTGTTATGTCATGTAGTAACTCAGACCTTTTTACTGTCCTCTTGTATAAGGAAACTTTATTGTGCTGCCGGGCTTGTATCTAATAAAGAAACCTTGATTGACGTCCTTGGCTTGGCCACCTGTTCTTGATAGTGCCTGGTGAAAGGATCTTGAGTGGATATGATCCCCAGCAGGCACCAGTTCCAAATATGTCTTCCAAATTCCACCCCTGCCAGGTCTCTTTTACTGCTTTACATCCCCATTAAATTCGGGCTACGTGTCAAATCATAGTTCGTAACGTAGCGTGCAAGACTAAAGGCTATTAAATTGGCCTTTTTAAAGCAACTCACAGACGACTTGTGGGTTAAGACGCAGCAAGGCCGAAAAAAGCTGACGGATCGTGGAACGTGGAATTTCACGGCCGCAAATCCTTTGTTCTTTCAAACCCATATGCGATACGTTTCCAATTTAGCTATTAAATTGCATCAAGATCACTGGCGTTCAAACTCGTAACTAACAAATGGAGCCAAGAAGCCAACAAGGGCTAGAGAGGACCCACAAGGGGGGTAAAGTCCAACTCGTAGCACTTTAAATGCACATATACACACACTACTGTACTTTTAAAAGTTAAAGTGATGTTAGGTCTTCGATTTAATAGCACAATATTCTCAAGCCCGCAAATTGGCCCCAAAAAATACTTTATTTCATGGATAATTTTTGTGTTATATCGATCCTGGCAATCAATGTGTTACGACATACACTGTAACTCGCACGGACTAGAATATCATATTTACAGCTTTATCAATATTGATTGCATCTGGACTCTGGGTCCGATCCTAACTAGTAATTGAACCCTGTAGGACTTTGACAATCCCACCTCCATTTTTCAGTGAAGTCATTCTGACGATCTCTCTTGCTATTGGCTCCAACTCGTAACTATGAATTAGACTAATTGATCACATTCACGATCGCACATCCGACGAGCGAAGTAAGTATGGTTTACAGGTTTGTCTCTCAAGCCCGTAGCTCGCAGCATGTTCTAATTTAATAGCCCCATAAATCCACAACTCTTCAAGTTCGCAGCCGTTGCACTTACGGGGCTGGAATTTATTGGGCTGCATATTCTTAGTTGGCTTTATATGCAATGTAATGAGAGAAAAAAGCATCCCTGGATTTATTCTGTGGTTGGCTGGTAAGTCAACATGGGATTTTCCTTGTAAAGAAGTAAAGACTGAGTATGAAATGTTAGAGATGACTTAATCGTAGGAAGAGTTTACAGAAAGAACAGGACCCTCTGTTTTTAGATACTTTTGCTGAAAGTGCCTTTTTTATTTTTGTTTTGCGGAGGAAGCATATATACAATGCACAATAGATTCAGAGCCCAAACCAATGTTTACAATCTTATTATCTCTATATAGAGGCTCAGAAGTGTACTTATATCTTAGAATATCATTTCCCGTAACCTTTGTAATAAATCATCACACACTGAGCAAAAATGTCAGTGCCTTTTGTAATGCTGAATTGGTATCTCAGATAATTAATGGCATTGCCTTTGCAGCGATTGACCCCGGCTGGAATCTTAGGGGAGATGTATTAAGGTTGGCTAAGTGGGCTCAATAAAAATATCAAGTCTATCAAATTTATCTCCACAATAAAATGTTGAATTATTATAGTGTGGAATAAGAAATATCGAATCCGTATTATCTGCTATAATCTTCTAATTTATATTAGGCTCAATTGTTACAGGTTACATGTGAGTTGGATATATTGAAAGTGGCTTCAACTCCATAAAGTATACCAATTCTTTGTCACAACATGTTTTTGGGCTGAAGAAAAAAAAACAGCCTCTGATTTATTACATTTTAGATATAATTAAAATGCAGTGGGATCTACCATTTTGGTTTCTACTAGTAAACTAACTATAGATTTAATGCAGAGAAAATTTGAACAGTGGGAAAGTGGAAGCTAAAACTGCAAGTGCTTTTAACGTGACAAGTGAAAATCTTGTTTGTTTTCAAGGACCACACCTCCTGAGAAAGAAGCACATAGAAACAGCTGCGAAAAGAAAATGGAAAACCACAATATAATAATTGCATAAAAAAAGTAAAAGTAAAAAACGTTGTTAAAGTTGCGCTGTATTTGATAAAACTTTTTAAAAAAAGTTTGATGACATGGCACCCATAAGGAATTTTGTGAACGAAGTTGGAAACTATTATATTCCTCCGAAAGAAAAACCCTTATAGGTAAACCCTAAAGAGCGTTCACCATGTATGATACATTCCATGGTCTCAATTCCTAGGGGGGCCATTGGTCTTCCTTCCCTTTCCCCTTTTATGCTTTGAGGTGGGGGCCCTTCAACCTCTAAACCTCCATGTCTCCTTATATAATATAACCTCTGGGGGATCCTATGGACCATAATGGGGCCTTTGCCTCTAACCTTAGTGGTCATTATGGAGACACATGAAACTTAACATTAAGTCCCTTGCCTATAGATTTCCATGGTCTCTATAGATTCTCATGGTATATTAACCTATATCCATAAGGGCCCTTAAGAACCCCATGGCACCTAACATTTACCACCTACTATGGTGCTCCCTATGGATAGGTTAATATACCATAGAGGTCCATAGGTTAAGGGCTTAAGCGTAACTACCCTGGGGGTCCATAGTGATGTTCATGGGTTATATTAGAGAGGGTATAAAATAAATGGTGTGGAATAAAAAATAAAATGGAGGATGAGGAGAGAAACTAGAGAGGAAGCTGTTAATTGTTACTGGCTTTACTTTCTATTTACCTATGGCAAGAAGCAGATAATTGTAAATTTGAAATGTAAAATTAACCATATAACCCCACCATTTGAATATATATATATATATATATATATATATATATATATATATACTACTAATAGAAAAGTCATCAAGTCTTCAGGTTTCTGTCTGTTATGGTGGAACAGGAGCCATCCAGACAATTGTTGAGTAGTTAGTTTAGATATTAGCGCTGTAGATCAGTGGTACTCAGACTTTATGGTCATGTAATCTAAGTTTTTAGTATTATGTTTTGGAATCATTGAAACCCCTCTCCCAGCATTTTGCAATCCGTCTATCACAGTCATATTCAGACACATTACACGGTGTATGTTTTCCACACGTACATTAAGAGCTCCGGAGCCAACTTGGATGATATTCTTAATGCACATTGAGTTTTCAGTCTTTGTGCAGGATGAACATAATATGCAGATTATCATTCCAGTAGGTCTGTAGATCAAGATCTTTTTCTTAGGCTTCTGTGGTGTCGGTAATATGCTGCTCTGAAGAAATTATATTTTAGTTAATTTGTAATGAAGGATTTAAAACAAAAGGTTGTAAACATTAAGAAAGGTTTTATTATCATAAAAAATAGTGCTGCAAGTGTTAAAAATGCTCATTCCTCTACCAATTGATTTTTATATAAAACCTAGCCCCCCCTCGCCCCTGACTAACTCTAATTTCCTAACCGAGGGCCTGACCTGACATTTCCACTAGCATGTACATTATCTGACCACTAGGGACAGATAACAACATATTATACACCCAAGCCACTCTCCTCACAATGTCACATACCTTCCTACCTAAGTAAACTTTCAGTTTCTTCCTCACCCTTGCTATCCCCTATCTGTTCCTCCCCAAGTTTCTGCCTCTTCCATCCCCTTTAGATTGTAAGTAGCGAGTTTCCAATCTTGTAGGATGCTTTGGAAAAAAGCACTTCCTGCAAAGATTCTAAGCTCAAAACAGGGCCCTCCATTTTTCTGAAGTTTTTTAACATTGTATTCTTGCTTGTCCTTATCTCCTGTATCCTGCGATACAAATAAAGATTAATAATAATAAAAAAAAAAAATAATTAGGGTTATGTAGCTATGTTGGAAAAATCAGTTAAACCCTCTAGTGGCTGAACCTAAAAAAATCAGCAGGTGGTTCTGAGTTATTCTAAAAGCAGGTTGAACAGGAAACTGAAACACTTTTTTTTTTTATTCCAGAAAGGATTGTTTTGCTATTTTAAACACAGGATAGAACATCTTAGACATCAATGCTATTTTACCATGTAAAAACTGTGGCTCTGTGACATATCTACACAAACCATGTGTAGGACAAGAAAGGATCTCCACTCAAGGTCAAATGACAAAGTAGACAGTAGACAGCTTAGGGACTAGTTGGATAGAAAGATAGAAATAAACGTATGCAATGTGATGAGGATTGTAGCTAGATGAGGAAATGTAAGTAGTGTAGATGGGTTAAGTTTGGACATTTATAAAATGGACTTAAGTATAATATGAACACCAATAAATCCTTAAATTGTTTATTGATTAGATACTGTATAACCTACCAAAACAGAGAAATGGATCATACCAATTTCAGGAAAATCAAATTACTAAAGTGAAATATCAATAAAAATCCAAGGAATAGAAATAAAACATAACTTTTAATACATAACTTAAATAAAACAATAAAATAAACAATAAAACATAACTTTTAATACATTTCCTTTTTTTAAAATATAAAAAAACAAAACACACACTTGATAATATGAATCAGGTCTATCAATCACATATATAGTTCTCAGCAGCGCGGGCTTGCCAAACATTTTTGGTAACGCAGCATTAAAACTGCGGGCAGCAAAGCTCCTTGCGCTGGTGGAGATGAGCGCCATTGGTGCTCATCCCTACGACCCTGTTCGAATTCGGCATGGAGCGCCAAAGGAGCTCACTGCGCTGGTGGAGATGAGCGCCTATCCCTACGACCCCACATGGCTTTGGCAAAGAGCGCCAAAGGTGCTCTTTGCGCTGGTGGAGATGAGCACCATAGGCGGTTATCCCTACGACCCCGTATGACTTAAGCATCATACCTACGACCCGCGGGACTACAGAACAACAGAAAACTCCAATACACAAATCAGAGTGCGAGACCCGTAGCACTTTGAAAAAAGTGCCTGCAAACATTACGGCCCGTAACACTTTGAAAAGGTAACCAACACTTTTAATACATAACTTAAATAAAACAATAAATAAATAAACTAATCATAACTCAAATACACAATTCATAGTGCGAGACCCGTAACACTTTGAAAAGGAAACCGGCACTTAGATAAAAAAAATACGACCCGCAAAAAATATGAACTTAACAGCCGAACCGCACACATTGAAAAACCTGAAAAACACAACAAATAAAAAAAAACATACAAAAAACATCAAACACAGCATGGGGGGACAGCCAGGACGTCTGGGAGTGAGGTTGCACGCAAATTTAAGTCGAATTTCGCCACTCGAAAATCACCTAAGCAAGAGAAAAAATGGCAGCCGAAAAAACGAAATGAGGCTATTCCTACCCTTAACACGCAAAACACCGCAAGGCACATACGACTTTTACCAGGAACGTACGAAATAAAAAATACATTGGGAAGGATAGACAATCGCTGCCATTTTACAACACTTACTTAAAAGTAATAACATTACGTTTCTAAAATGCCTCTTTACACAACTAAACAAACGGTTTCCCCTTGCGCACGCAGCCTATTTACACTGCACACTTGCCACATTGCTGACACTTACACCTCAGCTCAGCAACAGACCAAATGTACTTTGTATGCTGCAGGAAAAACAAAAGCGATTGTTAGCTCTTCAGCATATTGATTGCTGGATATAGTCATTACAAATAGGTAAAGTAGATTAATTTAGTCTTTAATGAACTAATTAATTTTTATAAAAAAATATGTATATATAAAAAAAAAAATATACCAGAGGAGAGTGTTGCAATGCCCGCCGAAGGCGCTCATTGCCAGCTACCCGATCAGCGCCAAAGGCGCTTGTGCGGCGATCACAATGAACGCACAGAGTGCTCACAGAACCAAAAGTACACCAGAGGAGAGCCTTGCAATGAGCGTCGAAGGCGCTCAGCGCGGGGCTTGAAATGAGCACCAACAAAGCTCACAAGACCAAAACTACACCAGGGAAGAGGCTCGCTATAAGTGCTGAAGGCGCTCAGCGCGAGGCTCGCAATAAGCGCTCAAAGTACTCAGAGGACCAACACCCTTACATTGGGTGGCAAACAGCATTGCCTGGCTTACAATTTTCGCTAGTTACCTATATATTGGGTTGAAGTATATGTATCAACAATTTATTTTAGCTATAATATACATTGCAAAAGTATTTCCTAGGACTGCACATACTCCCATACAATTGTTTATTGAGAAAGACAAACAAAAAACTGCATTAACACATTGCCAATTGTCTCATAAAGGAAAAAAATCCTTCCTGACCCAAATACTGGCAACTGGATTCATCCCTGGATCAGCATTCCTTCTTCTTTTCATAAATAATAATAATAATAATAATAATAATAATAATAATAATAATAATAATGTTCTCATAGAAAGTCAAGTGGATGCATATCGAAAATATTCTCATGTAGTCAAGACAAAGCCCTCATTGCCATTTTGTGCAGGTATGTATGAATTGGCAGTTTTACTTTCCCACGACAAGCCCTCATTTCGGCCAGCCTTGCATCGGTGCATTCTTTCTTGGTCGGGCCTTGTTGAGTCTTTAAGTGGCTTTCTTGTGACTTGAATGCAGAGAGGGCAGTGCTGGAAGCTGTCTTTTGTCTGCAGTTGTTTTGTACGAAGAAACAACCAATTCACAAGATCCACATTCACACAAAGTTTATTTTTCTGTCATCATTTGTTAGAAAATATGTAGATTTCCTTTGTAAACTGCATTAGAACATAATAATAACCATTACATATGTTGTAGATTAACATAAAATATACAAATGACATTATTTATGTTTGTTGAGTCTTATAGTTGATTTTGATATATTCACAATTGAAGTATTATATTATTGCACCCTTATTGCTATGTATTTACTAATAATAAACTAAATACTGATTATAGAAGTTATCTGTAGAAGTTCTGGAATTAAAATTAACTTTTTTGGAAGAACTACACTTTTAAACAGGTAAAATGTTCTGAGAATCTTAATAAAATGAGCAGCCTCTATTTTTTTTAACATGTTTATGCTGTTAAGTTGTTGTGGAATTTACCATTTTGGATTCTGTTGATCAACTTTCACAGGTGGGTGTGAGTCATACAGTTGTGTCCGACTCTCCGTGACCCCAAGGACCGTAAAACACTATGATCCATTGGTATTCATGGCAGAGATACTGGAGTGGGTTGCCAGTTACTCCTCCAGTGGGCTACAGCATATAGCTCCTGTTATTCATAGGTCGTGTCCCATCCAACTCATACTTACCAGGCCCAACCCTGCGTGGCTTCATGACCTCTTGGTTCCCTGACTGGAATCGCACCCAGGTCAAAGTGGTGATAGCACCGAATCCTACTTCTTTTTATGGACAGGAAGTGTTTACGGGCACAATGTGGCATTTCATCCATTATATTTAAATAAGCAAAATCCACCTTTTATTTTTATATAACTCAAAATTATTATAATAAATAATACAAAAAATCCCAATTCATCTGACATTACTAGAAAAGATTACCGCTCTATAATAATTAGAAATATGCATAATTAGTAAATTCTAATTAAACGGTATAGGCTACAACAGGACATACAACTAGAGGCCCCATAGAGCACCTTTCTGTGCAGTATATAATTGCTCAGAATCTTAAGAAATACAATGTTTGCACTGCACTATGGGAAAATGGTCAGACGCATGCTGATGAGCCCACAGTGCATTTTCACTCTTTAATCTAAAACCATTTACACATGGCTCCTTTACAGCATATGTACAGTTTATGATATTTGATTGTTGCTTTTCTAAGAAAATAAATGAATATATTATTATTTCAAACTTCTTTCTACCCTTTTTAAAAACATTAAAAAGAGGAAGCTAGTGATGGGAGACATTACAGCAAACTTCATGCTGACCCCACCAATACCTACAATTGGGTACATTTCTAACCTTAACACCCAACTTTAAATTGAGAAAAATCTCAGTTGAAATTCAATCAACAGTAAACGTATGTTATTTATTTATTTCCAAAAATGGGTTCTTGCTACATACCGTATCTCACAAAAGCTAGTATACACCCTAACATTTTTGTAAATATTTTATTATATCTTTTCATGTGACAACACTGAAGACATGCCCCTCTGCTACAATGTGAAGTAGTAAGTGTACGGCCTGTATAACAGTGTAAATGTGCTGTCCCCTCAAAATAACCCAACACACAGCCATTAAAGTCTAAACCGTTGGCAAAAAAAGGGAGTACACCTCTAAGTGGAAATGTCCAAATTGGGCCCAAAGTGACAATATTTTGTGTGGCCACCATTATTTTCCAGCACTGCCTTAACCCTCATGGGTATGGAGTTCACCAGAGCTTCACAGGTTGCCACTGGAGTCCTCTTCCACTCCTCCATGATGACATCACGGAGCTGGTGGATGTTAGAGACCTTGCTCTCCCCCACCTTCCATATGAGGATGCCCCACAGATGCTCAATAGGGTTTAGGTCTGGTGACATGCTTGGCCAGTCCATCACCTTTACCTTCAGCTTCTTTAGCAAGGCAGTGGTCGTCTTGGAGGTGTGTTTGGAGTTGTTATTATGTTGGAATACTGCTCTGCGGCCCAGTCTCCATGCTCTGCTTCAGTATGTCACAGTACATGTTGGCGTTCAAGGTTCCCTCAATGAACTGTAGCTCCCCAGTGCCGGCAGCACTCATGCAGGCCCAGACCAAACATATATACACATAGGTCTTACAGCTCTCATTGCAAACCTTTCATCCCGCCTACTGTCCTGGCCGCTCATTGCAGGGTTCATTAACCTGCAAGTTTTGTGCTTGGGAATGCTATGTGTCCCTTTGCAGCACCTCCCCCTGTCCCTTCCCTGTGTATTTGTCTTCTGGGTGTCTGCTGAATGTTTGTGGGGCGCACGCTGACTGCCTATTATTTTATTTTCAAAGTCGTGCATGCCTGGCGTGTAAGTGTTAGTGTATTTGTCGTCGTGTATTTTTTAAGTGAGTGACAAAACACTTCAAATAAGGCTCAAATCCACTTGCAACCTCACTCCCAGGCTTTCAGACTCTCCCCCTGTGCTGTGTGTGAGTGTGTTTTTATGGTTTTTTTTAAATTATTTTTCTTATTATTTTTCTTGTTTTTTTGTTGGTGTGTTAGTGTCTTTGCCGTTGTGTATTTTCCCGCGTTTCTGACTGTGCTCAGCCTCGTTTTCATCCAGTTTCCATTTTTTTTTAGTTTTTCGGCGTCCATTGTTTTCCACGCTTAGTCGGTTTTCGAGTGACAAAACAAATCAAATAAGGCTCAAAATCGATTGCAACCTCACTCCCAGGCTTACGGGCACTCCCCCTGTGCTGTGCGTGAATGTGTTTTTTTTTATAATGTTTATTGTTTTTCATGTTGTTCGATTTCCGCGGGTCAGCTGTTACATTCATATTTTTCCGAGGTCGTATTTTTTTTCCAAAGCTTGCATGTGTGATGGCGCCGCAGGCTGCAATGAGCACCATCGGCGCTCATTGCAACCTAAGTGTTTCTGCCTCCTCCATTTACTTTGTTGCTGATTCAGCCAAATCAGCCTTCAATCTACGTCCATGACCATCTAAGCTGGCCAGATATCCAGTAGCACCCAGCCACTCTGGCCATCTGAGCCACCCCTGATCCTAAGAGAGATACCCAACCACAAATATACTGAATATATATCACATATATAGTTGTGAGCATGCGGGTTGTAGCTAACGCTTGCGAGCTTGTTATGCGAGCCCGCTGCAACTGCTGCCCTCGCAATACGACCCCCTACGACTTTCGGCCCGCAAATGCGGACCCTTGCAAAACGAGGGGCCGCATTTGCGAAGGTGGAGGCTCCCACATCGGCTGCAATGAGGGACTTACAACGCAAAATCTATGGACTAAGCATAAAAAAATATGACATGCAGGCTTAGAAAAAAGAACATTACGACCTGGCAAAAATATGACCTTAACGCCGGAACCGCGCGCACATGAAAACATTAAAAACACAATAAATACACACAACAAATACATAAAAAGCTTACCCACAGCAAGGGGGGGCTGGGCACCTAGGACCTCTGCAATTTAAGTCCAAAATCCTGAGTTTAAACAAAAAATCCCCTAAGCGAGAGAGAATCCCCTAAGCAAGAGAAAAAATGGCCCCTGAAAAAAACGAAAACGAAGCTACAGGACCCAAAACATGCAAAACACCACCAAGCACATACGGATTTTCCAAAAAGCCGTACGAGGAACAAGATACACTATTAACAAGGAAGCTAAATCATCCACAGCCGCCTAGCACATACACATTCGCAGCCATTTTACAACACTAACTTACACAATACGGAAGTGCTACACACTTCACACATTGCTCACACTTACACCTCAGCTACACAAAACTGCAAACCTACATTGTATGCTGCAGCAACATCAAAACAGATTGTCAGCTCTTCTACACAATTCTTCCTGCATAGATTACTTCCAAATAGGTAAAGTATATTCATTTATTAATGTAATAATTATTTCATTAGCATACAAAAACAAATATACACAAAAAAAAACTCTCACAATAAACACTAAAACCCATTCACCGAGCGTCTGCACCAAACCACAAACCAAACCTTACAATTTTATTGCCGTCATTTTTTGACGGGCAAGTCGCTAGTATATATATATACACAATACAGGTTTTTCTTTCTCTTTTCAGGTGAGACAAGGGTTACTTATCCACTTGCCCTTCCAACTCTTCCTGAATGCTTTTTCTCTCCCAATATAATTACTCTCGAAGTAAGTACAGTTAAATGTCTGTTTATATTTGATTTAGACATATGTATTGTTTTTGATATTTATTCAAATGGTTCTGTTATTTAAGTCATAGAAAAGCTCCTCATTCTGCAAGACTAGCTCATTGATTGGTAATTTATATATTAAAGGCTAGAACACGGCTTGGTAACACATGAGGAGTTTTCAGAAACCCATGCTTTGTAGCAAAGTAATATGTCTGCTTATTTATATGTAAATGAAACTCAAAGGTCTCCGTTCTAAAGAATGACTTTACTCGTTCAGCGGACACTTTAATAACAAAGATCCTTCAGTGCCCTTTGAAGACGTGGGAGACTTTATTCAGAGTTCTAAACTAAATTACTAATCAGCTATTTAAATATGACCCTTAGTCGGAGGTACTGGCTCACCTTTACTAATGTTTGCAAAAGGAAAAAGAAACTGAAATTCAGTCGGTCTGCTTCATATTTAAATTATAATTACCCAAGATGTAAGATAATATGCTTGGAAGATGCAATTTTATATAAAAAGGAATTCAAACAAAATCGGCTTTCATGGCAATGGCGATTGGATGTAAATACACATGTATTGCATATTTAACACATTTAGATTGCTGTTGGGTGTTTGAAATGGAAATTTCATACAGTGAACATAGATGCAGAATGTGTGTAATGAAAGGTGAAGGAAAGCTGTCCGTTCATGGGAATTTCGGCAGCCAAACAATCTATAACTGTATTAAAAACCATGGGGCTCATTGAATAGAGCTCTATATAAGCGCAGAGAATATTTTTTTTTTACTGAAGTTTTTAGTTAGTGAATACCTTGCTTTTGGATAGAAGTTTACTAACTAAAAACTTTGCTTATATAGGCCCTCATTCTATTATCGGCCGTAAATCGGCCGCAAAGCTGCGATTCCTTGCGGGGCTCCCGTTACCTTGCAATTCAATTATACAGCGCCGCAAGGATATCCCCCTTACGGCCGGCTGTATATCTTGCAATCGGCCGTATGCTCAGAAATCTTTAAATGCAAAAATAAATTCAAGACGGCACTGTAAAGCTCTGTAAATGCTAGGGATCATATTGGGGGACATGAGGATTATTAGCAACCCCCTCTTAAGCTTGCACATCAGCCCAAATCCGAGATTACATTAACTGTTTATTTTCCGGCCGCAGCGTGGCCAGGTCTGAGGTGCTCCAAGCCCTCTGACTTTTTCCACGGATATGTGACATAAATTAAAAAAAAAAATTATTTACGGATTTGAGTGTAGGGGAATGTTGTGCTATGAATGCTAACACCTACAATCACTTTATAGTCTCATAAGAGTGCAGGATGGCTTTATTTTGGCTTTATAATGTGCTTAATTGGTGCTAGCGGGACCTTTTTGCTGCAAGTAAGCTGCGGCTCGTTTTTAGCCTTGCAGAGAGGTTTCCCGGAGCAATTGAATAGCAACCAGGATTTTCTTACGGCAAAACTCTTGCGGCCGTTTAAGATCAAAGGCTTTCCTCCGGCGTGTGCGGCCGCAAGGGATAGCAAGGCGCCGGCCGCAAGCCTGCCGGAACCCCCGGCCGGAGGGGAATAGAATAGCCGGAAAGCTTGCGGCCAGTCCTTGCGGCCCCGCATCTCCTACGACCGATAATAGAATGAGGCCCCTAGAGTCCTATTCAATTGGCCATATCACATTTGCATGAGGCCCATGCATTTTAGTGAATGAAAATCAGCCAAAGGGAGCACACGATGAGAAGATACAGGAAATATATTAATACTAAAATATAACTTATTTTAAAATTATTTGTATTCATTATTATTATTATTATCATTATTTTAAATCACAACTAAATGTATTATAGTAAAAAAGGAGCACACAATGGCAAGACAGGAAATATATTAATACTAAAATATAACTTATTTTAAAATGATTTTATTAATATTTTTATTATAATTTTTATTTTAAATCCCAACTAAATGTATAATAGTAAAAAAAAAAACTGATTTAAATATGTCTACAAAGCACATTAAACACATTTATAGCCCTCAAATGTGTCAATACTGTCCATCTCAACAACGAAATTAGAGGTGCTTAATCTGAGAAATGCCTGAAGTAGGTTTGTCCTGTAGGTCTGATTACCTACTCAGAGAGCAACCTTTTTTAGCTCACTTGTGCCCTTCACCGGGAAAAATATCCTGTAGTGACCCAGCCCCAAAATACCAGGCAATTCTACCCTGAAAGGGAGCAACAGCAAACCCCAGACATGTTTTTTTTTTTTTTTTAAATCTTTTTATTGAAAACTTTACAAAAGTAATAACATAAAAAACATAAATGCAAGAACAGAAAAAGTGTTCGGACAACATAGAAGTCTTGTGTTCCAAACCAGATGTCTAAGGCAGTAAAATTCAGTTAAATATCTAATCATCTAGCATATTTACATTTACATTTTCCTGAACACGAGAAAAAGAAAAGACATGCCAAAAAAAAAAAAATAACTATCCCTCACTCTCCCTCCAGCCATCCCTCCCCAAATCCCTAGTGCTAACTGACTGACCCAGGCCCTACTACTAGCTACGCTGTCCCTCTAGCTGTCCCTCTTCTTTCCCTCGATAGCTGTCCCTTCCTGGTTGGCATCTGGAATCTCTGAAAAGAAAGGAGAGAAAAAACAATTACTCAACTACATTTACCACAACACTCGATGTGACCACAATTGTGGTTGCCATGAATTTACTGCTAGCACACAATCCTTCTTTTTGTCCACTAGAAAATATATATATATATGCACAGTGGCAAAAATAAAACCACAACATTTGGTAGGGGGAAAATCTTCCCTCCTAAAGAGAAACAAATTCCTGAATTTCCATAAGGCAGATTTTACTGTGTTTATAAATGGCCATGCAACTGTATGTTTCTTTTCCTGCAGGCTTAAGCCCAAGCCAAATAGTATCATATTATATGTTATTTTCTTTATGCCGCTCAAGGCTCTGATAATTGGGTTGCACTCCATCCAAGCTTGCCTTGCAAACGGACAATACCATAACAGGTGACACACACTCTCACTACTCCCACAGAACACTCTTGGACACTTCTCTGACCGCACCACGCCGCGGTTGTGCTGAAAAGCACGAGTTGGTACGCAGTCATGGACCACGGACCATGCCAAATCCTGCTGGGAATAAATGAGACATGCGTTAGACACCGTCTTCCAAATTTCCATGGACACGCTGTCAGAAACGCGATCCACTTGCACCACTGCTACTTTTTCATTAATCAGTTTTGTTAGTTTTTTCTGATCTACTATAGTAGACAGTGGCACTGACTTTAAATCATATTTGTTAATAGTCAAAACAAGAAAACTATAATGTTTTGGAAGTACAAAACTATATGGCACCAACAAAGAAGGTTTGTGCCACCCATACCTCCAAAACGTTACCTGACAAAATATTTACACATTGCGGCTGCCTTATTTTTCTTATCCAATATTTAGTCAGATCAGGTACATTTTATCCTCCCAAATATTTTTCCTTAATTTTCATTGTTAGACCCCCAGTAAAATTTAAACAGAGGTTTCTTTATTCTTTAAAGCCATAAAGAATTTGGAGGAAATACAGAGAAAAAAATAATATTATAGGTAACTGATTAAATTACTGACACCTTACCTTCCATGGATAACTCCATTAACTTCCCCACACAAACTCTTTTTTAGAGCTTTGCTAACAGAGTTTTGTAATTCAATTGTCCAGACAATTTTTGGTCAAACCAAGTACCCAGGATTTTGATCTGGCCACTAAAACATTAGAAGGAATGCCATTTTCCCACAGTCCAAATAACATGCACAAACACTGAGACATGTTTACCCTCATATCAGCAGCAGATGTAAACATTAGCGCCCATAGCATGTCTTAGAGGATTGAAGCATAAGATGAACAGATAACGTTTACATCATCCATATAAGACACACATTTGACCTGTTGGCCCCCTGTCCCTGGTACAACAACCTTATCCTCTCTCACCTTACTGAAAAAAAGGTTCCATTGCACAAATGAAGACGATAGAGGAAAGTGGGCACCCTTGTCTTACCCCAGCTTTTACAGGGAATTCCTCTCCACTATTTCCATTAATGTGACGTGCACTGGCACTCTCTCTATGCATTTCCTTTATTATATCAATAAACAATTTTGGAAACTTCATTCTTTCTATGACTTTAAACAGATTTTCACAGGATACTGAATCATTAGCTTTTTCATAGGCAATACTAAGAATAGCTGCCGCTTGGTTTTGAGTTCTAGATTGATAAAGGACATCACCTATTAAAGTCAACCCATCCAAAATATTCCTACCCGAAAGTGCGCATAACTGATCATCTTGCACTATTTTATGGATGATCTCTTTCAATCTCTTTGCAAGTATTTTAGTCACAATTTTATAGTCGCAATGCAGTAAGGTGATAGGTCTTCAGTTCCTAATATTTGTCCTATCACCTTCCTTAGGTAGCAATACAATCAGACCTTTTATAAAGTCTGCATGGATAGCATTTCCAGACATACAAAAGACACAGACTTCTATCAAGCCAGCTTTGAAAAGTTCCCAAAAAGTTTTGTAAAACTCGAATGGGATCCCGTCCATTCCAGGGGACTTATTATTTGCTCCGCAGAATATAACTTGTTTTATCTCTGATTCAGCAAACTTGCTGACTCCTCATCTATTAACCCGCTGGACACTGGATACAAATTCCTACAGGCAACATGAGTTAACAGGGGACACATCATACAATTGAGCATAACATTTTGTAGCCACTCTCAGAATACCTTTCCTGAGGACACCTGTTCCACTTCCTCCTCCAACAAAGACATATCATTCCTTTTATGTATAACGAGAAAAAATAAATAAATAAATAATGAGAACAGGTTTCATTCTCCTCCACGTCCTTTACTCTAGAATTAAAAATAATGGTCTTACCCACCTCCTCTATTTTTTTTTTTTAACTCAGTCTTAGTAGCTGTACTATCATTCACTAACAGGCCCTGATGTTTCAATCTATAGAGTAATTGAAGTTTATTCTGTAAAACCTTATTATGATCTTTCTTCTCCATAGCACGTAATCATCCTAAATGCGAAAAAAAAACTTTAATATTAGTTTTCACCATAAACGTCCAAAGAAGGTGAGAACGGTAAAAAATTTGGGCAAATTGTAAGCTCTTATAAAATCTACAAAATGTATCCTAACTTCAGGTTCTGCTAACAAAGATGTATTCATCTTCCAATATCCCGTCCTCTTACCATAGACCCTGAGCTCTCTAATGATACCACCAATGACTTATGGTCCGAGGAACACGTTTACCTTGACAGCTGCCTGTTTGGGAAGAAAAAAGGAAGAACAATATCTATTCTAGACTTGGAAACAGAGTTTGACCACGTATAGCCAGGATCATTTGTGTTTAACACATTCCACACAACCGTTAAGTGAAAATCGGCTATAATATCTTGGAGAATCTTTGAAGTGGCGTCCAATTTACCATCACCTCTCTTTCTCTTCCTAACCTGCAACTGATAGTTTTAAAATCGCCTGCTAGACTCAATGGTTCAATCTTTAAGGGGGAAGAAACAAATGTTTTTTAAAAACTCTGCTCTCTCCTGCTTATATGGAAATGCATAAATATTTACAATGGAAAAAACCTCAGATTGTACACTTACCCTCACAGACAGCGCTCTACCAGGTACTATGTCTCGGACACTCAGGATATTAAAATCATTGGAAGTGAACAAAATTCCCACTCCAATAGATTTGCTTTCATCCCATCCCGACCACACGGAAGGGCCATGTTTTTATTCCTTCTGTAATTGAGAAACATTAACATTTGAGGACAAGACACATTCCTGCAATAACACATCATGCCAACCTAAAGTGGCCACATAAGCAAGCAATGCTGCTCTCCTCACCTGTGTCATGACAACATTTTTAAATCCATCTTATTTTTCTATATTTTTACACCTTTTTACAGCCAGTGCAGATACTGATTGATTCATCATCGGGTGAAACACTCAAAATGTCCAAACGAGTCCAGCTCTTCTCACTTCTCTTCCACAAACAGGTTTCTGTTCGTGCTTTCACTAGTGTCTATCTGTTCCAACAAGGCTTCGACAAGAGACACATTTTTTCCAATGGTCTCCACCTCATACTTCCAGATAGACTGTTGTCCTAGAGGTACACCTGTCAAGGAAGAAGAAGTCGAGGCAATTTCCTCGTCTAGCTGATAGACTATGCTCTCCATATCTGGATTTGCATCAACCACATCCTCTATAAGAGGATCTTCTACTACCAAAACGTTAATTTCTGCAACACTGCAGGACGCTATTGCGGTGTCAGATGAGGCAGCACTTCGGACCACTTGCTTTAGACTCCCCGACTCGCGTTTCCGCTGAGGCTTTGGCTCAGTTTTATTTAAGGCAACACAAGGAGAACCCCCTACTGAGTCAATTCTTTCCTGGTAATCCAAAATAACATCTGGAATCTGCACTGGAAAAGCCTCAATGGGTACATCAAGGACATCACCCATATTCTCAGCCCCTTTATCCTCAGATTGTACCACAACCATGGGTATATCCTCTGGATTTTTGGCTTTACTAATCTCCACTCTGGTGGCACCCTTTCCTTGATAAAAGCATGCAGCTTCAGCTTAAGATCACTGCTGTTTTGGGCAATCGCTGAACAAATGATCCTTACTATTACAGCAATTACACATTTTTATTGGCAATTTACTTATAATGCTCAGAACTGCCACAATTCTTACACAAATTTTGTTGACAATCTATGGCCAGATGCCCATAGCTAAGGCAGGTACGACAAAACAAAGGCTGACCCCTGAAACAAGCTCTCCCTTTATCTGGGCCTATCGAAAAAATGGCAGGAGGTTGTTTTAGCCCACCATGGCATGTATCATCTCTCATAAAGAGGACTATAAATTGCCTCTTTCTATTTCACACATTTTGTGAATTCATTATTTTCATCACAAACCTCACATGAGAGCAAGATTTATACAGAGAAGCTGTAATATACCCTTCTCTAATTTAGGGTAAAAAAACAAACAAGAAAATTGCATGCCAAAAAAGTTATAAATTGATTTGCAGGTCAGTGAGGGAAATAAGTATTTGATCCCCTATCAATCAGCAAGATTTATGGCTCCCAGGTGTCTTTTATACAGGTAACGAGCTGAGATTAGGAGCACTCTCGAAAGGTAGTGCTCCTAATCTCAGCTTGTTACCTGTATAAAAGACACCTGTCCACAAAAGCAATCAATCAGATTCCAAACTCTCCACCATGGCCAAGACCAAAGAGCTGTCCAAGGATGTCAAGGACAAGATTGTAGACCTACACAAGGCTGGAATGGGCTACAAGACCATCGCCAAGCAGCTTGGTGAGAAGGTCACAAATGGAAGAAACACAAAATAACTGCCAGTCTCCCTCGGTCTGATGCTCCATGCAATTCAATGATTATGAGAACGGTGAGGAATCAGCCCAAAACTACACGGGAGGATCTTGTTAATGATCTCAAGGCAGCTGGGACCATAGTCACCAAGAAAACAATTGGTAACACACTACGCCGTGAAGGACTGAAATCCTGCAGCGCCCGCAAGGCCCCCCTGCTCAAGAAAGCACATGTATAGGCCCGTCTGAAGTTTGCCAATGAACATCTGAATGATTCAGAGGAGAACTGGATGAAAGTGTTGTGGTCAGTTGAGACCAAACTCAAGCTCTTTTGCATCAACTCACCGTCAGACATGGAGGTGGAAAGATTATGCCTTGGGGGTGATTTTATTTTTTGTTATTCTGTCTCTCAATGTTAAAATACACCTACCATTACAATTATAGACTGATCATTTCTTTGTCAGTGGACAAACGTTCAAAATCAGCAGGGGATCAAATACTTTTTTCCCCCATTGTATATTCTCCTGAAATCTCTCATGGAAATTCCTGCAGAGGTCAGTCGATTTGAGTCAGATCAAAAAACCTGTACCTCGAGAAGTCCTGGACACATAGGAAATCCTGAGTTCCAAATTTGAGATGGCCCAACAGTATTTCTGCAAATAGAAAGGTCTCAGTAACCTTCGCCCTCATTTGTTTGGTTATCTGTACACTGACAGTGTCCCTAAGTAACGCCCCATGGACCGACAAAAATCATGATAGTCATTGCAGCTGAATGTAAAAGGGAATGCCACCCCCCAATAGCAGCAAGACCTCAACCCTGAAGGGAAGAGGCCACAGCCGAAGGAGTGGGATCCTTCACAAAAACCTCACTGCTCGCTCTTTGAATCGTAGAGGGAATGCCCTATAGCCAATAGCAGCAAGGACCCCAATCTGAAGAAAGGTGGGAAGGGGCCCTCACGAAAAAGCCACACACTGCTAGACCTTGTTGGGCCTCGCCAGTGAGGTGCAGCTTTACTCCCTAAGGCACAGTGATCAGGGAGTCCATGTCTGGTTCCCCCTATCACCCTTAGGGTGAGAAAAACCACTAAGGGTCATTTGCATGCGCAACAACAAAATTAGAGGTGCTCAATCTGAGAACGGATTGTTTTTTGTTTTTGCAAATTACTCTTAGGGAGACTCCAGACGTGGACCCCTTGCTCACTGTGCCTTAGGGAATTCAGCTACACCTCACAGATGAGGCCCAATGTAGGCAGAAATGTGCATCTGGGGATTGCTGTTTCTCCTGTTCAGGGTAGAATTGCCTGGTGTTTCAGGGCTGGGTCACTCTAGTGAGCAGGACCAGACTGATATACTACAGGATATTTCTCCCTGTGAAGGGCACAAGTGTAATAAAGATGTGCCTGGTGTGTTATGGTCCATGGAGTCACGGAGAGTTGGAAACAACTGAATGACAAAAAAACAAAAACAGGAGCGCTCCACATGCCTTTAATAAACTTGCAACCTCTTTTAGCCACTTGTAGCCTTCACATGGAGAAATATCCTGTAGTATATCAGGCTGGTCCTTACTCAGTAGAATGATCCAGCCCCGAAATACCAGTCAATTTTAAAATGAACAGTAGAAATAGCATACCTCGGATGTACGTTTCGGCCTTCATTGAGCCTCATCAGTGAGGTATTGTTGATAACTCCCTAAGTCCCAGTGAGCAAGGGGTCCTTGTCTGGAGTCCCATATCACCCATAGGGAGAATAATCATTAAGGGTCAGTAGAATAAACAAAAAAACAAAATAGCGGTGCTCAGTCAGAGAATGCACTAACCTTAATAGCTATTTCCATGGACATGATAACCCACTCTTAGAGCAGCCACTCTTAGCCCATTGTGCCATATGCAGGGAGTAATATCCTGTTGTATATCCATCTGATCTCACTCAAAAGAGTGATCCAGCCCCAAAGTACCAGGCAATTCTACCCTGAACAGGAGAAACAGCAAACCCCAGACGTATGTTTCAGCCTTAGTTGGGCCTCCTCAGTGCGGTGAAGCTATACTCCCTCAAGTAGGTAACATTCGTTGTAAAACTATTTTCTTTGCAGATATCTATATTATTGACATTATAAACACATGTTTCTTGAACAAACTCAATAGTCACAGCCTGGCACCTACACTGGCTCCTCAACATTTTGGCATTCTTACCTACCAGTTTATAATTTGACAAATATCATTACTGGATTGAAATCTACAAAAGCCAAAAGTGACGCCATACACTGTACTTACTTCAATAAACTGCTATAACAATAAATAATAGTTGAGTTTTGGCATATTAGCAGTAGGCCTAGAAGAAAATATACCTAACACTGCCAACGACCCTGAAGATGCATTCAAACAAAGGGCTAACACAATTCTAAGACATCTCTTTATTCAGTGCAATAAAACTGTCTGGATGATAGATGGATATATAGCACTTCAAGAAACTTGGCAGGAGCCTCTCCCTACAAACTCTTCACCTTTAAATATATTGTTGTGTGCAATGAAAATTCTCTTAAAAGCTCTATAAACAAGACACTACCATTACAGAATACTCACGGTGGTCGTTATATATTTAAAATAAGTCTTTAAAGGGGCTTAAATTATATTAAAACAGCCTCAGCCCGAAACTAGCTAAGCAATGAAGATATCTGTTAGTGAAATATGAAAATGACAAGATGGTTAAATTCTATAAATCAGTACTCTGGAAAATATTAAATACTCTTTGCCTACTTGCTGGCTTGAAGTCGGACGAAGTCAGTCCCACTCAATCTCATCCTAAGTAATCAGGTAGTAGAGCAAACTAGAAATTATTATTATTATTATTATTATTATTATTATTATTATTATTATTATTATTATCCACTGTGATAAGACAAAATCAGAGCCAGATTAACTTGGAGTCAGGTTGAGCTTCAGGATTGTCTATCGAGATTTAAAAGTGACCAATGAGTAATGATGGAATGTTAGAAGACAGAAAGTGATGGAGCCAGGAAGACAAATGGTCCAGAAATTGGGAAGCTGGCCCTCGGGTGCGGTAGTTTACATGAACAGAGTGTATTCCAATGGAAGAAAATGAAAGTGAGGGAGGAGAAGGGGTACACTGGAAGGAGCATCTTAGAGGTAGGGAGTAGACTTCCTACCCCTCTTCCCTGTATATGTCTAGGCATAAGAGCATAACTGAAGTAGAGCATAACTAGAAGGCAAGGAATGTAGCAGGAAAGACATTGTCAAATTATATGAGCCAGGACTCAGTGATAGCATGTTGTTGTTGTTTAGTCGTTCAGTTGTGCCTGACTCTCTGTGACCCTATGAAACTCAGCAAGCCAAGTCATGGTTGCGCTTATACATTAGGTTTTCTTGGCAATGATGCTGTATTGGGTTGCCAGTGGACAGCAGTTTGTCTCTGTTATGACCTGTCTCGGTTATGACCTTTCCATCTTGTTTGACCCTACATGGTATCTAACTGCTTCATTAAAGTACATAAGCCCCCTTCAATATGACAAGGTAGTGACATAGAAGCGGGATAGCAGGAAGGTCAAAGGAATTGGAAATTAAGAGATCATGGATAGAAGTGAGCTTAGGTTGCTGGCATTCCTGACATTATCTGCGCCATTCAATTCTGGGCCGGAACTCCATCGCAGATAGCCTATTTTCTGCGATTGAGTTGCGTGCTCACATTGTTCTACTTTTACACTGCTTTTCAATTGGTCAGGCCCGCTAGTTAGGCACTGCTCTCGAGAGTCGGAAACCATGTTATCGGCAGTAGCATTTGCAGGCTTGAACATGATTACGGACGCAAGCCCATAACTCGTGGTTCAAGCCCAACAAATCGGAGCAATTGAATAGTGATTTGCAATTTTAGTGATCATAACTCTTGCAACCCTGAAGGATCAAAGGCTTGCAGGGAAGTAACTTGCGATTTTACAAGTCGCAATGGATCGCAGCCCGCAGCACGTAATGCTATCAGAGCCTGCAAATGGAAGGCAATTGAATAGCAAAGTTGCTTGCGACCTACTTGCAACCCCGGATCTCAAGATAGCAGCAATTCAATGAGTCTGTATGTATGCAGGATAGGTGTGGGCGAGAGCAGATAGGAATAGTTGAGAAGTCAGAGTTGTGGGAGCAACCAGTAGAAAAATGAGGGACAGTAAACGTAGCTGTGAGTGGGGTTTCTAGTAATGCTTCCATTTTATTTAATTTGGATGAGGAGGAGAAGTTCATGTGAGCAGAGATGGTGAGATATAAACAGTATGTGGGTTATTTTAGGGAATCTTATTTTTTAGTGTAGGTGGCAGAGAATGTCAGGAGTATTAAGGCTAACAAAAGAAAACTGAAGGGGACATGGTGGTGTTGCAGTTTCTTCAGTTTTACTCAGTGTAACTCTTAAAGATCCTTATCAAACACTGGTAAATAGCTCGCCCTTGACTGTTAGGTGCTAAATCACGTGGTTATTAGTTACTATAAAAAAATCACATCTGGAAGGAGCCATATTAGTTATTAAAGAAAATGGTGAGGTTCTACTTTATGTGGGAACCATTGACTTTGTCATAGCCAGCAAAACGTGAGCATTGTATAGTGTTCATTTTCCCAGATGATTTGTAAACTTGAGAGACTTGATGGGATAGGATATATATATATATAGTATATTCTGTTTAGACCATGCTGAGGCAGTAAAACATATATTTTGCCACAAATTATTTTCTTATTCATTTACTACCAGTGTTCAGAAAACAGCTCTGTATTGCCCAAGTAGGCAGGGTGTCTTAGGGCTTTATTACTTTTTTTTATTTGTAACGCGCCAACATATTCCCTAGCACTATACAGGGGAAAAGAACAAGGACAAATATAATTTTAACAAACTGCAAAAAATGGAGGGCCCTGTTTTGAGCTTAGAACCTTTGTAGAAAGTGTTTTTCCCAAAGCACTCTACAAGATTGAAAACTCTCTACTTACAATCTAAAGGGGATGGAAGAGGCAGATAAGGCAAGGGTCAGGAAGAAAGTGAAGTTTCATTAGGTAAGAAGCTATGCAAAGTTAGAATGTTTTTTTCATATAGAAGGAAAAGGAAAGCATCTGAGAAAGTAATTTGGTAAGTGATTCTAGTATGTAATATGTTATCTGCCCCTAGTGGTAAGATAGTATAATCTGCGAGTGGGAGGTGAGGGGCCTGTGTTAGGAGGTATGTCCCAAGAAGCCAGCAGAAGAAAGAGAGAGAGGGAGAGGAGGTGGGATTTGGACTTGCAGAAGTGTTTTTGAATAGACATTTATATTATATAGGTGCACAAAAAGTGCATGTAGTGCCATTCCATAGAAATATTCACAAAATTATCTGGGTCAGTTTGGAGGAAGTTGATTTGGCTCCTCATCTAGCAAATGTCTTTTGGCTTGATCATAAAGACCAGAACAATCACATGAGAACCCAAGTCATGCATTGACACTTTGAATGTGGGAAACTGACAACTATAAATGTGGATTATATCTATATAATTATTAGCCCTCAGTTTCTTCCTGTAATGGGAAGTGTTGGATTTACATGGTGGACTGATAAAGTGATAACACATATATATATATAATCTTGCTGGGTTTGTAATTTCCTAGGTGAGATGGGGACAAATATGACTCATCTAATTTTGAAAATTTCAGGTACTACCAATTGATGCATTTTATTAAATTATCAGGAATAATTAGCTCTTAGCTGCAGCAAACATTGTGCCCTATTTACTTATAAGCGTGTTACCTTCAAACTTAACTATTAGCTGCGGGTCACAATTTTTTTTAAACATGTAGACGTATTCAATTGCATATAACCTGTAACTACATGCTCACAGACCCTATACAGAAACCATGAATGTGTAAGTAGCATTTCAGGGCATGATCATGATTAATTAAGCAAGCTTGTAAGTTACATTTTAGACAGAGCCAATAGTAAATGAGACCGTCATCATGACATCAGTAAATCATGGAGTTTAAACTACAATCAATTAGTGCTTAGATGTACAATTTGCAATCAGACTCGCAATCAAGAAATGTAGAAATCAATAAAAATCAATAAAGCAACTGTTCTAGTCCATGCGGGTTCCATGATATGTATTAACAACTTGACTCCTGGGATCAATAAAACACAGAAATAAAACATAAAAAAATATTTTTTTTATTGCAGATTTGCGAGCTTGGGACTGTTGTCCAATTAATTCTAATGTCTTTAATCACTTTCCCACTATTTGTACGATAGTGTGTGTTTATTTGTTTTTGCAGTGTTACGAACAGATGTTCAACCCACTTGCGGGTCCTATCTGATACTCATATAATTTTTCTGATTCATTTGCCATTTGCAGGTTTGAAGGCAATTGCGGGCTTGTTGAATTGTTGCAATTGAATATGTATTTTGCGTCTTTAGCACCGGTAACATTTATGGGCTTGAAACATCAAAAGAGGAGAAAGGATGGCGTTACATTTTCGATACTCTCAACGCTTTTAAGCCTGTAACTAATGAGAATAGCAAAAAGTAGCCAATTAAATATCAGTAACATTTACGGGCTCATATAACTGCAATTTGGTCAATTGAATAGGGACCACTATTTGAATTTTGTTGTTTTAAGACCATGTTTATTAAAAAAAAATCATCACCTACACATCCTATATCCTTACCTTATGGAGTGAACTATTTGGGATACTATGAAGAAGTCTTCACAATGTTCTTACATCGGAAGTTTTAGAAAACCTTAAAGTAATACATCCTCAGATTTTAATGCAGTTTCCATTATTATGTGCAAGGATCTCTTAATTTGTATGTAGGTTGTTTTTTTTTTCCTATTTATCAATACATACTTTTTCTGAAATAAAGTAAGGGGCCAAAGATTTTGCATTATTCTTTTATTACTCCTCTCCTTTGCTTGAACATAGTCTTACAATATCACCTGCCATGGTTTCCTTAATGTTACATTCTGCATTAGCCCTCTGGCTTCTTCTCTACAAGTACTTGTATAGATAGATCAAGACCAACTAATGATAATAAAGTAACAGTACCTGTCACATCTTCAAAGCAGGACACAAAGTAACATGATGAGAAGTACAACTTCAAAGTGTTTGTGGCTTTTAGACCCTCGTGTCGCTGGAAGAAAATACTTACAGATTTAAATCCACTAAACTTTCAAGGCTCATCTCAATGAAAGGAAGGTGAGAAATCTCTTAGGGCCTTACAGCAGTTTTTTGCTGTTTGCGAGGACCGAATCCCCAATACGTCCCTCGCAGCCTGCTTTGCTAGGTGACTCAGAAAAATGTCAGAGAATAAGCTCAGAGAGAGCTACGTAGTCACAAGCAGCCTTAAATCTATGAGGTGAATCTCGCACCTCGGAAGAATCCCTACAGGCACAAAAAAGTGCTATCAAGGGATCCTAAAGCCTCTACGTGCTGCTAGGAGCAGCCCGAGACAGCCGTGTGATGCTCCCCCCTGCTCCCTATACACATCCCCATGCTGCGGGGGTCCCCAATTGGTATAGATCAGTCCCTCGCTGCATTTAAACGTTTGAAATTCCCTGCTGTGGCTCCTTAAAGGGCCTGCGGCACACTATCAGCAATCCCGTCCGCGACACCTAAAATTAACCCCCTTCAATGCTGGGGGTCCCCATCGGTACCCCTGAAGTGTCCCCACATTAATGCCTTGCAGCTTGGGCCCCTGATCGGCATAGATCAGGCCCCCGCTGCATTTAAAAGTTTTAAATTCCCCGCTACGGCTCCTTGAAGGGCCTGTGGCACACTATTTGCAATCCCGGCCGCGGCACCTAAAATTAACCCCCCTCTATGCTGGGGGTCCCCATCGGGACCCTGAAGTGTCCCCACATTAACCCCTTGTTGCAGGGGCCCATAGGGACCCCCACAGCCCCCTCACATTAACCCCTTGCAGCGGGGGTCCCTGATCGGCACCGATCGTAACCCCACTCGCAGACCTCCCCGACACCAATGAGCCTCCTAGAGCCTTTTTCGGAAGGAAATAGGCAATGGCGCCTTCTGATTGGCTGAAAACACTGTCTATCAAATTTCAGCCTATCAGAAGGCATCAATGTGTGAGCCAATCAGGATGGAATACACCCCAAAATCCCACTCTGATTGGCTAACACACCTGTAAATCTTTTTTTCAAACCAATCACAAGGCGCAGATGCCTTCAGCCAATCACAAGGGGATACACCCCCACAGGGTGATTGGCTGGATGCATATGCGCATTCTGATTAGTTGCAGTGACAACAGCCAATCACAATGGGATACACCCCCATGGAGTGATTGGCTGAAGGCAATTGCGCCTTCTGATTGGCTGTTGTCCATGTCAATCAGTTTTAAAGCCAATCAGAAGGCGCCATTGGCTGTTTCCTTCCGTAAAAGGCTCTAGGAGGCTCATTAGCTTTGAGGAGGTCTGCGAGTGCAGACCTCAGGTAGATTTTTTTATTTTATTTTTTTTAGAGCGTGTATTGTTCCAGGGCCCAGCCAGGGCAGAAAAGGAGGAGGCCGGGGACATCTCGTCAAGGTAGGTTGAATGTATAATATGTTTATTTTACTTTAATTTTGTGTCTAGCTTATTGTTGTATTAATGTAATGTATTAATGTAATGTGTTTTTTTAACAGGGGGCGCACCGGAGAAGTAAAGAAGAAGGCAGGGGACATGCTGGAAAGCTAAGTAGAATATTTAGAATGTTCATAATGTTTATTTATTTTATGTTAATGTGTTGCATTACTTTATTTTTTTCCTAGGTTGGTGATCTGAAGGGACATCTGCAAAGGCAAGTGGTCTTAATTATTTTATTTTAGGTTAGAATTAGGGTTTCTGTATGTAGATAGGATTTATTGTATGTTAGATAGGGGGATGTATTTTAGATAGGATTTTTTGTATATTAGATAGATAGGGGTATGTATTTTAGATAGGATTTATTGTATATCAGATAGATAGGGGAATGTATTTTAGATAGTTAGGATTTATTGTATATCAGATAGATAGGGGTATGTATTTTAGATAGTTAGGATTTATTGTATATTAGGATTTATTGTATATTGGATAGACAGGGGTATGTATTTTAGATAGTTAGGATTTATTGTATATGAGGATTGATTGTATGTTAGATTAGATAGGGGGTATTGTATTTTATTTTATTTTATTTGTATTTTATTGTATGTATTGCATTGTGTATGTCTTTCCTTTTCAGGTGTGTAATTGTTTTTCTCTAGTGGGGTGGGGGTCTTAATGTATTTTTTTTTATTTTCTGTAATGTTCCTTTTTTTATTTTTTGTGACTAAATGTTAGGGCTGTAACTGCCCCATAAGGGTCATAATAAACCCTTATGGGACTGATGGGGTCAAATAGAGGCTTATGGTAGTCTGTGTGAACCCCCATGAGTGACAGGGTTAATTAAGGGCTTATGGGGGTCTGTATTGACCCCCATAAGTTATAGCGTTAATTAAGTGCTTATGGGGGTCTGGATTGACCCCATGAGTTATAGGGTTAATTAAGGGCTTATGGGTTCTGTATTGACCTCCATGAGTTATGGGGTTAATTGTAGTTGCCTGGGGTTAATATTTTTTAACGCGAGTCCTTTCAGGACCTTTACGGGAAATGTACAAATTTAAATGCAGCGGGGTCACGATCTGTGACGATCGGGGACCCCCGCTGCAAGGGGTTAATGTGGGGGGGCTCCCTATGGACCCCTGCAGCAAGGAGTTAATGTGGGGACACTTCAGGGGTCCCAATGGGGACCCCCAGCATAGAGGGGGGTTAATTTTAGGTGCCATTGCTAATAGTGTGCCGCGGGCAATTTAAAGAGCTGCGGCAGGGAATTTAAAAGTTGTAAATGCAGCGGGGCCTGATCGGTTCCGATCGGGGACCCCCGCTGCAGGGGTTAATGTGGGGAGGGGCTGCGGGGGTCCCTATGGATCCCTGCAGCAAGGGGTTAATGTGGGGACACTTTGGGGGACCCCCGCATGGAGGGGGGTTAATTTTAGATGTCAAGGGGGGGTAGTTGGAGTACCCCCCACGGTATGGCTTATGTGTGGGACTGCTGCAGAGGTCCCATTTAGGACCCCCGCAGCAATTGATGAGGTGTGGGAGCCTGCAAGATCATCTCGCAGGCTGTCACTCCTCATGTACATTTTCACAGTGTTGACACGGACAGCCCTGCTGCGTAGCTCACACGTTGCTCGTAGCAGGGCTAATTTAATAGCGTCGCAACTTTTATAAATTTGCAGTACATAGGGTTTAAGTAGAAGCCTCTTGTCTAGGAGGCTGGAATTTAATAAGTCTGTAAGTGTCCAAAAATAAATACATATAGTCATAAATAATGACAATGCAGTTACAATGTTGCAATTACATTCCCAGTACTCAGTGTATTTGTTTTAGAATAATTACCTGCTAAAGTTTAACAAGAACATATCACAATAGAACAGTTTAACAATATAATTTTCATTATTTAATGGCTTGCTGCAAGACAAAAGAAAGTTCCAATTAAAAAGCTGAATTGTTTAATACAGATCAGTTAATTAGAGACCTTTAACATAAACTAGAGTCCTATTGCAAATAATGAATGGATGTTAAAATATACTCTTCTAAAGAATGACAGAACCAGACTTCAAAATGGGCAACATTTTGTTTTTTAATAAAAAAAAGAAAGTAAAAAACTTCCTGCAATGTATTATATATTATATGCCATTATGGTACAGTGGAATCTACCATTTTGGTTTCTGTTCTGCGTCTACAGAGGAAGCTTCTTTCTGTTGCAGTGTAAATTAGGAAGCTAAAAATGTGAGTGATAGGAAAAAGGGAAGTCATATTAGCTGATGTGTCCTTGTTAATTGAAAGTAATAGTTCAAACATTGAAAAAGAAAGCGACAGTAAAGAAAAACTGGATATGAATGCTAAATATATTTAATTTGATCATTATAAAATATATTCAAAGATTCATATAGTAAATAGAGTTGTTATTTTAATTTTCTTTATGTGTGCATCGAAAGACAGATCGCGCCCCCCCCCCCACACACACACACATCACCACACACACACACCATATCTGTAGACATAAACAGAGTCTATTAAATTTGGCCCATAAGAACTCCTTTAAGGAGCACCATTCTGTAGCATGTGCTTGTAAAATACTCCAAATCAATGCTACAGAATGGTACCCACTAACATAAACACCCTACAGTATCTATCTAGGGTTTTATTATGCTGCTGCCTATGACCTCAGGATTGCCCCTTAATATCTTCTACCCTCTACGAGCTCTGTTACCCTTGGTACCCCTCCTCAACACCCTAATGGACCCCACTGACATTTAAAATGAACCTAATTGTCACTGAGATCATTAAAGGACCCCCACCTTAGAGGTTCTGCAAGGACCTCAATGACACCTATAATTAACCAATATGCCATGGAGGTCTTTTACAATGTTGCCGCCACAATGACAGACCAACTGTCATGACTAACTTTGTTCGGCTAGAGTGAACCCCCCTGAGCCCCACCAAATTGGCCATCCAGGGCCAAAACCTGTGTATGGACTATTTATTTGGTGCCCATTTGGTGGCCACTATACTCACATGGCTTTACCAGGACTATGGCATTTTTTTCAGTATGTGAGTATGTGGACAGGTTAAGAGAATATTATAATGTTTGAGAACTTTGTAAACATTGGTATTTTGTGGGTTTAGATGGTTGTCATTGATTCTTGGTGGAAAGGTAGTTACGGTTATTACTGTGTTGTTACAAAATGGTTCTTGTACTCTATACGATAGACTGTGGCTTACAGGCCAAATTCCTGTAATGCCTGGGCTCCTATTTCATGGGTAAGCTAGTAGCTAACAAGAGTCTGTAGAGGAAAAAAAAGTTACACGTCCATGTTTCTGCCTTCTTTGTATTTAGTATGCCATGTTGTTAGTTTTCCTTCCATTTGGTTACTTCCCATGGTAGACTTACGGCATGAGACTTCCCAGCCAGATACTCTGGCTCCAGAACTATTATTCACATTATCAACCCTGCTGTGCCCAGATCCTGCCAGAGGAAACAGGATAAACAGGGCAATAGGTAATTAACTCATGTGGTGTCCATAATCCTTTCGGAAGGCCTGATAAGCCACTATAACAAGAATCTGGCACCTCACATACAATCAATCACAATATCACAAAATTGTGTAATGTTCGCCTAAAACCCCTCTAAAATACAAAACCATTTTACACAAGACACAACTAAAATAATAGTCCATTCTTACCTCGACTACTGCAATTCTCTCCTTGTTGGCCTCCCCTTCATCCGACTTTCTCCAATCCATAATGAGTGCCTATGCTAGACCCATCTACAAGACTCAACGCTCAGTGTCTCCAGCTCCTCTCTGTCAGTCACTCCACTGGCTTCCCATAAACTTCAGAATTCAATGTAACATCCTGTCCCTAATATATAAAGCCCTTAACAATAATGCACCCCCTTATATCTCTGCTGTCATTTCAAAATACTCTCCCAACCGCCCTCTCCGCTCTGCTAATGCTTTCCTCCTCTCTTGTCACCTCCTCTCACTCCCGCCTTCAGGACTTTTCTGGTGCTGCCCCTACTCTGTGGAACTCCTAGCCTCCTATGCCTCCACTGGCATGAGCCAAATTCCGTATTCACTGTCATCTCACATTCATCACCCTCCCATATGCTACCCCCACCTTACCTTCTAGATTGTAAGCTCTTCAGACCTTACTCCGGTTGCACTAAACTTTCTGAGGACTTATTTGTTTCCTATTTATTGTACTGCACCTGTATTTGTATTTCTACTTAGCTTGTTGTTGTTGAGTACTTTAGTCAGGTCTGATTCTGTGTGACCAAATGGATGCATTACGCCAGGCACATTTGTCAGTGTTTCTGATTGTGCTTATCCATATGGTTTTCTTGGCAAAAATATTAGAGTGGGTTGCCAGTTCCTTCTCTAATGAACCTCGATTTGTCTGAGCTCTCTACTGTGACCTGCCCATCTTGGGTGACCCTACATGGTATAGCTCACAGCTTCATTGAGGTACACAAGCATTTAACCATGACAAGGTAACAATCCAGAAGGGGCTACTTACCTTAGAATTTGTATATCGACTAATTCTACTTACGCTATTCTACTTTGTAAATAGCGATATGGCAAAACATTTTTTTAAATAAAGATACTAAAAATAATAATAATAATGTAACCACAGCGTTCCTTTAATTAGGAGAATTTACTACAGTATTCCTTCATAACATAATTAATTCCCTGGAGTAATCCACTTTTTTCATTATGAACACGAAACGTACGGAATAAAATTACAGGAGATATCCGTGAGATTTATGGTGTGGAATTTTATTGCAATATTTTATTTCCATTCAACACAAAAAGTGATTCATAACCTGAAATGGAAATTGTATTTAATTATTTTAATGATACTCTCATTCAACTTTTAAGCACATATTTAAGAAAAAAGAAGAAGATATACAGCTATAAGTGGACGTGCCTTTTGCCAGTGCTATATATCACTGCTTTCTTGAAGGTTCATTTACAAAGATTGTTGTACTGTATTTTGATAAATCATTTTTGATTTCTTAGCCCCAAATTAGAGTAGAACACTCAATATTAATAGTGTCCTTTGATTTGCTACCTCAGTTGTAATAGATATAGTTGTTCAGTTGTGTCCGACTCTCTGTGAGCTCATGGACCATAACACATCAGGCACATTGTTACAGTCATACTGATCCACAGATATTTGAGTGGGTTACCAGTTCCTTCTTCAGTGGGCCACAGCATATAGCTCCTAGTATTCCTAGGTGGTCTCCCATTCAAGTACTGACCAGGCCCCAACCCTTGTCGGATTCAGGGTGGTGTAACCTCTTGGTTCCCTGACTAGAATTGAACCCAGGTTGCAGAAGTGAAAGCACCGAGCCCTAACCGCTGAACCCCCAGGGAATCCTCAGTTGTAATAGATTATAGTTATTATTATTATTTTTTTGTTCAGGAAAACACTGCCAATTCAGTTAAAGGGATACATGAATAAGGAAAAAAAAATTTTATTTATGTTTCGTTAATATACATTTAATTAAATAAGAACAATTATAATAGACTAATAAAATTATACATTTTTTATACAGGATTCTGCATAAAGTATAATTTAGAATCAAATCCAAATTCAGGGACAAATAAAACATATAATAGTATATAACAAAGTGACACCAGTAGAACACTGAGTAATGTGACTAGTAGCGCAATATATAACTGGCTGATCCCATAAAAATGAGTGGAGTGTCCACGTAATCAGTGATATGCACAGACCAATAAATACAATTAATTAACAACAATATAATCAACGATGCATAATGGTGAGTATAATGTCAAATGGATAACTGAATAGCCTCACGGTAATGTCAAAATAGGACAGTCTCTCAGAGTCGGTGTAGGCTGGATGTGACAATCCTTATGATAGGTCACTTGGCGGTAGTTTGTAGCCTCTCAGGAAACACGGCACCGGTGTGACGACAATATGTGAAGATAAAGAATATATAGGGAGGGTGGAGAGAAGCGCCCGCCAGCCAATAGCGCAATAAAAGCAGTTTAATAAGCAAAACACAGATAAATAAAGAAATTCACTCACATTTTCTAACCTCAGACATTATGAGGTATATGAAGCCCTTTTAAGATGTTGAGTCCAAAATTCAGGAATCTGAAAGATCAACAGCCTTATTAAATTGCGATTTGGCAAATTTAATAGGGCTCTATTTAAGCACACAGAGTATTTTTTTACAGAAGTTTTTAGTTAGTGAACTTCTATCCAAAAGCAAAATCTTCACTAACGAAAAACGTATGTAACAAAAATATGCTTTGTGCTTATGTAGAGCCCTTTTAAATTTACAGAATCACAATTTAATAAGGCTGCAAGTGTCCACAATATGGAGTTCGTGGAGTTCTTAAAGTTCCCGGAGGTAAATAGGATTTGTATCCCAAAATAACTTCAGAGAGACGCACAGAATATCATACGCCAATGCAAGGGATATATTATCATGGATGTGGATGATACTAGGCCCAACCACAATAGCGATATGAATCCCACAACTGTAGAACTGTGATGGTCCCAGACGTGTTTTGTTCCTATTCTGGAACTTTCTCAATGGTAAAAAATAAAAAAATAATGTATATATATATATATATATATATATATATATATATATATATATATAAAAAACAAAAATAATGATAATGCAAGAAGCTGCACTCCTGTAATAGGTTCTAAGCATTATGCTGCATGCTCTGTGTGCGTATCTCTCTTATAGCATGCTAAATTGCGCTCTTTGGGCTGAAGTTACTTCCTGGAAAGGGGAACAGCAAATCAGAACCCTCCTTCTACAAGTCACATGATAGTGTGTCCCAATTTAGCCAATCATATGGGAAAATGGAAGTGGGGCATATATGATAAAACAGGAAGTGGAGCATGTGTGGTCAGACAGGAAGTGTGGCATGTATGATAGAACAGGAAGTGGGGCATGTATGGGGAACCGGTAGTGGGGCATGAATTGTAAAACTGGAAATGGGGCAAGCAGTGGTATAGTAACAATAGTATGAATTACCTCCAGTAGAAGAGTAAAATAAATTAAAATAAAAAGTAATAAAATATAATGTGATATATACAATATATATAATCATGGCGGTCCTGTTGGTTGGCACTCCCTACATTACAAGTAATGGCCTAAAGAAAACGAGTCCAATTAAATAGACATATTAATAAAGGAACCCTAATAAGGGAACTTATGAAGCAAATGGGATAATGGTCTTTGTTTGAGGGAATGGATGTTGGAATATTAGAGGTAGACATTAGAAGGAGTGGTTATGGACAGAGGGAACAGGGGGAACATATATATGGATATACACACACATATATAGGAACCCAGATGAGGGAAATATACTAGTGCCCAGAGGAGGATTTGTGATTTAATATGAGACCTAAGTGAAAAAGTGGATTTGAGACTCCACCATGATTGGGTTTATACTCACTAGTGCCCAGACTTAGAGTATATGGCAATGCGTTATCTGAATGCTGCAAGGTCAATTTCTCTATTTAGCCCTTCAGGTTCTGGGGAACCTAGCCTGTATATCCATTTAGTTTCTTTTTGTCTCAATTTCATTAGACGGTCTCCTCTCCTTGATGTGTTTTTAACTAAATCTATTGCTTGTATTGTAATTCCTTCAGTTTCTTTTAATGGCACTCAATGACGTGTGATAAGAAACCGTTGGTGAGAATTTTTTTTTAACATTAGTCAAATGCTCATAGAATCTCCTTTTCAGCTGTCTTTTGGTGGGCCCTATGTATTGTTTTTGGCATACACATGTGATGGCATAAACTACGTATAATTTCCTACAGTTTGTAAGATTAAATTGTTTGCCTTTACTTGTTGACTCTATGAGGTCTCTTTCTCTGGGTTTCAGATCTTTACATGTGGTACACATCACACTGGTAACAGCCTCTAGTCTTTCCTAACAAGCTGGTATGCTGTTTGCCTGCAGTGTCTTTTTTTGCTATTCAATTGCTCTGATTACCCTTCCGTCAAGCCTTAAATGGCTAAACTAGAACCACAGGTTACTTGGCCCAAGGAGGTGTCGCAAAGGTCTTACTTACAAATCGGAACACTTTAAAAGCAAATATAAATTCAATCCAGCACTGTAAATGATGGGGAACACAATGGGTGACATTAGAATTAATAGCTCAACATTCTCAAGCTTGCACATCGCCAAAATATAATACTTTATTTCATGTTCAATTTTTGTCCTACGGTCTTCAACCTCTAAGCCTGGAATCCAACCTCTATATTTTATTGAGGTCCTACGGACTTGAATAATGAGTTACGGGCTTGGAGGTCATTCAAGCCCGTTGTGAGGAATTGACTCTGCTGGGTTTTGAACCCTGGTCCCCAGGCTGCTGAACCTCTTCCCTACCACTGCGCCAGCCTGCCTTTGTGAATTTCATTGAGATCTGATAACCTTGACTCTGCTAACAATAGTATCAGTGCCTAACTCTTCAGCTGTGCCTGGTCAGGTGTCTGGTCCTTGGCCTATATAAGGCACTACCTGTCAATGTACCTTGCCAGAGTATTCAATAAAGCTTGTTCCTGTTTCACCTACAACTTGCTGAATTGGATTATTGCTGACGTAGGCTGCTGGTCTCCAAAACCTTGTGATTCCTATATCATTACAGAATAATCTGGCCCTTTCATGGAGACCGCCGGGACAGATTCTGCATTGGCCCAGCAGGTTGCTTTATTTGCAAGAACTGTGCAGACCCAGGTACAGACCATTCAAGTGCTGCAGGAAGAGGTAGCTGAACTGCAAAGTAAAGTTCAGTCAATGCACAGTGAGTATACCGGCTTCAGGGCACGTGATGTTGCGGCTGCTACTGTTACACCTGCACAAGATGCCCGCTTGCCCCTACCAGAAAAGTTTGGAGGAGATCGCAAAAGATTTAGGG
This sequence comes from Discoglossus pictus, assembly GCA_027410445.1. Lineage (NCBI taxonomy): Eukaryota > Metazoa > Chordata > Amphibia > Anura > Alytidae > Discoglossus > Discoglossus pictus. The sequence goes on from CM050166.1 coordinate 13,614,505, forward strand.
GTTTCCTAAATCAATGCCGTTTGCACTTCATGATGTTACCTCACCGATTTCCATCTGAAAGATCGAAGGTGGGATTTATTTTCTCCCTATTCAAAGATGAAGCCCTGGCTTGGGGCTCCCCTCTTCTGGAACAGGACAGTCCAGACTTGGGTAATCTAAATCACTTTCTTGAGACCATGTGCCTAGTTTTTGATGACCCCAATCGATGTGCTACAGCAGAAGCCACTCTCCTTCATTTGCATCAAGGGAGGCGCTCGGTGGCTGAATATGCTGCTGAATTCAGACAGTGGGTTTCTGATACTACCTGGAACCAATCAGCCCAGAGTTTCCACTTCAGAAAAGGTATCTCAGAAGCTATAAAAGATGAGCTAGCTCGTTTTGATCTTCCTGCTGACTTTGATGTATTTGTGCGTTTGGCTATCTGTATTGATCGGAGACTGTCTGAAAGAAGATTGGAAAGACAGGGCTCTTTTAGACCAAGTGCTACTCCTATTTCCTATTCAATAATTTCTACTCCGACCCCACAAACACCTACAGACTCTGAGCCAGAGGCTATGCAGGTAAATCTAATAAGAGGGCCATTATCCAATGAAGAAAAACAATGGCGACGCACTAACAATTTATGCCTGTATTGTGGTAATGCAGGGCACTATGCCATCAATTGCCCTAGCAAATCCAAAAGAACAATAGCTATGGCTGCTGAGGGTGCACAGATTCGACACCAATCCCCGATTTCAGATCAACTGGATTCTGTCACACAACCCTTGTTTTCTCTGGCTCATGGTGAAGAGGGTATGTTGACTCAACATCCTCATTTTGTGGTGCCAATGACGTTGCAATGTGGTGATCGTAAAATTTTGACTACAGCTATGATAGATTCTGGAGCAGGCGGAAACTTAATGGACATTAAATTTGCAGCAGGAAATAGAATTCAGTCTATCCCTAATTCTTCACCTGTGTTAATGGAGACAGTAGACGGTTCTCCACTTACGTCAGGCCCGGTTACACATGAGACTGTGCCCTTAAAGTTGACTCTGGAAGTGAATCACCATGAGGCTATATTTTTCCACCTAATTTCCTCAACACAGTTTCCAGTGATTTTGGGGGTACCTTGGCTTGCTCTGCATAACCCACAGATTGATTGGAAGATCAGAACTTTGTCCTTTCTTTCAGAACACTGCTTAATGAATTGTCAACCCTCTAAGGTAACACAAGTTGCGACAACAATTAATGAAATGGTTGCTACAAACTTGACCAAGCTTCCTCTACAATATCGGGATTTTGCAGATGTCTGTGATAAGAAGAATGCTGATCAGCTTCCACCCCACAGGCCCTATGATTGCCCAATAGAGCTGTTGCCTGGGGCTGCTATCCCATTTGGCCGTATATATTCCCTTTCTGAGCCTGAATTGAAAGCTCTTCGTGAATACATACAAGAAAATCTTGTCAAAGGCTTTATTCAACCATCTACTTCTCCAGCAGGAGCTCCTATATTCTTTGTAGAAAAGAAAGATGGCAGCCTACGGCCATGCGTTGATTACAGGGACATTAATAACATCACTGTTAAAAACCGCTACCCCTTGCCTCTCATTCCTGAACTTTTGGAGAGACTTCGCTCAGCTAAAATATTTACGAAGCTTGATCTTCGGGGGGCATATAATCTGGTTCGCATAAGACCAAAGGATGAATGGAAAACAGCTTTCAGAACCAGGTACGGGCATTACGAATATCTAGTAAGGCCATTTGGGCTGTGTAATGCCCCTGCAACTTTCCAGCATCTTATTAATGATGTACTACGAGATCTCCTGGATCAGTTTGTTGTGGCATATTTGGATGATATCCTAATATTTTCTGATAATCTTGAAAACCACAGAAAACAGGTCCGTATAGTTCTGGAGTGCCTTCGTACCCACCACCTATACATTAAACTGGAAAAATGTGAGTTTGAACAAACAGAAATTCAATTCCTGGGGTATGTAATAACTCCTAAAGGTTTAAGTATGGACGCAAGTAAAATTAAAGCTGTGCTGGACTGGACCATCCCCAAGAATGAAAAAGATATTCAGAAATTTGTGGCGTTTGCCAATTTTTACAGGCGTTTCATTAAGAATTTCTCTGCCGTTATTACACGGATCACTGAACTTACACGTAAAGGGACTCCTTTTCAGTGGTCCGATAAGGCTGATACCGCATTTTCCCGATTAAAGACTCTGTTTACATCTGCCCCCGTCCTGGTACATCCTCAGCCGGAATTACCATTTATTGTGGAAGTTGATGCTTCTGATTCAGCTATACTGTCTCAAAGGACTGGACCTAAGATGCTGTTACATCCGTGTGCCTTCTATTCCCGCCAGATGGTGCCAGCAGAAAGAAACTATGACATAGGGAATAAAGAACTATTGGCTATAAAAGCTGCCTTCACCGAATGGAGACATCTCTTGGAGGGAGCCACCCATCCAATTACTGTCCTCACAGATCACAAAAATCTGGAATGTATTCGATCAGCTAAGAGACTGTCAGCCAGACAAGCACGCTGGTCCCTATTCTTCTCGAGGTTAAATTTTTTGGTTACATACCGTCCTGGCTCCAAGAATGGTAAGGCGGATGCCTTGTCTAGAATAGCTGACCCCCTCCATACTACCGTAACCAAGACCACCATCTTGCCGGAGGATATATTTATAGGAGTCACATTTCCTTCTGATCTGATGTCTCGCATTAGAAAGGGCTACGCTGAAGACCCAGTTCTTCGTGATCCTCCTCGTGATCTCCATATGACGATGCTTAATGGGTTTTGGATTTTTCATTAACGTCTGTTTGCTCTGGAGTCAGTGCGACTGGACCTTTTACGTCTCTACCATGACTCAAAACCAGCAGGACACCAGGAATCTGAAAGACACAAGAGCTACTTTCCCGATCCTTTTGGTGGCCCAACTATTATGAGGATGTTAAGAAGTATGTGTCCTCTTGTGATGTATGTGCCAGACATAAGACTCCTCGCTCATCCCCTCTAGGGGACACAGCGCTCCTCTCGGGGACACAGCGCTCCTCTCTGGGACACAGCGCTCCTCTCTGGGACACAGCGCTCCTCTCTGGGACACGGTTGCGGGTGAAGCATAGGGCCCGCCCGTCTCTCCCGTATGCTTCACCCCAGGGACCCTTGCATACACAAACTCACTTGTATTCACTTTTCTTCTTCCCTGGGGCAAAATATTTCAGCAACAACCGTGCCTAGGCCTTTAAGGCAAAACTCTGCCTGGGAATCCTCACTTATTCCCTTCACTTACTTGGCTTCCTTGTGACTTCTCCTCCTGAGTCTGAAGTCAATCTTCCAGCTCATACAACTTGCTGTAGTCCCAGTTCTCCCAGTAACAGTCACTTGGTGATCCTTGACAGGGTAGTTCACAACTTCACTGTCTTTCCACAGCAGATCACCTTCCACTCTGTGCTTGTTCCTCTCAGCAGCACAGCTGCCTAGGGCCTAGTCAGCCCCTCCTCCACCTTTCCATGCCTGCTTTCCAGTCTTTTAAAGGGGAGTTGCTCTAATTAGGAGTTCTTTCAGAAGTGTTAACTCCTTCACTTCTGACAAGAACTCACACTCCACTTGCTTGTCATCACTTCCAAGGAGCAAACGATCACACACACCCCCCCCCTCAGCTCAACACCACGGTGTTGGGCGACATGCCGAGAGGCCGGACATCCGGTAGGGTCGCTCACCACTCAAGAACTCCTCGCTCTGTGCTGTCTGCATTGAGGTAGCAGGCTGCGATCGTGGCCGCCTGTAAATCCATCTTCTCATTTCCTTACTGGTCTGTTGGCCTCCTTCATGTGTGTTGCCTTTATCAGGAGGGAGTGAATCTCTCAACTTTGTAGCACTGTCCTCGAACAGCCTTGCTTTAAGAATTGGGAGCTTTTCAACTGGATTTCTCTGAATTCTCTCATCAGTTGTTTCAGCAGACCCCATGACAGATACCACATCTGCCGTCATCCCTTCACGGACGATATTTAGGTTAACTTTCCTCTCAATCACAGGCTTGGCTTTATGCAGGGAGTGCTTCAGAAAACGCTCTTTCCAAACTTCTAGTTCTTTATTTTGCTTATGTTCATCCAACTTAACAAATGAGCCATTATTGGGGCACCAACAGGGCTTTTCCAGCTTGGAAAGCTTTGCTTTATGTTGTTTTGGTACCGGATATTTAGAGGTCTCCTCAACAGTCTGAGAATCCAGTAGGGGCACAGGGATTTCCTGCTGGATTTCACAAGTAGGATCTACATCTTCACTTACAGGCCTCGGAATGGACTCTGGCTTATCCACCTGGTCCTCCGAATCCACTGTGTGCCAAGCCCTGGGTGGCTCATCAGAACTCTTGGCAGGCTCACTTCCTCCAACTTTAGTTCCTTCTAATACCTCGCCCGTATAAGCCTGTGATGCTTGGGTGGAATTATTTGCCTTCCCTTTAGATTTTTCTGCTGGAGCAGAGTCTCTTGTTTTGACTTCTTTTTTATCACTCATGACCAACTTGCGTTCCAAACTGCATGGCTGATACTTTGTTGATTTAATAAGCTGCAAGTCATACCCTTCGCAAGGTGGCCTTGGCCGATGCTTGAAGAAAGCATGAATGCTTTCTGCAGGCAGTTCCTTTGCTGCCTCCTCCATCAGATATGTAAATTCTTCTTCTTTACCATCAGCAGGGATGATTTCAGGGAGTTTTTCGTCAAGTGGTGGCACATTTTCAATTGTGCCAATAATTTCAAAGCCCACAGTATTCGTTTCCATAATGTCTACTACATGATGTACAGTTTCTGCTTCTACAGACAGCTTTGTACTTTCTGCCACTGCTTGAAGGTTGTGATCAACAGGCTTCTGTTGTTCTTCCACCCTCTTTGCCTTGTTGCTTTCCTCTGGCACAGGTGTAGCTTGTCCAGCTTCCTTAAGTGGCGTGTGCTCCAGTTTTGGTACAGGAACAGTCTTTTCTAAGGTGTTCACATCGGACACTGGCCTAGCAACACTTTCTAGCTGGTCTCCATTAGACGCCTTTTTGTTACTTTCCCCACTGTCTAAGGTCAACAGTGGTATTCGTCGGGGCTTCTGTCGAAATTGAGAGATGTTCTCCTCTTTATCACTGTGTGGCCGCTCCCACACCACTGATTCGTTCAGCTTAGGCTTTGGGGGACATATCCTCCGATCCCAAATAGGCATCAATTTCTCATTCCTGTAGGACACTGGGTAGTCCTCGAATGTCGGCTTCCTCCGCCATTCAGGGATATACTCGGACCTTATTTTACCGTGGGCTTGTCTTTGGAGCCTTACAAAACGCTGTTTCTCCTCCTCTAAGGCCATTCTATCTGCACCAGCAGGCTTTTTGGGGCTCTCAGCGACCTCTTTGGGGCTCTCAGCGACCTCTTTGGGGCTCTCAGCGACCTCTTTGGGGCTCTCAGCGACCTCTTTGGCTGGATCGGCCGACTCTGCGGGCACTCTCTCCGACTCTGCGCGCACTCTCTCCGACTCTGCGGGCACTCTCTCCGACTCTGCGGGCACTCTCTCCGACTCTGCGGGCACTCTCTCCGACTCTGCGGGCTCTGGGGTGCCTTCTGCGGCCTCACTCGCTGCTCCTGCCGTCTCACTCATGGTACTGCAACTGGTGGCTTTTTCCACTCTCGGTTTCTCCTTGTTTACTACTAGTTGAGGTTTGGTTGGCCTTCCCTTAACAGGGAAACTGTATCTTATACTTTGCCCGACAAGTATGTCTCTTGGGTAGCGATACGCTTGTCTGGCAAAAAAATTCCAGGGGTGCGCTCTCTGTACTTTCTTTACTCCTATACGAACAAGGATCTCCTCTTTCAGGGTGCAATAATTGGTTGCCATTTCTTCAGGCAAAAACCCATACGCTTCCTGGGCTTCTCCACACAGATAGGGACCCAGGACTGTGGCCCAGTGCTGTTTAGGCCCACCTTCCCTGGTAGCAATCTTCTCAAAATTCAAGAGGTAGGTTTCTACATCATCTTGAGCTGTCATTTTCTTTAGAAAGCAATTAGGGTTCATAACCCTGCTTGATTTTGAACACACATTGTTCTCTGTAGATCTCAATCGCTGCAGCTGCACTTTCTGTGCTTCTAAAGACTCTCTCATCTGTACCCTGTCGACTTCCATATCTCTCTGCCATTTCTCTGTGGCCTCTCTACATCTTGCAGTAAACTCTCCAAAACCTTTATCTTCCTCTTTTGCGGCTTGGATGCTATGCTCTGCAATCATTTCTCTCTTTTCTGACTGGCTCTGACCAAGCTTAGCAGCCAGCACTCTGTTCAACTCGGCTTGCTGTTTGTTCAACCCCCGTTGGGCTTCTATAAAAGCTTTCAAGGCCTCCTCCATTTTTATGCTGTACGGTGGGCTGTCTACTTCAACACAGACATTTTTCAATCCCACAAATGACACCAGTGTGATCAGGATGGCCTCGTATAGCGGTGGTTTCTTGAAATGAGGGCTGATACGGCTTGGAAGTGCAGCAAATTGGTTTATTTGAAGAAAGAAAAACAGCGGTAGCCTTAGCTCGGCTTAAAAAAAAACAATTACTTCTCCGCGAGGTGGGAGAATGCCACCTTGTGGCGAGGTTGTAGACAGTCCTTTAACTTGGGTAGTCTGCCACCTGGTGGTCAGCTTGAAAACAGTCCTTTAACTGGGGTAGTGCCACCTTGGGGCCAGGAAATAAACAGTCTCTTTACAGGTGAGGGTCCCAGCGAGACTAGGTCGCCCTCTTCAGCAACCTCTGGGACACCGTTCCACTCTGGGTCACAGCTCCGCTCTCTGGGACACAGCTCCTCTCTAGCTCCTCGCTCTGTGGGACACAGCTCTCCTCTCGGGGACACAGCACTCCTCTCTCGGACACAGCGCTCCTCTCTCGGACACAGCGCTCCTCTCTCGGACACAGCGCTCCACTCTCGGACACAGCGCTCCACTCTCGGACACAGCGCTCCTCTCTCGGACACAGCGCTCCTCTCTCGGACACAGCGCTCCTCTCTCAGACACAGCGCTCCTCTCTGGGACACAGCGCTCCTCTCGGGGACACAGCGCTCCTCTCGGGGACACAGCGCTCCTCTCTGGGACACAGCGCTCCTCTCTGGGACACGGTTGCGGGTGAAGCATAGGGCCCGCCCGTCTCTCCCGTATGCTTCACCCCAGGGACCCTTGCATACACAAACTCACTTGTATTCACTTTTCTTTAACTTCACTTCTTCCCTGGGGCATAATATTTCAGCAACAACCGTGCCTAGGCCTTTAAGGCAAAACTCTGCCTGGGAATCCTCACTTATTCCCTTCACTTACTTGGCTTCCTTGTGACTTCTCCTCCTGAGTCTGAAGTCAATCTTCCAGCTCATACAACTTGCTGTAGTCCCAGTTCTCCCAGTAACAGTCACTTGGTGATCCTTGACAGGGTAGTTCACAACTTCACTGTCTTTCCACAGCAGATCACCTTCCACTCTGTGCTTGTTCCTCTCAGCAGCACAGCTGCCTAGGGCCTAGTCAGCCCCTCCTCCACCTTTCCATGCCTGCTTTCCAGTCTTTTAAAGGGGAGTTGCTCTAATTAGGAGTTCTTTCAGAAGTGTTAACTCCTTCACTTCTGACAAGAACTCACACTCCACTTGCTTGTCATCACTTCCAAGGAGCAAACGATCACACTTGCTTCAGCCTCTTCCGATTCCTCATCGTCCCTGGGGATCTATATCCATGGACTTTATTGTGGAACTACCTCCCTCTAAGGAACACACTACCATTCTTGTTGTTGTGGACAGGTTAACTAAGATGGGTCATTTCATACCAGCTTGTGGTCTCTCTTCAGCTAAACAGACGGCTGACCTGGTTATTCAGGAAATATTTTGCTTGCATGGAGTGCCTGATGAAGTAGTTTCTGACAGGGGAGTGCAGTTTACATCTCATTTTTGGAAACATTTTTGTTCTAATCTAGGTATTAATGTAAATCTGTCGTCAGATTTTCATCCACAAAGTAATGGACAGACTGAACGAACCAACCAGACTTTGGAGCAATATTTGCGGTGCTATATTAGTTACCTGCAGGATGACTGGCTGGATTTTCTACCCACGGCAGAGATTGCCTATAACAATGCCCAACACTGCTACACTTCTTTGAGCCCATTTTTTGCCAACTATGGTTACCATCCAACCTTTCTAGTGAGTCTCCCAATTACTACTTCCATTCCTGCAGTCACTGATCGGCTAACCACCTTACGAGATTCCCAAGACCTGTTGAAGGAGACTCTTTCGAAGGCTCAGGAATGTTACAAGAGAGCTGCTGATAGGCATAGAACGGAGGCCCCAGTTTATCATGTTGGTGACAAGGTTTGGCTGTCAACAAGGAATCTTAAGCTTAAGGTTCCTTCTCATAAATTGGGTCAGAGGTTCATGGGACCTTTTGAGATCATCGCTCAGATCAATGCTGTCACTTTTCGTTTATAACTTCCAGATTCCATGAGAATACATCCGGTGTTTCACATTGCACTGCTGAAACCTTTCCATGTTAACACTTTCCCTGGCCGGGCCCTGCCTGCCCCACCTCCAGTCCTCGGGGATGGTGAGGATGAATACAAGGTGGAGAAAATTCTGGACTCCAGGATCTTCCGCAAAAAGCTTCAGTATCTGGTCCGCTGGAAAGACTATGGTTAGGAGGAGAGTTCGTGGGAACCAGTGGACAATATTCCCGCTCCTGATCTCCTTCGGTCCTTTCATGTGTAGTACACTGCTAAACCGGGTAATAGGGCATCCAGAGGCTGCACCTATAGAGGCGGGGGTAATGTGAGGAATTGACTCTGCTGGGTTTTGAACCCTGGTCCCCAGGCTGCTGAACCTCTTCCCTACCACTGCGCCAGCCTGCCTTTGTGAATTTCATTGAGATCTGATAATCTTGACTCTGCTAGCAATAGTTTCAGTGCCTAAGTCTCTTCAGCTGTGCCTGGTCAGGTGTCTGGTCCTTGGCCTATATAAGGCACTTCCTGTCAATGTACCTTGCCAGATTATTGTGGTTCCTGTTCCCTTCAATAAAGCTTGTTCCTGTTTCACCTACAACTTGCTGAATTGGATTATTGCTGACCTAGGCTGCGGGTCTCCAAAAACCTTGTGATTCCTATATCATTACACCCGTAGGACTTTAGACGGGAATTGAACATGAAATAAAGTTATGGTGATGCAAAAGCTTGAGAATGTTGTGCCTTCAATGTCACACATTGTGTTCCCCATCATTTACAGTGCTTTACAGTGCTGAATTTAATTTTTATTTGCATTTACAGTGATCCGAGTTTGCGGGCTTGCAACACGAGTTACAGCCTTAACCCCGTGATCATGTTCAAGCACGCGAACGCTTACTGACAATAGCATGGTTTGCAATTAGCGGAAAGGGAGACTAACTTGCGGGCCAGGCCAATTGAATAGAAGCGTAAACGTAGAGCTTTGCGAGGACGTATCTCGATCGCAGGAAATTGGCCATTTGCGATCGAGTTACGTCACACAATTGAATGAGGCCCTATTTGTTTTATTTTAGGCAGTAAAAACAGATCTTATTAATACTTCTTAATAAAATAAAGTACATGACAGTAAATAGATCCACAGAGATACAATACAACTAGTAAAATCCAGAAACCTTCCGTATATCTTTAATACACAATTTTGAATAATTGTGAATAATTTGAAATGCTACTAAAAACTTCTGTTTAAATATATAAAAGATTATTTGATACAACAAAAGGGGTAGGATTTGAAGAAATGAATGGATTGTATATAGTAATTTTCATTATGTACTACAATGTATTATAGAACATCAAGTCATAATAAGAGATACCTATATTTATTAAAATGTCTTAAATATTGGATATTTCACTTTTAGTGTAGATATAGATAGTGGAAAGTTATTTTATATTATCACAGAAAATATAGGCGCCTTATTGACTTTTTAATAACTTTACTAATGTGAATTTGATCATCAGAAATATCTGAAGCTCTGATAAAAATAACTGACATTTGCACAACTCATTATCTCAAATGAAATGGCCTCTATGGGTCCGATTAACCTTGAATATCTTCACAATTTATGATGAGTAATCAATAGAAATAAATTACATGCGTATAATACCATATGAGTGATGCAAAAGCTTATATTTTAGGGTTTACTATTGTCTATAAGGATCCCTGGCTAAAAAGCACATGTGCGTAGACGCGTTTCAACTATTTATCAAAGAGAATCTTTGCTCAAACCTTTTACAAAATGTTCTAACTAGGACTATTTCATGTTTTTGTGTATGCAATGTAACTTTTTGATAACTGATTGTTAATGTGAAAACATGCTAATAACCTTTCAGATTCTGGAATCATTTACTTTCTTCCTGTTTGCTCCCATCCATGCTGCCATTTTTCACATATGTGATATGGCACAATGCATTCTGGTAGTTGAGGCAATACCTACAGGAATGGGGTTTCACACTACCAGTGTCTCATGCTGCTCATGATTGAGTTTTCTGAGTAAGAGAAGAAAACTATTAAATACACCTAGGCGGGAATTTACTAAAGGTGTGTACGCCGCTGCAACAACCCACAGTAACCTGTTATTAAGCATCTCAGGTCATTCTACAAATTATTAAGACCTTTTCTGCTTAAAAAGCTAACCTTACAGTGAAAGGGGATGTTTAATGACTATGTTAAGGTGTTGAGGGAGTGCTACAGGCGCCATATAGTGAAACCTAGGTTCTTTCACCTTCCATTTAATATCAGGTAACTGAAATGATGGTGATCAATGTCTTGTTTGTCCCCAGAACTCGATTCCGCCAAGAACTTGTCCAATGTTTTTATTCAGGTTCCATTTGGACCGCCATACACCATAAGATATGTGTTTTAAATTATGAACATGGCTTAAAGGCACATGGGAAAAAAATTATGCATCAGAAATAGGATATTTGATAATGTGCCACAGTGTGTTATTTTTTTTCTCAAATAAAGAGCTTGACAAATGATGTGGTGCAGTACATTGAAGGATGTTTGTATATACATAGAAAATTCTATATTCTATATTCTATTCTATATATTCTGTGATATTTCTGTCTGTAAGTGTATATATATATATATATATATATATATATATATATATATATATATAAACACATAAACTCATGAATTGAGATTTAGAAAGGGGAAAGGAGGAGCTGCAAGTGGGCGTGGGGGGCGCACAAATAAAAATGGCCGAGGACAGCATAAAACCTACATTGGCCCATGGATCAACCTCTACACACTGAAGTCCCCATCTGCATTTATCTAAAATCATTCAACATATAAAAAAATAACATTGACACGCTATCAACAGATAAAGAGAAGCAGTTAAATAATTGAATAGTTAAAAATTCTCCAACAGTAACATTGCGTTGGACTTAAAGTTGCATCTACAAATACAAAAGATTATTCCATAATAATAATCTCTTTTCTACTTAATTTATGTTGATTTTTCTGTATAATTCTGTACAGTAATTACAGTGAATTGGGAGGAAATAGAGGAAATATAATACACAATGAAGAACAGAAGCTTTTGTTAGAATAAAATAACAGCTGTGATTAGAGGCAAAATGCAAATGGGAAAGTGACTAAGACATAACATTTCTGAATTTATAAAGATAATAAGAGATAATGCAGATCATAATCTAGATGATTTATTGATGAGATAGTAGAGTAGTAGAATCTTAGAAAGCTTATAGTCATCATAGTCCTTAAGGGTCACTTAATTCAGCACTATGAAGATCACCTAAAAGCATGTTGAAGTTCTTTTTGAATTTGTGAAATATGTGCATTTTTCACAGAGATATAAAATAAAATAAAATATGTGTTTATACTGTATATGTGAGTGACTGACCACACTCTGCTCCATATCTGCACCAATCAGGTTGCAGGGCTGTGCCCCCCATTCAAGTCAATGGTAAGGTTTATATGTTCATATTTCTAATTTGAAGTGAACTGGTTGTATTTTTTCCTACCACATACATTTCAGGTTTCTGCTCTCTTGCCTCTCTGGAATTTGAGCAATGCAGATCAATGCAAGTGGGTTAGTGCTCCATGCTCCATGCAAATTAACATTTAACAAATCTACTGGACTCACAAAAAACAAGAAAGCTAAGGGTTAAATGGTCAGTGTAGTGTAACCTGAGTCCACAGGCATGCTTGGCTATCACCACAGCCTCCGCCAAAGGCACTCACACACATAGCATTCGGCACTCTGCAAATTACTCATGCAACAGTGGGCAGGATACAATGTATTTAAACATAGATTTAAACTTTAGATTTTGTATCTGTTATTAGTGTCATTCAAAAAATAGATTGTTTTTATATACAATTGTGTGCTCTTTCACACCATGAAGAGCACTTACAGTGAGTAGAGTGGCCCTATAAAAAAGACAAATAGGTGTATATCCACTTAAGTGAGAGGTTCTCGATGTGAGTCCAGACCTGTCCTTATGTTATTATGTACATAGGCTCATTAGAATAACATAGGAATATGAGGGGTTTCACTTCACAAACTTTCACCATAGTGAATTCTGCTCTTAATTGGGATGTAGAGCTTCAGACTCTTCATTAAGTTTTCATTTACAAACAAATGAGAAGAATTTTGTAGAAAATGAATAGCATAATAGTAAAAAATGTCTGTTATTTTGGATTTTGTATAATATAGCAACGTGTGTTTAATACATTTTTATATGTAGTTTGACTTAATTGTTTTAGGAGGAAACAAAAATGATTTGATTCTAATTATGCCACTAAAGTTAATAAAATGAGAGGGGAATGGAGAAAACATAGCATAAAGCACTGTGGATTATTACATGACTACTTTATTCATTTTTCTTTCAAAGGAGTTGGCAAAATAACTACATTATAGATGAATCAGTGTAATATAGCAATAAAGAATTGCATTTAAATTGTTGCAAGCTTATACTAAAGATTTTACACAAGTAAACATGGTCCAAATTCTTCCCTCCCCATCACAGATTCCACCCTGGGACCCCTCGTGCACCAGCTTCCCTCCGGCCCCTTGGTGAACCAGATTTCCCCCGTCACCCTCAACGCACAAGCCCCCAGCATACTCTCGGCGCACCCTGCCGAGTACCATCCTTCCTTACTTGAGTATTCATCCAGGTATCTTTCCCCCTCTTTTTTGATGGTGCAGGGAGAGAAGACATCGAGGGGAGCAGTCCGCAGTCCTGCACAGTCGACAGTAAGAGGTCAAGGGTCTGGAGCGCTGAGGGGTCCTTGTAGGGGGGATAAGTAAATGTGTAAGTTCATGTTTTAAATAAATATTTAAATATAGATTTATATGTATTTAAATATATATATAAATTTAAATCTATATTTAAATATGGATATATATATATATATATATATATATATATATATATATATATATATATATATATATATATATATATATTTATATATATATAAAGTGGATATAAAAAGTCTACACACCCCTGTTAAAATGTCAGGTTTCTGTGCTGTAAAAAAATGAGACAAAGATAAATCATTTCAGAACTTTTTCCACCTTTAAAGTGACCTATAAACTGTACAACTCAATTGAAAAACAAACTAAAATCTTTTAAATGGAAAGAAGAAAAATAAAAAATAAAAATAATGTGGTTGCATAAGTCTGCACACCCTCTTATAACTGGGGATCTAGCTGTGTTCTTATTTATATATATGGGGCCTCATAGGAGATGCGGGGCGCAAGGACCGGCCGCAAGCTATTTGCCTATTCTATTCCCTTCCAGCCGGGGGCTCCGGCAGGCCTGCGGCCGGTGCCCTGTTATCCCTTGCGGCCGCACTCGCAGCAGGAAAGCCTTTGATCTTAAACGGCCGCAAGAGTTCCGGCCGCAAGAAAGCCCCGGTTGCTATTCTATTGCTCCGGGAACCCTCTCTGCAAGGCTAAAACCGAGCCGCAGCTTACTTGCACCAAAAAGGTCCAGCAGGCACACAATTAAGCACATAATAAAGCCATCCTGCACTCTGAGGAGACGATAAAGTGATTGGAGGTGTTAGCATTCATAGCACAACATTCCCCTACACTCAAATCTGAAAATAATGTTTATTTTAATTCATGTCAAATATCCGTGGACAAAGTCCCGAGGGCTTGGAGCACCTCAGACCCGCCCATGCTGCGGGACGGAAAATAAACTGTTAATGAAATAGCGGATTTGGGCTGATGTGCAAGCTTGAGAGGGTGTTGCTATTAATCCTCATGTCCCCCATTATGATGCCTATCATTTACAGAGCTTTACAGTGCCATCTTGAATTTATATTTGCATTTAAAGTTTTCTGACCTTGCGGCCGGTTGCATGATATGCGGCCCGCCGTAAGGGGGATATCCTAGCGGCGCCATCCATTTGAATTGCAAGGTAAAGGTAGCTCTACACGGGGCCGTAAGACGGCCGCAAGGAATCGCAGCTTTGCGGCCGTTTTACGGCCGATAATAGAATGAGGCCCATGGTAAATAAATAGTACATCTGTGTTAAAAACCTGCATCCAGCTCAGAATTACAAAAAAAACAGTTATCACACTGGATTCTGGGAAGTTGAGCAGGAACATGCAAATGTGCCCACAAATGCCTCGCTATTCAATCCATAAACAATTCTAAACATGGCTTCCTATAAGCTTATGCATGCTGTATTACACAGCTTTTATGCAAAGCCAAGGTTGGATTATACACAAGCTGAGAATTATAACCATGTACAGCTGTTTCAAGCTTACTGGCTATCATCAGCATGGAGCGGGTTTTCAGCTTGTGTTGTGGACTTTATGAGTAGGTAGTTCACCACAACAATAATTTAATACATGGTGGGCAAAAGAGCGATAGAAGCCTCCACCGTACAGTAAATAAATAGTACATCTGTGTTCACATTTCAATGTATAAAACAAGTTAAAAAACGTGTTTCCAGCTCAGAATTCTGAGAAAAACAGTTATTTAATATACACACACAAATGACAACATGCAAAATTCTACAGATTATTGTCAGCCACAGTATCAATCCATCTAATTTATCGAAAGTTGTCTGATACCATTTAATCCCCACATTAATTGAGAATGCTGTTTAATTTTTCAGCTCCAGTAGGCAACCCCTGGCTACAGATGGTTTAGTAATGTTGGCTCTGTACCTATATCTGAGCCCCCTCATCTTGCCCCCTCCCAGTAAGGAAAAGAAAGATAGATAGATAGATAGGTATGCACTTTACATATACAAAATATATATATTAATATATTTATATAACACTGGGCCCTCCCAGGTCAGGGCCCCAGTGCATTGCACCGATTGCACTGGAAGTAGTTCGCCCCTGATATATATACAGTATCTCACAAAAGTGAGTGCACCCCTTACATTTGTATAAATATCTTATTATATAGTTTCATGTGACAACACTGAAGACATGACCCTCTGCTACAATGTGAAGTAGTAAGTGTACGGCCTGTATAACAGTGTAAATGTGCTGTCCCCTCAAAATAACTCAACACACAGCCATTAATGTCCAAACCGTTGGAAACAAAAGTGAGTACACCCCTAAGTGGAAATGTCCAAATTGGGCACAAAGTGTCAATATTTTGTGTGGCCACCATTATTTTCCAGAACTGCCTTAACCCTCATGGGCATGGAGTTCACCGGAGCTTCACAGGTTGCCACTGGAGTCCTCTTCCATTCCTCCATGATGACATCATGGAGCTGGTGGATGTTAGAGACCTTTCACTCTCTCACCACCTGTTTGAGGAAGCCTCACAGATGCTCAAAAGTGTTTAGGTCCAGTGACATGCTTGGCCAGTCCATCGTCTTTACCTTCAGCTTCTTTAGCAAGGCAGTGGTCGTCTAGGAGGTGTGTTTGGGGTCGTTATCATGTTGGATACTGCCATGCGGCCCGGTCTCCGAAGGGAGGGGATCATACTCTGCTTCAGTATGTCACCGTACATGTTGGCATTCATGGTTCCCTCAATGAATTGTAGTTCCCCAGTGCCAGCAGCACTGCCTCTGTGTGGCATCCGAAAACAGAAGGTCAGGGAGTGCAAGGTCTCTAACATCCACCAGTTCCATGATGTCATCATGGAGGAATAGAAGAGGACTCCAGTGGCAACCTGTGAAGCTCTGGTGAACTCCATGCCCATGAGGGTTAAGGCAGTGCTGGAAAATGATGGTGGCCACACAAAATATTGACACTTTGGACATTTCTACTTAGGGGTGTACTCACTTTTTGCCAACGGTTTAGACATTAATGGCTGTGTGTTGAGTTATTTTGAGGGATCAGCACATTTACACTGTTATACAGGCCGTACACTTACTACTTTAAATTTTAGCAGAGGGTCATTTCTTCAGTGTTGTCACATGAAAAGATAAAAAAACATATTTACTTTTGTGAGATACTGTATATAAAAGGTTCACACATAGCCACAGACTTACACAAACCATACATGTATAGAGTGGCATCTATTATGATGGCTGAGAATGAAATAAGCATTTTAAATGGTGGTGGTTTACCATTTCTAATTGTAATCTGCATGGTGGTTGCACCTTCATATGTTTATGATTTGCTGATAATACACGTCAATGAACATAACATGCAGTGATTACAAGTAGTGATGTCGCGAACATCAAATTTTAGGTTCGCGAACATCGTTCGCGAACGTCAATCAAATGTTCGCGAACGGGCGAACATCGGCGAACCGCCATAGACTTTAATAGGCAGGCGAATTTCAAAACCCACAGGGACTCTTTCTGGCCACAATAGTGATGTGAAAGTGGTTTCAAGGGGACAAACACCTGGACTGTGGCATGCCGGAGGGGGATACATGGCAAAACTCCCACGGAAAATTACATAGTTGATGCAGAGTCTGGTTTTAAGCCATAAAGGGCATAAATCACCTAACATTCCTAATTTTTTTGGAATAACATGCTTTAAAACATCAGGTATGATGTTGTATCGATCAGGTAGTGTAAGGGTTACACCCGCTTCACAGTAACAGACCAATCTCCCCGTTTAATGCACGACTAACAACCGCAAACAGTCCCTTTGCACAACCGCAAACTCCCCATTTGCACAAGGTTGGATACCAAGCTAGCCATGCCCCGTTCCTTGTCCTCACTGATGTCATTGAAGGTCTCTTCCTCCACCCAGCCACCAAGGGTCCCCGAAAGGTGACAACAAGCCCCCTGGGACGCCTGCTGTGTTTGGTCTTCCACCTCCTCAAAGCCAACTTCCTCCTCTGACTCCTCTTCTTCAGACTCCTCTCTCTGCGTTGCCTCTGTCTGCGTTATTATAAGGTGTGTACTGTTAAGTAGTACTATTCCTATCGGTTTAATCCCTGTTACGTCCACTATCAGGGGACGTGTATATGGCATGGATTTTTGGAAGCGGGAGATGGAAAATATGCTTGGTCGGTCCTCCCACTTCAAATTTGGGGCACTGCGCGTGCAATCTAAGGTGCCACAAGATATGAGTGTTACTGTGCACTGGCAAAAGTTGGCAGAGTAGATACAATATGCTTCACACACCCGCCTGTAGGCAGGCAACTGATATTCAATCTATTACAGTCAAAAAAGTGTTGTTTTATGTCACTGAGCACAATATAAGCTGTGAGCCTGACACAGGCAGGCAACTGAAATTAGATTACAGGAAAAAAATGGTTGTTTTCAATGTATGTTACACCACCAGGTATGAGTAGTGAAAATAAGCACAATATAAGCTGTTAGGTGTTAGCCTCTCACACACACACGCTGGCAGGCAAGCATAGATTACACAAAAAAAATTATAAAATGAAATAAATGATATTCAAAGTTTCCTCAATGATAAAGTATAGGGGGCGAACCGAAAATCACATGTGTTCTCCGTTCGCGGCGAACGCGAACATGCGAAAATCGCCGCGAACAGTTCTCTGGCGAACTGTTCGGGACATCACTAATTACAAGTAGTGATGTCGCGAACATAACATTTTCGGTTCGCGAACCGCGAACGCGAACCACCGCAAATGTTCGCGAACCGGCGAACCCGGCGAACAGCCATAGACTTCAATAGGCAGGCGGATTTTAAAACCCACAGGGACTCTTTCTGGCCACAATAGTGATGGGAAAGTTGTTTCAACGGGACTAACACCTGGACTGTGGCATGCCGGAGGGGGATCCATGGCAAAACTCCCACGGAAAATTACATAGTTGATGCAGAGTCTGGTTTTAAGCCATAAAGGGCATAAATTACCTAACATTCCTAAATTGAATAACATGCTTTAAAACATCAGGTATGATGTTGTATCGATCAGGTAGTGTAAGGGTTAGGCCCGCTTCACAGTGACAGACCAAATTCCCCGTTTAACCGCAAACAGTCCATTTGCACAACCGCAAACTCCCCATTTGCACAAGGTTGGATACCAAGCTAGCCATGTCCCGTTCCTTGTCCTCACTGATGTCATTGAAGGTCTCTTCCTCCACCCAGCCACCAAGGGTCCCTGAAAGGTGACAACAAGCCCCCTGGGACGCCTGTTGTGTTTGGTCTTCCACTTCCTCAAAGCCACCTTCCTCCTCTGACTCCTCTTCTTCAGACTCCTCTCACTGCGTTGCCTCTCTCTGCATTATTATAAGGTGTGTTAAGTAGTACTACTCTTATCAGTTTAATACCTGTTACAGCACCTATCAGGGGGTGTGTATAAGGCCTGGATTTTTGGAACTGGGAGATGGAAAAAGATACTTGGTTGGTCATATCACTTCAAATTTGGGGCACGGCGCGTGCAATCAAAGGTGCCACCATATAGGAGTGGCGTGTTTGTAAGTACTACTCTTATCAGTTTAATACCTGTTACAGCACCTATCAGGGGGCGTGTATAAGGCCTGGATTTTTAGAACCGGGAGATGGAAAAAGATGCTTGGTTGGTCGTATCACTTCAATTTTGGGGCACGGCACGTGCAATCAAAGGTGCCACCAGATAGGAGTGGCGTGTTTGTAAGTACTACTCTTATCAGTTTAATACTTGTTACGTAACCTATCAGGGGGCGTGTATAAGGCCTGGATTTTTAGAACCGGGAGATGGAAAAAGATGCTTGGTTGGTCATATCACTTCAATTTTGGGGCACGGCACGTGCAATCAAAGGTGCCACCAGATAGGAGTGGCGTGTTTGTAAGTACTACTCTTATCAGTTTAATACTTGTTACGTCACCTATCAGGGGGCGTGTATAAGGCCTGGATTTTTAGAACCAGGAGATGGAAAATGATGCTTTGTTGGTCGTATCACTTCAATTTTGGGGCACGGCACGTGCAAACAAAGGTGCCACCAGATAGGAGTGGCGTGTTTGTAAGTACTACTCTTATCAATTAAATTCCTGTTACGTCACCTATCAGGGGGCGTGTATAAGGCCTGGATTTTTAGAACCGGGAGATGGAAAAAGATGCTTGGTTGGTCGTATCACTTCAATTTTGGGGCACGGCAATCAAAGATGCCACCAGATAGGAGTGGCGTGTTTGTAAGTACTACTCTTATCAGTTTAATACTTGTTACGTCACCTATCAGGGGGCGTGTATAAGGCCTGGATTTTTAGAACCAGGAGATGGAAAATGATGCTTTGTTGGTCGTATCACTTCAATTTTGGGGCACGGCACGTGCAAACAAAGGTGCCACCATATAGGAGTGGCGTGTTTGTAAGTACTACTCTTATCAGTTTAATACTTGTTACGTCACCTATCAGGGGGCGTGTATAAGGCCTGGAATTTTAGAACCGGGAGATGGAAAAAGATGCTTGGTTGGTCGTATCACTTCAATTTTGGGGCACGGCACGTGCAATCAAAGGTGCCACCATATAGGAGTGGCGTGTTTGTAAGTACTACTCTTATCAGTTTAATACTTTTTATGTCACCTATCAAGGGGCGTGTATAAGGCCTGGATTTTTAAAACCCGGGAGATGGAAAAAGATGCTTGGTTGGTCGTATCACTTCAAATTTGGGGCACTTTGTGACATTAGCTTTTTACGCTCAAACATGTCCTTTACAGGCACCTGACTATGGGCAGATGAGCAGGAACTGCTCAAGGTGAGAGACGGAGTGGCGGATGGTTGAGAGGGGGCAAGGAGGACAGCAGTGGTTAATGTGGCTGATGATGCTGAACCAGGAGGAGGATGGCGGCTTTGAGTTTGTGTGCTGCTTGCACTCATGTGTTGGTCTGGAGTCACCCAAACATTAGGTCTCAACCTGTAGAGGATAAGGGAACCAGGCTACTCTAGACCTCATTCATCATTACAGGTTTTGACAGATTGGTACTATGCGTGCAAGCTACTGTGACAACAGATATGAGTGGCACTGTGCACTTGCATAAGTTGGCAAAGTAGACGCTGTAGGCCTGACACAGACGCTTGCAGACAAGTAAATGCTATTCAATGTATTACAGTCAAAATTGTATTCTTTGTTTAAATGTGCACTACTGACTGTTACACCAGATATGAGTTGTAGCACTGACTGGGCAAGTGGGCACAGTATACGATGTGAGCCTAAGACACACACGCTGGCAGGCAGGCAAATGAAATTAGATTACACAGAAAAAAAGTGTTGTTTTTTTTAAATGTAGAGTGCTGGTACACCACTAGATTGGATTGGTTGAACTTGGCACAGTGTATTTTAAAATTATGAGAAAACATTTTCTGTAAACTAAATAAAAATCATATTAGGAGGTTGAAAGAAAAAGAAACCGGATGGGGGGATACCGAGCAGAGCACACCATCTACAGCCCACTGGGAGACAAACTCATCCATTCCCCCAGTAGACAAAGCCAGGTGGTACTCTGCCCGGATACGGGAGCGCACCAGCACCCGGAACATGGCCTCAGGTGACAAGGGAACCCCCCCTATCAAACACTGCTTCCTGGACTTATATATAGCCAACTTGGCTAATGCCAGGAACAGGTTGACGAGGAGGTCCCTGGCCTTATTGCCCCGGGACACTGGGCGCCCAAAAATAAAAATGTGAGGGGAGAAATGCAGCCAGAACTGCAGGAGGAGGCCTCTCAAGAGTGACAAGAGGGGCTGCAGTCTGGCGCAACTAAAATAAACATGATACACGGACTCTCCCTTGCCACAGAATGGACAAGTGGAGGGAGAGTCTGTGAATTTAGCTAAGTACTCTCCCGTGCTCATTGCACCATGGAGCACTCTCCAACTCAAGTCCCTGGTGGGTCGTGGAACTAAATCAGAATAAAGTTCCCTCCCTCCCTCGTCAGCTGGTAGGACCCGCCTCCAGATGGTATCGGGACGGGTCACGAGGGCAAGGAAGTGCACTGTATGGAGCACGAGAGAATATAAGCTCTTCCTCGGCATGCCGCGAAAGCATGCCGAGGGTATGTCCCTCAACCTCGAGAGGTTGGGGACAGGAGGAGCCTGAGGGGAAACACGGGGCTTGTGTCCAATGCAAACAGCCGGAGAAGGGGTGTTGAAAGGTGCATGTGGCACTCCGGCCTGCAAAGCCCCGCGAAGGAAGGTGCGCGAGTCGGGGGAGATGGCATCTCTAATCTCCTGGAGCAAGCGCCCTGAGACTTTGGGCGTCACATATCACAAACGGAGCGCAAGCTCCTGGGGTGACACCCAATCAGAACGCCCGTATTCCAGGAGATCCCCGACTCAGGTCATCCGTGCATGACTAAGGCGGCGGATGATACTGGGGGACTGTAACATTGGAGCCCCCACTGCTGCATTAAATAGCAGGTGCTCCGTGAATATTTCATCCCCCAAAGGCACGCCCTGCCTGGTCACGGAGACCATGCTCCAGGCCTTGAGGGTTTCCTGGTAGTATGCCGGCAACACAGAGAGGTCTCTCCCAAACCCCTCGGGCCTGATCAGAAATAATTGCCGGTCATACCCCAGGTTGCGCAACTGGCGATAAAAGCTGGATGCCAGTGCGCACCACTGCGGAGAGGGATCTGCATATAGGTATCTCTGCAGGTACTGAAGGCGGAAGGTGGACAACTGGGAGCACACACAAACTACTCCCTGTCCACCCTCCACCAAAGGCAGACTTGCCACCCCTGCAGAGACCCAATGCCTTCCCATCCAGAGGAAATCTAACACATTTCTCTGGATATTGGTGACAAACTCGGGGGTCGGACTCAGACAAATCAGCCGGTGCCAGATCTGAGAAGCCACCAGCTGATTCACCACTAGAGTCCGCCCCCTAAGGGAAAGCATTTTTGCTAGACCCCTCCATCGTCCCAGACGAGAGAGGACACTGCCCTCTAACTCCCTCCAGTTGTCTGGGACGGAAGCGTCCGCAGCGGACAGGTAGACCCCCAGATATTTAATGACATCTGCCTCCCACGTGATGTCACGAAACGTGGGAGGCAAAGAGTCTACCTGTAAATTACCCTCTAAAAGGCCTGTGCATTTGGACCAGTTGATCTGAGCGGAGGAGGCAGCTGAATATACCTCCTGGCACTGTTTTGCCAGCTCAAGATCAACTGGATCCTGGGCCACGAGGAGCACATCGTCAGCATAAGCTGAAAGGACAATCCGCATGTCTGGATCTTTTAGCACCAGCCCTGTGAGCCTTTTCCTCAGTAGGCAGAGGAAAGGCTCAATGGCCAGTGCATATAACTGTCCAGACAAGGGACATCCTTGACGCACCCCTCGTCCAAATACCAAAGGTGCTGTTAGGGACCAATTGATTTTAAGTAAACACTCTGCAGAGGCGTACAGCGTTCTTATAAAGCCCACAAACTGTGGGCCAAAGCCGTACGCTTGCAGAGTGGCTATGAGGTAACCATGGTCCACCCTGTCAAACGCCTTCTCTTGATCTAAAGAGAGAAAGGCGAGTGACAGACCAGTCCTGCGAGAATAATGCAATAGATCCCGGACCAGAAAGATACTATCAAAGATAGTCCGGCCCGGGATCGCATAGGACTGGTCAGGGTGAACCAATTCTGCCAGCACAGACCCAAGTCTAAGCGAGATGGCTTTAGCTACAATCTTGTAGTCCGTGCTGAGCAGAGAGACCGGTCGCCAGTTCTTAATAAGCCGGAGATCCCCCTTTTTGGGCAGCAGGGCAAGTACTGCCCTGCGACAAGACAGGGGCATCTCCCCGGTCTCCAGGGCTTCCCCAAGGACCAGATGGAAATCAGGTCCCAGAGTCTCCCAGAAAAATTGGAAAAACTCTACAGTCAGTCCGTCCAGTCCTGGAGACTTCTCACAGGACATGGCACGGAGGGCTTCAGAGAGCTCTTGAAAAGATAGTGGTATATCAAGCCGCTCTCTTACACCCTCACTGACTGTGGGGAGCCCCTCCCATAGCACCCTGCAGGCGTCTGGAGAAATGGGATCCGGAGAGTAAAGATATTTATAAAAGTTCCGGGCTCTATCCCGGATACTCTCCGGATCTGTAAGGGGGGCACCGTCTTCATCTAGAAGACAGGTGATGTGCCTACTGTTACCCCCCTTTTTCTCCAGTGAGTAGAAGAGGCGCGAGCCGCGGTCTAGATCTTTGAGAAAACCTAAGCGGCTGCGCACGTATGCCCCCTTGGCCTGGTGTCGTTCCAGGTCACAGAGGACACCCTTCCTCTCTACATACTCGCTCAGCAGGGATTGGTCCCTACAAGTGAACAGCCTCTGCTCCAGATGGAGTACCTCCCCCCGGACTGACTCCAACTCAGCTTCGCGCTGCCCACTCGCACCCTTGGTATATTCCTGACACAGAAGTCGCAAATGAACCTTGCCCACGTCCCACCACAGTTTTAACGTGGCAAAGTCCCCCTTGCAACCCCTCCAGTCCGTCCAAAACTCCCGGATCAATGTCACGAGCCCCTGGTCCTTCAACAAAGCATTGTTGAAGTGCCAATAGGCGGCTCGTGGCGCTGTTGGCGTTAGCGCCACTGTCACAGACACACAGTTGTGGTCTGTGAACGGAGCCAGCCTAATGGCACAAGAACCGACTCGTGACATATAGTGACTAGATATATATAGTCTGTCGATCCGGGAGTGGGACACCAGACCGGCTCTCACCCTGACGTAGGTGAAACCGTCTGATGCCCCTGGGTTCTGCTCTCGCCAGATGTCCTCCAGGGAGAAGCGGGCGATGATCTCCCGCAGGGCTGACGCAGAAGGCGGGTACGGCTCTGGACTATTCCGGTCCAGAGCGTCGAGGGTGCAGTTGAAATCACCCCCGAGTACCAAACACTCATCTGCGTCAACGGTCTCCAAAAACTGGGACAGTCTGGCGAGGAACCTCACTCTCTCGAGCCCTCCAGCAGGGGCATATATATTAACTAGGTTAATGATGCTACCCTGCTCTCGGACCCGGAGGTGGATTAGACGGCCTGGGATAACAGCTTTCACAAGCAGCAGCTCTGGCTGAAAAGACTCTGAGAACAGGGTCACCACTCCACATGACGCCGATGTGAAGTGGCTGAAGAAGACCCTGCCTCTCCACTCCAGTTGCCATGAGGCCTCAGCCTCTGGAGTGGTGTGAGTTTCCTGCAGGAAGCTCACAAAGTACCCTCCCTGATATAAATAGGAGAGTACCTGGAACCTGCGGAAACTGTCTTGACAGCCATTGGTATTTAGCGTGCTGATGTGCAAAGCCATTACTGCGTGTCAGGAATTGTGCGTTCCTCAGACCCTTGAGACTGCTGATAGGACACGCACATTTTATAGAATTTCCGGACGCGGAGATGCTCCGCAGTCCCAGAATTCTTGGCCCTAGTGCTGACCACTAGATATTGCTGGAGAGAGTGGAGAATAAACGACATATTCTTCCACCTCTCCAAGGCCAGCCGCACCTTCCTTTTCTTTTGTCCATGAAGGGTGCTCTCAAGGAATAGATCTATTTCCTTGACAGGGATAACCCACCCAGAATCTGATGTTCCTTCTAGTGGGTCACCCCTGGGCTCCTCTTGGCTGAGGGCTTTTACTCCATCCTCCCCGGCTGGAGTCAGTTTCCTCAGCTTTATTCTCAGGGACCCCCTCTTAGATGATACAGAAGGAGTCCCTTTAGCACCCTTCAAGGTAAATAATGGACCCTTGGATTGCTGCTGCACCCCTGTAGCTTCAGGAGTGCATTCAGGGGTAGCTGGCTGGACAGCAGTGGCTGGCATGGCTTCCTTAATGGAAGCCTTGGAGGCTTTATATGCCTCCTCTGCCAGTTCCACCGCTGCTTGCTCAGCTTGGATGGCACCGATGTTAGGGTCAGTGGACAGCTGAGGAGGGTAGACAGGCTCTCCCATGATGTTAACAGGAAAACCTGTTTTATCACCCTCCCCCATTTCCACTTCCCCTTGTGCCACATCCCCCCTGACAGACAAATCCATGGGGTCCTGAATGGGGGTCATGCCTATATTCCCCCCCTCCAGTAGTGACTCGGCCTGGGGCTCTAACAAAGCCCGAGGTACGTCACTAGAGAGTGACACTGGAGGAGGAGACTGACTGGTGCCCTTGAAGCTTTGCACCTCAGGGACACTGACTACCCATTCAGCAGGGGCTTTGTTGGGTCCCCCCTCAAAGGCCAGAGGCAGAACCTGATCTTTCTTGTCTACCCCTGCCTCACTTGGGAGACCCTCTTGCCCCTGCTTTTCCTCCAGACCCTTTTCCACATTAACCCCTATAGGGTCTGGAGAGAGAGATGTGTGGTCTGGCACCGGCTGGCTGAGCTTAATAACTGGGCCAGACAATGTCACCGGATGAGGAGGAGATGTTTTGTTCCTCTTCTTGCTTTTAGAGGGAGGTGCTCCACTATAGAGCACTTCCCACTTATCAGCAACCTCCCTGTTGGTTTTATGCTTCCTCTTCCTGGGGACGTCACTCCTGGAAGAGGAGCTGCCACTAGCTGCCTCCCCTGCAGAGGGCTTATTATCCCTCTGCTTACACTGTGCCCCCACACTAACTGATGTAATTATGGTGGGGGCAGATTGGGACTTGGGAGATGCAGCTGTGACACTGGGAGGACCGGTGACATTCTTCCCCTTTTTCCCTGTGTCTGCAGTCTTGCTGGAGACCACAGACACAGATGGCTTTTTTGGGGAAGAAGGGGGTTTGGAGGCCGTGGTGGTGGCTTGAGGAACGGCCTCCTTGCCTGAGCTCTGTGGGGGGGCTATGACCCTTGAGGTCCCCGCTGTTATGGGCTCAGCGGGGATGGGTGCCGTACTGACGGAGGTGCCATTTGCTGGGGCTGGGGCATGATGCTTTACATTAGGACAATTCCTACGTGTATGCCCCAACCCTTTGCAATGATAGCACTGCACCTCCGTAGTGCTGTAAAAAATCCTGTACAGCACCCCCTCAAATGGAACCCCAAAAGACCCCTCTATGTTTTCTGCGCCCTGAGGCAGGCACATTTGTACCTGCCTCTTGAAAGAGAGCACATGACGAAGTGCTCTCTCTCTGCACCCCAGGGGAATTTTAATAAATGGTGTTTTTACTTCCCCTAGGGTTAGCAGGTGGGGGCGCAGGAGGGAGTCTGGTAGGAAGGGGGGCACATTAGAGAGTGTTACTTTTGTGCCCAACCCTTCCACGGGTTCTATTGGGACATATAATCCCCCCACTGTGATGCCTCTCTGTACAAGAATGTGAGCAGCAGCCAGCGTACGGGTAAAGAAAACTGCTTTCCCGAACATTTTGCTGGCTGCTACTATAACAGAGGGGCTGATGACGTTAGCTGCAGCACGCAGATAGATATCAATGCTGTAGACCCCAGACATCTGACATTTAACCCCATGCTTCCTAGTGATCTGCCCCTCAGCCCCAGCGGTGGTATTACTGGGGCCAGCAGAAACCACCTGTGACCAGGTATTAGCCACAGGGGTAGGTCTGCTGGCAGAACCACCAGGAGCTGGGGCTGCCTTATCTGCCTGGGGCCTATGCTGTGCAGTGCTGCAGCTAGGATTTTCAGGGGCCATTATTCCCCCTTTTGACCCCTGAGGCTTCTTAGTGGTCTTATCCCTCATGTTTAGACCCTTTTTTTTTTTAGTATATTTGTTTTATTTATTTTTATTTTTTGTTTTATGATTTTTTACTGTTTTCTTTTTTTTTTAAATATAAAAGTGGGAAAAAGAAACAAAAAGACAAAACTAAGGGAGACAAAACTAAGGGAGAGAAAGAGGTGATGCTTGGCAGTGGAAGGGTTAATGGTCTGTTGCAAGGTGACTAATTGCAACAACACAGAGAACACAGAGGCTTTTTAACCCCTCTGTGTCTCTGTGTCAGATGTTAAAAAAAAGCCTTAACAACAAAAAATCTAATTGTTTTCCCCCCCACTGCCTACAAAGATGTTACTTGTCTTCTCTCCCCCAAAACATAAAACCCAACACCAAACAAACAAAACTTCAACAAAACCTAATAAACTTTTTAAAAGAAAAAAAGTCAAAGTAACAAAGCTCCAGGAGTGAAGGTGTAGTGCTAAGGGAGGGGTGTGGCAAAGTATCCAGGAGACAGCTCACTCTCCTGGGATAGAGAGTTGAGCCTGACCCCCAGAAAACTAAAACTTAAATTAAACTAAGAAAAAAACCACAAAAACTCCCAAAAATGAACAACACCGTGCACAAAGTGCTTATTAACAGAAAGGTGTTAAAATAAAACTTGTATTTGAGGGACTAAGACCCTAAAAAGCCTTTTGTTTGGAGCTCAAGCATGCACACAACATGCTCTCTTGCACAGTACTTGTAAGCCTGACACACACACTGGCTAGTGGTCAGGCAAATGAACTTAGATTGGCGGTCAGGCAAATTAACTTAGATTTAAGAAAATAAAATTATTGTTTTTTTTAAATGTAGACTGCTAGTACACCACTAGATTGGATTGGTTGAACTTGGCACAATACTTGTAAGCCTGACACACACACTGGCTAGCGGTCAGGCAAATTAACTTAGATTGGCGGTCAGGCAAATTAACTTAGATTTAAGAAAATTAAATTATTGTTTTTTTAAATATAGACTGCAGGTACACCACTAGATTGGATTGGTTGAACTTGGCACAATACTTGTAAGCCTGACACACACACTGGCTAGCGGTCAGGCAAATTAACTTAGATTGGCGGTCAGGCAAATTAACTTAGATTTAAGAAAATTAAATTATTGTTTTTTAAAATATAGACTGCAGGTACACCACTAGATTGGATTGGTTGAACTTGGCACAATACTTGTAAGCCTGACACACACACTGGCTAGCGGTCAGGCAAATTAACTTAGATTGGCGGTCAGGCAAATGAACTTAGATTTAAGAAAATAAAATTATTGTTTTTTTAAATGTAGACTGGTGGTACACCACGAGATAGGATTGGTTGAACTTGGCCCAATACTTGTAAGCCTGACACACACACTGGCTAGCGGACAGGCAAATGAACTAAGATTTAACAAAATAAAAGTTTTGGTTTTTTAAAAGTAGACAACTAGTAAACAAGATTGTATTGGTTGCACTGTGCACACACAGTATAAGTTGTGAGCCTGACACACACTTGCTAGCAGGGGCTAGCAGGGAGACAGGCAAATGAAGTTAGATTAGACACTAAAAAACAAACAAAAAAGCATGATGTTATAGCCCTAAAAAATGCTTTTTGGCGTGCTGTGTTTACAGCAGAGATCTGATGAGTCCTTCAGCACTGCACTGGACACTGAATAAACTTGCCTAGCTATTGATTTCCCTATTCAATCAGCATCACCTACACTCTCCCTCCTCTCAGCAAGACTGCAAGTTAGTTATGATTCCAAAATGGCTGCTGTCCATGAGGTAGAAGGGTCTGGAAGGCAGGGTATGATGCTGATTGGCTGGAATGTGTCTGCTGACTGTGAGGTGCAGGGTCAAAGTTTGCTCAATGATAAAGTATAGGGGGCGGATCGAACATTGCATATGTTCGCAGTTCGCCGCAAACGCGAACATGCTATGTTCGGCGGGAACAGTTCGCCGGCGAACTATTCGCGACATCTCTAATTACAAGCTCTTAGCGATGCCAGGGACTTTTTCCCTATGCAAATATAAATGATATCATGTTCTCCATGGACATTAATGTATCTGTAGAGTGTACAAAAAAACAGGTGGGCTAGAAACCTGTAGCTGTATAATACGCAGAAAGAAACAATGATGTGCTAAATCTTCTATATCAAAATTGTCACATACTACTGACAATACAAAAGGCGCGTGTGCTGGTGTTTCTATGCTGCCGGAGCCTTAATCGCACTCTCTGCTCTACACGCATCTCAGTACAAATAATACATTCTCTGATCTACACCAATTTCTATAGCTCATGGAATATGTATTTTACAAATGAACACTTTATACAGTTTAAAATGAATGTGCTGTGGGAATTCTCAAAAGAACTAATGTGTTATTTTCGCAATCCTTTCACAATAAAGTACATATGTACTTGAGTCCATTGTTATTTAATATACTTCTTTTGCACCTTCAGCATCAAAACAGGACAATATATTATTTATTGATAATAATAATACTCAGAATAATACCAACATCTTTATATTCACCATTATTTCCATCATTCAATTTTATCTTAACCAAATGTGGAACCTAATATAGTATATAAGGGCCTTCCAGTGGAAGTGTTATGGTCAACCATAGGTAAGTAATTTTACCATGCCTCGAATAAGAGTAAGGATAACCCAAAGCTTAATAATCAAGGTTAATTAAGTCAATAAATTAAATTAATTAAGTCAAGCTTTTTGGTAAATATAATGGTTAGAATAGATGTTCCCTTCTGCCTTCAAATCTATGTTTCTGTTTTACATCTTCTTCAGCATAACCTTGTTCAAACCACTGTAGTCAATACATGGACACTGTATGAACACTTTACTAAGATTTCTTGAGATGCTTCTTCATTGCCGAGGTTTTCGGTAACAACAATAACCTGGAATGAAAAAGCCATGGCATAATCAAAGAGGTGGTGAGGAGGTGAGACTTCTGACTATTTTTTGTCACATCAAGGAACATCCCAGTTGATGTTGGGGTTGTGCTACCCGAGCTAGGGTAGACCCTGCATGGTGGTCGCTGTTGCTGAGTTAAAAACATCAGGAATCAATTTTTCTGATGAGACAATCAACTCCTATACTAGGATTGTAAAACAGGAAGTCTGAGGACCTCAAGTGGCCCATATACCAAAAACTGTGATCTCTTGCTATGAAACACCCTACTGCTTCAGAACTTATAAGTAATTGGATATACAGAGAAAGTGGCACTCCAGGCTGAAAAGAGAGAAAAGTTGGTTCACATTAGGGTTAATGTTAGGATACCATGGAAGTCTATATAGACCCCTGTGGTATTAGAACAAATGTTAGAATACCATGGGGGTCCTTTTAAGGAAATAGGAAAGGTGGGAAAGTCACATTTTCAAAATATCTTCTCAGGGTACAGGTACATCAGTCAGCAGCTCACATATGCATATTCTAATATTGTTGTCTCCTTTTGACCCTTTAAGACTAGAGATGGACAACCCTATTTTAGATTGTAAAGTGAAACAAATATGAGGTACTGTATATACTCGAGTATAAGCTGACCCGAGTATAAGCAGAGGCACCTATTTTACCACAAAATACTGGGAAAAATGAGTGACTCAAGTGTAAGCCGAGGGTGGGAAATGTGCTGCCCCCTGTGTCCCTCTTGTGCCCTCTGTGTCCCCCTCTTGTGTGCTCTTTTCTTGTGTCCCCCCTCTCTCTCCCCTGTGTCTCTTCTCCCCTCTCCCTCCCCTGTGTCTCTTCCCCCTCTCCCCTCCCTGTGTCTCTTCCCCCCTTTCCCTTCCCTGTGTCTCTTCCCCCCTCCCTTATCACCCTCCTCAACCCCCCTCCTCATCCTCAACCCCCCTCCTCATCCTCAACCACCTCCTCAACCTCCCTCCTCAACCTCAACCCCCCTCCTCATCCTCAACCTCCCTCCTCATCCTTCCTCCTCATCCTCAACCTCCCTCCTCATCCTCCTTCCTCAACCCCTCTCCTCATCCTCAACCCACCTCCTCATTCTAAACCCCTTTCTCAACCTCCCTCCTCAACCCCCTTCTTCAACCTTAACCCCTGATCCTCAATCCCCCATCCTCATCCTCAACCCCTCATCCTCAATCCCCCCTCCTCAACCCCCCATCCTAAACCTCCCTCCTCAACGCCCCTCCTCATCCTCAACCCCCTCCTCAACCCCCCCCCTCATCCTTAACCCCCTCTTCAACCTCCCTCCTCAATCTCAACCCCCTTCTCATCCTCTACCTCCCTCCTCATCCTCTTTCCTCATCCACCCTCCTCATCCTCATCCTCCCTCCTCATCCCCCCTTCTCAAGACCCCTCCTCATCCTCATCCTCAACCCCCTCCACATTCTAAACCCCTTCCTCAACCTCCCTCCTCAACCCCCTTCTTTAACCTCAACCCCCCCATCCTCATCTTAAACCTCCCTCCCTACACCTCCCTCCTCAACCTCTCTCCTCAGCCCCCCTCCAAAACCTTTCTCCTCAGTCCAGCTCCTACACCTCAACCCCCCTCCTCAACCCCCCATCCTCAAACCCCCCCATCCCCTTCCTCAACCCCCCCATCCTCATCCTAAACCCTCCCCATCCTCATCCTAATCCCTGCCCATCCTCATCCTTAACCCCCCCATCCTCATCCTAAACCCCCCGCCATCCTCATCCTCATCCTAAAAACCCCTCCTCACTTTACCCCTCCTCATCCTAAACCTTCCTCCTCACTTTACCCCTCTAAATACCTCCCCCTTTCCCCTCACTTACCTCCATCTGAAGCTGCTCCTTCCTGCGTCTTGATCCGGCCAATGCTAATGACGTGGTGTGCATGTGACATATTTAGATCCTAAGAGCGTATATTAAGCATACTTTAGGGGGAACATCCCCTACCAGTTTGTGTTTAAAGCCTTACTCATAGGACAAGATTTTCTTCAAATGTCTACAAATACTTTAGGTGTAGAAGTTCAAATCGATGATCAAAGCCATGCAAATTCTCAATGAATCACAGACCTTAGAGCAGATGAAAACAAATCTATTTTTTTCATTAGCTTTTTCAGCTGCATTGTAAGAATCTAATTTATGCATATCCAATATGTACTATTTGGTGGCATAATATTGGTTTAATAGAAAAAAGTGAATTAGTATGTATCTCTAGATATTGCTAAAGACAATATTGTTTTAGTAACTCAAGTCATCCTAGATGTTATTCTTCATTTAATTTCTGGAAGCTAATCATAATGTTAAATATTTGTGACATATGTTCTTAGGCATCAATTAATTAACACAATTCCTTTGAGAGCCACGTTGTGGAGCAGATGATCATGGCATCAAACAGAATAGCAGAGTATTTATATTGTACTTTTGAAAAGAATTATGAATTAGAATTCCACTACAACGTTTCCGAGAAGCAATGAAATGACTGTTAGTCCAAAAAAATCATTTCTTATTTCCCTTTTGAACACCAAAATGCCAAAACCCGGAGACAAATATTTGCTTGAATTAAAACCAATTGTCATTCTCTTTTTTTTTTGTAGTGTCAAACTTAACTGGCAAAGAAAGCCCATAAAGATATAAAAAGAAAATTACTTACTCAGCTATTAAGAGGACACAGATCATTTTTGTATCACATATATAGTTGTGAGCAAGCGGGTCGTTGCTAACGCTGTGGGCTCGCATAGCTTCGCGAGGGCCTTAGTTGCTGGCAAGGAGCACCAAAGGCGCCAGCAACTACGGACCTAGCAACATTTACGGACTTACGACAAACAAATACGAGACGCGGGACTTACCGCCCGTACCCACGCACATGAAAACATTAAAAACACAATAAATACACACAAGAAACACATAAAAAGCTTACCCACAGCAAGGGGGGGGGGGCACCCAGGACCTCTGCAAGTGAAGTTACACCTCCATTTAAAAAAACGAAAATGAGGCTACAGGACCATAAACACGCAAAACACCACCAAACACATACAGATTTTCCGAAAAAGACGGACGCGATCCAAGAACAAGGACGCAAAATCAGCCACAGCCGCGTACCACACATTAGGCGCCATTTTACAACACTAACTTACACAAGCCGGAAGTACACAGCTACCCTAACGGATTTTCCTCGCGCACGCAGCCTATTTACACTACACACTGCACACATTGCTGACACTTACACCTCAGCTCCACAGCAGTGAAAACACACGTTGTATGCTGCAGCAACATGAAAACAGATTGCCAGCTCTTCTGCACAATGCTTCCTGCATATATTACTTCAAAATAGGTAAAGTATATTAATTTATTAATGTATTATTTATTTGATTACCAAACACCAAACAGCATTAGCTCACTTACAATTTCATTGCCGTAATTTTTTGACGGGCAATATTCTAGTATCTTAAGAATATCTTGTGTGTGCACAGATGGGTCCATCACTAGATGAATTAGTCTGATATATAGTACCTATATGTCCTCACACATAAATAGCATGAACATGTGGCTCTATTTGGCCCCTGGAGGACTAAAGATGGACAAGCCTGACCTAGACTGTAGCAGTACAGCTATGGTCCTATCACATCCAAGTATATTAATAGGTAAATCAGTGTCTTAATCATTTTGAATTACCTATCTAAGCTTGCACAGGAAAATCCTGTTTCTGCTCCTCGATGACCGGAATTAGACAAGTCTGGACTAGACCAATATGTTTTGGTTTGTTTACTTTCAGACATTCATTTTAGTCGCACAGTCTTCCCCTCCTTGAATCCTTTGCTTTTTATAAATTGAATTTACTCATCTCTTATCATCTGATTCTGAATAACCTTTTTGTAGCACTGAGATTACTTTTGTAGGCCTACAGCCTTATTAAATTCCCTCATCGTGTAAAGCCCGTAACATAGCCCGTAAGACTTATGGCTATTAAATTGGCTGCGTAAAGAAACCCCCGAATGACTTGCGGGCTAATGGGGAAAAAACCCTACGGGATGTCGAAAATTTTACTCCTTGGTTGCAAATCCTTTGATCTGTCAAGCCCGTAACTGTTACATTCGAAACATCGATATTAAATTGCTACTAATTCACTGGAGTTCAAACCCGTAACCCGCAAATGGAGCCAAAACGCCAACGGGTACGCTAAAGGGGTTAAAGTCCTATCCGTAGCACTGTAAATGCAAATACACACACTACTGTAAATATAATTAAATGGAAAGTGATGTTAGGTATTAGAATGAATAGCACAACATTCTCAAGCCTGCAAATCTGCAATATAAAATATTTTTTTTAATGTTTAATTTCCGTGTTATATTGATTAATCAATGTGTTAATAAATATAATGGAACTCGCACGGACTAGAATATCATAATTACTGATTTATTAATATTGCATTATTTCTGGAATGGGGGTCCGATCGAAACTCGTAATTGAAACCTTTAAGGCTTTGAAGTCTAACCTCCATTTTTCAGTGATGTAATGATGACGATCACTTTTGCCATTGGCTCTGTCTAAACCCGTAACGATGGGTTTGACTAACTGATCATGTTCACGCCGCACGTTCAACCTGCACAAGAATGGTTTACGGGTTTACATCTCTGACCTGTTGCTCACGGCTTTGTTCAATCTAACAGCTCTGTAACGCAGCAGAATTTTCGAGCCCGAAGACTTTGCAGGTGTCCCGTTGCTGCTACGGACTTGGAGTTTAATGAGCCTGCTAGTAGCCCTGACAATGGTTATGTGGCTAATAGTGTTAAGGTTGTTTTTGTTATTTAGTCGTTCAGTCATGTCTGACTTTATGTGACCATATGGACCACAGCAGGCCAGGCAAATCTGTTAACCACTGCCCCTCTGAGTTCCCTCAAGTTCATGTTCATTTCCTCAATGACCTCATCTATCCATTTCCGCCTCTACATTCACAGTCTTCACGTGCCTTCAATATTTCACAGCATCAGAGTCTTCTCTAGGGAATCCTGTCTTCTCATGATATGGACAAAATATTTGAGCTTTAGCCTCATGATCAAACCTTCCAGTGAACAGTTTGGCTTCAGTTTCTGTTGTATGGATTTATTGGATCTGTTTGCAGTCCAGGAACTCTAAGCTCTTTTCTCCAACACCAAAATTCAAAGGAGTAAATTCTCTGGGTGCTTAACCTTCTTTACGTTCCAGCTCTCACATCTGTAAGTAACTACTGGGATTACCATAGTTTAACTATGTGGTCCTTTGTTAATAGTGATATATCTCTGCTTTCTAATAGCTTATCCAGACTTTCCATAGCTTTCCTCCCCAGAAGCAAGATTTTATGGCTGCAGTAACCTGTCTTTTTCCCTTCCAGATTTTGAACCATTCTGTGATCCCATGTTTTGTTCTGACTGTGTCTTCTTGGTCCACAAACAGAGGATTAGATTATCTGGTACTCACATTCTTTAATAACCTGCCACATATTGTTGTGATCCACGCCGTCAAAGGCTTTAGAATAGTCAATAAAGCAGAAGTAAATGCTTTTCTGGAACTCTCTTGCTTTCTCAATTATCCAGTGGACATTGGCAATTTGATCTCTTGAGCCTCTTCCTCTGCGAAACCTTGCTTCCACCTCTGGTAGTTTCAGGCCATGTATTGTTGGAGCCAATCTTGCAGTGTAATTGTTTGGAAATGTTAAATAATTGAAGCACTCTTCGTCACTGCTTCTTAGGGATTGGTATATACAGTGACCTTTTCCAGTCTACTGACCATTGCTAACTTTTCCAAATTTGTTATCATAAGGCAACACTTTCACAACATCATCTTCTAGGGTTTTGGAACCGTTCTGCTGTGAATCCATCAACTCCTGCAGCCTTGTTGTCAGCAATGGTCCATCTCACTTCACTCTCCAAGATGTATGTCAAACTATTGATCAAACTATTGAGGTTTTCATGGCTGTTAAGATCCTTCCTGTGTAGATCTCATGTGTATTCCTGCCACCTCTTCTTTATCCTATCTACTTCTGTTAAATCCCTAACATTTTTATTTTATTTTATTACTTCAACATTAGCATGACAGTTTCCTTTGAGAATTCCAGTTTTCTTGATGAGCTCTCTTGACTTTCCCATTCTGTTATCTTCTATCTCTTTATTTTGCTCATTATAGAATGTCTCCTTGTTTCTTCTTGCTATCCTTTGGAATTCTGCACAAAGTTTAAAGTCAATCTGATTTCTATCTTGTCCATCTGGTGATGTCCATGTGTAGAGTCGTCTCTGAGGCTGCTGGAAGCCGGTGTTTACTTTGAGAAGAGAATTATTTTGACAGAATTCTACTAATCTCTGACCTGCTTCATTCTGTACTCCAAGGCCAAACTTGCCAGTTTTTCCAGGTGTCCTTTGGTTTCCTACTTTCCAATCTCTTATTATGATAGGAACATATTTTCTTGGTGTTGTATCTAGGAGGTGTTGAATATCTTCATAGAATTGGACAACTTTAGCCTCTTCAGCATCCATGGTTGAATTGGCACAGACTTGGATCACTGCGATGTTACATGGCTTGCATTAAATTCAAATTAATATAATTCTGTCATTTATTGGGTTGTAACCAAGCACTGCTTTGGTCATCATTTAAATGAGTATGAGGGCTACTCCATTTCTTCTGCCGGATTCTTGACCACGGTAAAATATCTGGAGGTTTACTGATGTGACATTTCCCATTCCAGTTCATTTGAGTTCCTAAATCCCCACTATATCAATGTTTAACCTTGTCATCTCATGTTTGACCACATCCAGTTTGCTTTGGTTCATAGTTCTAACCTTCCAGGTTCCTGTGCAGAACTGTTCTTTGCAGCAGCAAATGTTCCTCTCGACTTTGGCCCAACCACTTCATTAGATCTGGTGCTACTTGTACTCAACCTTAGCTCTTCCCCACTAATGTGTTAGGCAGCTTCTTAAATGAGTGCAATATTGTTATGTCACCAGTTTTGCTTATCCATAAAGTTATCTTGGAAAAGATACTGAAGTGGGTTGCTGATTCCTTCTCAAATGGACTGCGATTTATACAACCTCTCTGCTATGACCTGCCCATCTCAGGTGACAATAGATCATAGGTTCCCAAAGTAGGCAGTACCGCCCACCAGTGGGCACCTTCTAGGGGGGCGGCAGCAGGTTAAGAAGCAATTGGGGGGGTTAAGGTGGTCTAGTGGTCGATGGCTATTTAGAGAAGAAATTAATAATAAATACTTTAAAATCAATATCAATCAATTTTGCAATCTGAAGATCATTGAAAATTTAAATTCTGCTTTATAATTCAGCGATTGTGCACGCGGGCATCTCTGTTATGGTAGCGATGATGCAGACATGTGAAACAAAACAATAACAAAAAATAAATGTAATGTATGTCATATATATGTCCACACCTATTAGACACACATACATACACATACATGCAGATGGTGCATAACACCTATAGGTATAAAATACAGACAGAAAAAGAGAAAGAGAGGGCAAAAAATAAACCAACAACAGTAATACTGGAAAAAGAACAGATGAAAAAATAGGACTAAAATAGGGAGATAGACAGTGAAAATATCCCTCCAAATGAAGCTTGCAAAAGCAAACAATCAGAGGGACATGAAGAGTCAAATGACAGAAAGAATGGGAGATTGATGGTAGGGAGGAGTGGACCCACACACCAAATACAAAATCGTGTCTCAAAAAGAAATAGTAAATATGCAATGCAAAACACAAGTACATGAAAACAAATGAAAACAACACTGCATATATATATAATTAAAATAATATGAACTGGCCTAACAAATAAAGGCCTGTGTGGGACCACTACTCCTCAAACCACAACACGCGTTTCGTCAGTGTTGAGCTGACGTCATCAGGGGGCGTCTAACAAAACGCACCTCAGGGTTAAGGTGAGGTGCAGTGTCTTTTTCATTTGTTTTCATGTACTTGTATTTTGCATTG
This sequence comes from Discoglossus pictus, assembly GCA_027410445.1. NCBI lineage: Eukaryota > Metazoa > Chordata > Amphibia > Anura > Alytidae > Discoglossus > Discoglossus pictus. The sequence goes on from CM050166.1 coordinate 13,652,367, forward strand.
CATATTTACTATTTCTTTTCGTGACACGATTTTTCATTTGCAGTGTGGGTCCACTCCTCCCTATCATCAACCTTTATTTGAAGGGATATTTTCACTTTCTTGGGGAGATAGATGGTGTCTATCTCCCTATTTCAGTCCTAATTTTTCATCTGTTCTTTTTCCAGTATTAATGTTGTTGGTTTATTTTTTGCCATCTTTTTCTCTTTTTTTGTCTGTATTTCATGTAAAACAATACCTGCACTGCAAGCTACTTTTGGTAAAAGTTATTTTCTGAAGGAAAGCCTATTTTCAGACATACTATTATATACCAATGCATCCCCAAAACACACTGTGTATATTTATCATGCCATATAATTGTACTTTAACCCTTTCCCTGTTTGGTGGGCCTGCTATTGTGTCTGAGGCAGCAATGTATTGATGTGTCTACACAGGACAAGCCGTGGCAATTCAGAGGTTAATAGGTACCTATGTAGTTTTGTGTAAGTCTACTGTTCAAGTGAGGATTCCCCCCAACCCTTACCCCATCCATGCCCAGTCCCACCATTCTTACTAGTGGCACACTGGAGCTGCCAATCCACTCAGCCCACCCATTCTCACAATCAAAGAGTTGCATGGGGAGTTTTCCTGCCCTTGTTTCTTCCAGATCACCTAGATCTCTGTCACTGGTGGGAAGATGCAGCCTTCAGGAGAGCAGAAGGGTGAAGCCTCCATCCCTCGCTCCTACCCCAGCTCCCCCATAGCTGGCATCCACACATGTGGGTGCACACTAGAGACCAGCTGCATGGGATCTCTCCTAAAAAGTCATCAGTGTCTGTGGATCCTGCCCTGCTATGTCACATCGTGCAAACTTCCTTGTGTATACTCAGCGTCCCACTAGTACCATGCAAGATGGGGGGGGGGGGGGGTAGGAGATCTGATCTGAACTCGACCAAATAATGAAGCACTACTCTTATCATACATTTGTCAAGAGTTATTATTTGCTAAACATTTGGAATTGGATACAAAGGGATAATCCATATTTAATACCATGCATAATTTTTTTTTATTCCTATTCGTAATATGTTGTCAGCTGCTACTGATGCTGCTCCAGCAATGACAGGGCGCCACAAGCAGTGCCAAAAGTACTCGCTGTACATTGTGTTATTCATAGTCAACATTTGGTTGCGAAGAATCTGAGTAAACGTCTGCATACGTCGCTCCGTTCCGTTATTACAGCAGTCAACAAGATTAGAAACAATTGAGTGACAGACTCTTTAGCCAACTTTGTAGTAAAAATGATGAAGATTTGAATCACTTGCTGCGTCATACAGAAGTTTGTTGGCTCTCAAAAGTTATTTGTCCATTTTACAATCTTTTTGACTCAGTACTAGAGTTCTTAGAAGGCAGAGATGAGGGATTGTGGGCCAGCCTGATTACATCCAAAAACAACATTGCATATTTGAAAGACCTGTATAAAATATTTAATGATGTCAATCTACAATTGCAAGGTGATGAGTTTAATTTAATTAAAACAAAAAACATCATTGCCGCTTTTATGGTCAAACTTCTTCTGTTCAAGAGGAACCTAGGCCAGTGGTGGCGAACCTATGGCACGCGTGCCACAGGTGGCACGCCGTGCCCCTTCTGTGGGCACGCGGCCATAGGTCGCCGGCAGCATGCTGGGTCTGCTCTTTGTGCGCGAGCACGGCGCCTGAGCGCGCCTGAGCACTCTCCCGTCAATGAAAGAAGGAAGGGCTGTGCTAGCGTGCGCGCGCGGCACAGGCGAGCAGACTCCTCGAGATCCGCAGGGGGAGAGGCAAGGGGAAGGTAAGAGTTGTTATGGGGTAGGGGAGAGACAAGGGAGAAGGGGGGAGAGAAGGGGGAAGAGAGAAGGGGGAAGACAGTGGAGAATGGGAAAGAGAAGTGTGGGGGAGAGATAGAAGGGTGTGGGAGACAAGGGAGAATGGGAGAGACAAGGTTGGGTGAAACAAGGGGGTAGAGAGAGCAGGGTGGGAGAGACCAGGGGGAGAGACAAGGGTAATGGGAGACACAAGGGGAAGGGGAGAGACAAGGGGGGAGACAATGGGGAGGGGAGAGACAAGGGGGAGAGAGAGTGAATGGTGGAAGTGACAATAGTGAAGTACAAGGAAAGACAAGGGTGGGGGTAGAGACAAGAGTGAAGGAGATACAAGGGTGGGGGAGAGATAAGCAGAGAAAGAGGGAGGGAGGGAGGAAGAAATGAGAGCAGAGAGAAGGGAGGATGGAGAGAAAGAAAATAGGGAGAGGCAGAAGGGAAAGGGAGAAGTAAGAGAGTGAGATTGGAGAGAAGGTAGAGGCACATGAGAGGAAGGGAGAGGAGAGAGAAAGGAAGAGGGAGATGCAAAAGGGAGAGTTAGAGAAGGGAGAGTGAGAGAAGGGAGGAGTGAGAGAGAGGGGAGAGGCAAAAGGGAGAGGTAGAGAATGGAAAGAAAGGAGGAGGGAGAGACACAGGGAAGGAAAGAGACAAGGGGGGGTAGAGGCAAGGGAGAAAACAGAGACAATTGTGAGCGGTACAAGAGAGGAGAAATAAGGGTGGGAGAGAGAGAAGGATGGAGGGAAGAGACAAGAGAGAAGGGGAGATACAGGGGTGGTGGGAGACAAGGAGGAAGGGGAGAGACAAGGGGAGGGGAGAGAGAAGGGTGTATGATCCAAGGGGGGGGGAGACAAGGGAGAAAGGAAGAGACAAGGCTGGAGGGAGAGACAAGGGGGAGGGGAGAGACAAGAGGCGAGAGAGGAGGGTGGGGGGAGAGGGAAAAATGGGGGAAGAGACAAGGGGGAAGGTGAGATACAAGGGTGGGGGAGAGACAAGGGGGAAGGGGAGACATAAGGGGCAGGGGAGAGACAAGGGAGAATGGGAGAGAGAGAAGGGTGTAAGAGACAAGGGGGAGTGAGAAAGTGAGAGACAAGAGTGGAGGGAGAGACAATGATGTGGGGAGACAAGAGGGAGTGGTAGTCAAGAGAGAAGGGGAGAGACAAGGGAGAAGGGGGCGACAAGGGTAAGCGGGCATATGCATTAAGGGAGCAATGTATAAAATTGCTATTTTTGGATTGAAAGAGTGAGGTGCATTGTATTCTTATTTGCATGGCCCTGCCTTTTAGACAAGTGAATGGGCTTATTAATGTAATATTAATTTCCTCTCTCTAAAAATGTATATATATATACATACAGTGTGGGGGGGGGAAAGTATTTGATCCCCTTCGGATTTTTTTTGTCCATGACAAAGAAATGATCAGTCTATAATTTTATCAAAAATGACGGGAATACAATTGTAAGGCTGGCAATGCTGTTTGCCACATAATGTGAGGCTTTTGCTCCTCTGAGCACCATTTGCGTGGCGCGCACTAACTGCCATTTGTTTTATTTTCAACGTTCTGCGTTCCTGTCGTTGTTCGTCTAAGACTCAGTATTTAGGTTTAATTGCCGTGTTGGCACTTAGAGGAAAAAAAAGTTGGCATGTATTGCGGTTTGGGCACTCGGGCTCAAAAAGGTTCGCCATCACTGACCTAGGCCAAGGTGAACATAGCTATTTTCCAAATTTATCAGCAGTGTCTGTCAAAAAGGACGATTTACTTACTTACTGCCGACACTTGGAGGTTCTCCATACTGATTTCAATGAGCGATTAAAGGATATTCTAAATATGAATATACCAAATTAGGTATTAGATCCTTTCACATACGTAAACACAGCAGGATCATCAAATTTAGAAGAGGAACTCATAGAACTGACAACAAATGAAGAACTGAAAATACAATTCATAAATGGATACCAAGAGTTCTGGCTTCAGAAACCAATATCAACATTGTACCCGGGATTATGGAAAATGGTACAGAAATGTTTAATTGCATTTCCGTCTTCTTATTTAGGCTGAGCGCGGGTTCAGTGCTGTGGCCAATTTACTTTGTAGGTAAAGGAATTGATTGCATATAACTGAACGTGGCAAATTACAACTGTTTTTAACAAAATTTTAACCTGATGTTAACAAACTTGCACCAGTCTCATCCTTCACATTAATTTGTTATTTTTCCTTTGTCTTTTTACTTTGTAAGTTCGAAATAAACAATTTACTAGTACGTTTGATGGTGTTTTAATTATTACAAAAAGATATTTACTAATTTACAATCTCTTACTATCTATTCCCAAATTTAATACTTAAATCTCCTTACATCTCTGCACGGATTTGGATGAAAATGTGCAAAATATTATTCGTGCATAAACTTTACAATCTTTTTATATGTGGTACATATAATAAAAATCGTTATAGCAATAGCAGTTTCCAAGATGAAGCGCTTATTGGCCATTACTTTTCAATAATTTAATGACCTAAGCAGTAATGTATCACACGTTGCTATTTACGTTGCAAATATCAGATGGCTTGAAAAGAAAAACTGTTATAATGGGGGGCGTTAAATAATTCTTGTCTTGTAAAGTGGGCGGTGGTAACAAAGTTTGGGAACCTATGCTCTACATCAGGGGTGGGCAAGTTCGGTCCTGGAGAGCCCCACAAATGCCAGGATTTGATTATATCCCTGCTGCATACTGGTGAGTAAATTGTTTCTTCAGTGGTCCTGATTGGCTCACCTGTGCACAGAAAGGATATCCGCAAATACATGCCTGTGTGGGGCTCCCCAGGACCGGACTTGGACAGCCCTGCTCTAGATGGTAGCGTCTATTACATCTATCTCACTGATGACGAAGAGTTTTGAGATTAAAAACTAGATGGGCAAGATCCACACAAATAAAGATTAATTTACCAACTGTATATGATATAGAATTATCTATATGAAGGCCTAAAAATGTCTCTATGGGTAACATTAAAAGAATATTCAAATATTAGATATGAGAATAAAATAGGTGTAAAAGTGAAAATGGAGATTAACATAATGATAACCCAAAATGAACTGAGGTAATGGTTATGGAAAGGTCTAGATCCATTGTGATTGTGGTATAATAAACAAATATATAAAATATGTATGTACTGGTGACTTGCCCGTCAAAAATGACGGCAATAAAAATTGAAGCCTGGCAATGGTGTTTGTCACATATTGCGAGCCTCTCCCCCCTCTACTTTACTGGCCTTGCGATGAGCGTCTTCGGCGCTCATCATGGGCCTTGCAATGAGCGCCTTTGGCGCTCATTGTGAGCCTCTCCCGCCCATTACTTCCTCTCCCTCCCCTGTGTCTCTGTCCTCCCCTCTCCCTCCCCTGTGTCTCTTTCCCCGCTCTCCCTCCCTTGTTTCTCCTTCCCCTTCCTCTCCCTCCACTGTCTCTCTTCCCCCTCCTTCCTCCACATGCGTTTGTGCCCGGCTACACGGAGCAGAGAGCAGGGAGGTGCCGCAGGGCTGATGTGGACCTGATGTGGTGCGATGCCGCCCGCTCGTGCACGCGGTTCCCATTTGTGCGTGCGCCACCGGAGCATAGAGCAGGGAGGGCATCAGTGGGGCAGGGGGAGCCATGGCAGGGGGAGTTGTGAAACTGCGAGTTGTCATCAGTTGCGGGCCTCGCAAAGCGTGACAACAACTCGCAGTTTGACAACTATTATATGTGATAAGTATAAGAATAAACATTAGAAAACAAAGTAAAAAATATGGTTCAACACAATAAATGATGAGGGTCCTGCTTACAATCCTTCCTCATTATTTCTGGTAGGAGCTGTGTAGTGCTTGCTTCTTGTTACTTCCAATGTATATGAGAAGATTATACATTTGTTGTTCAGTAGTGTCTCACTCTTTATGGCCCTAATGACCACAGCACGCCAGGCAGATCCATCTCTGGCTGTGCTTATCCATAAGGCTTTCTTGGCAAATGTACTGGAATGGGATGCCAGTTTCTTCTCCAGTGGACCACGATTTGTGTGACCTCTCTGCTATGATCTGCCCATCTTGGCTGACCCTACATGAGGTACACAAGCTCCTTCACCACGACGAGGTGTCGATCCAGAATGGGATAAGATTACCCTTTGCTTTATTAAAATGCTTCTTGCGCATTAATGATTTAGGAGCAATGCCCTCAGTAACCTGGTCCGTGTTTTCTTCCGTCACACCACCCTCACCTTCTATCACACAGCATATTTATTGTAAAATGTACGAATATTATGAACCTACACATTATGAAGATTTCCAAGATGATTACATCGGTATGAAACATCTTGAATGCATTATTTTATTGTAGCAATAATACGCTAATCCTGTTACATTTCCAAGTCCTCATTAGAAACCTTTGTAATGCTATAATAGTTCTTGGGAGAATACGTATTTTGCTGCTTAGCCAGATTGCATTATTAAAACCATAAAGCAGCATCTGAATATGTAAACTGAATTCTAGCAATAAAAATATGGTTTTGTTGTAATACAAAACTCATAAAACCAAAGAAAACACAAGTAGTCCAATGAAAAATCAGATATTGTAAAACATGCCTAGAATTCAAGCTGTAAATCTGCCGCTGCTGTCACAATGCGATTCATAACTCCCCGCTTAATCCCGGCATAAAATTCCACAGGCAAGGTTTTTAGAGAGATTAAGATTTGATTTTTACATAAAATTTATATGGAGTATTTAATTTATAAACTCTTCACTTTTTTGATTGCAAATAAGCTTTGTTAAAACTAGGCTGAAATTAATGAATAATAAAGCAGATTGCAGCCAGATTGTTAGATGTCACTCATTATACTCCGACCACAGATGATGGTGTTTTTTTTTATGTTTCTTAAAAAGTGACTGCGCATAAAATATAATTGCAACTGGAAGTTATTAAAATGTGTGGAAATGTTAGATAATTTAAATTGGTAATTGGGTATTTTAAGAATAAAAGGGCCCCACACTCTATACAATTGAGCAATTGTAAGAAATCATCAAGTAGCCGTAAACTAACTTGCTATACAATTGGCGTCTTTTAGTGAGACACAAATGATCTACAGGTTACAGGCTGAAAAATCCCTGCGGTTGTCAAAATTGTAACTCTGACCCATCTAAGCCTTTGATCTTTCAAGCCCGCAAAAGTTATAATCGATACATTTGCAAATCGCTATTCAATTGCTACAATACCTCAAGCCCGCAAATTATTTCATACCCATAAATGGCAAATGTAGAAGAAAATCCTACGGGTACCAGATAGGACTCGACAGAGGGTTAAATACCTGTTTGTAGCACTGTAAATGCAAATAAAAAATCAATACTGCGCTGTAAATGATGGGGAAAGTGATATAAGACATTAGAATTAATTGCACAACAGTCTCAAGCTCGCTCATTTCAGAGTCATATCAATCTCGCGAATCAAGGAGTTAATACATATCAGGCCACCCGCCATTCATTTTTAATATTTTTTACAGTGCCAAATTGCAAGTCTAATCGCATATCGGACCTCTAAACTTTAATTGATCGACGCTTAACCTCCATGTTTTACTGACATAATAATGATGGTCTCATTTCCTATTGGCTGTTTCTAAATCAGTAGTTACGGCCTTCCTTAATTGATCATGATCACGCTGTGAAATGCTACGTACAACTGCATGGTTTACGGTTTCGCCTTTCGGCCTGCCAATTGCGGGCTTGTTCCATTGAACTGCTCTGTAATTGTAGCAAATGTCAAGGCCGCAGGCATACAGCCTGTATAATGCTAACTACGGGCTTGCCATTGAATGAGGCCATAGTCTACTTATCAAGAACTATTAATTAATTCTTACAGTGGGGGTTGATAAGGAAGATAAGCATACCCACGATTTTTGGAGAGCTATGGTTGCACTGAAAAAGGCAACATCCTTCTTCTGGGCCAATAAGGGGGATTATGAAACAAAGGCTTTGAACCTCTTGCTGGTCCCGATCCCCCCCGCCATCTACAAAAAAACACACGACCACCGCACTCTTAGGATGTGATGACGCAAACAGAAAATGGACACTCCTAAACAAAGTCTACAAAAATTCAAATTTTCCCAAAAAAGGTTTAAGGTCCATGACTTACATTGCTGCTAATGTTGTTGGTTTGCTAGATACTTGACAAACAGTGTCTCATTGTTGAACTGCAGTGGTCCTTTAATGACCCTTCTTATGGAGAATTAGAGAGAAAGGTCCTGTATATGTAATTTATGTTTAAACTATTTCCGAAGTATAAGAAACCCAATGAAAACAATGGCCTCCATGCTAATCCTCTATATTGCACTTTACACCATCACCATGACCAGAGCTCATAGACACTGTAAAATCAATGTATCTAGGCCTGAGCTAAATAAGTTGATGTTAAGTTAAGCCAGACATCTTGATATTGAAATCAGGGTGCACTGTTATCGTAAAGATATATGTACTATATATACTGTTATTCTGTATCATGTATGTGGTTATTCTACACAGGGGTTTTTGTGCATGGAGTTTGTACAAAGGACCCCTTTTTCCGCACACACATAAATCCAGTTTTGGGAATAAGGAGACATAATAACGATTTATGAGAGATGCTCTGCAGCTGGACTAACTGCAGAAGACTGCCTAGCTAATCCTTGAACAAACACTTCAGGTTATAGCCATGGTACCTGCAAGGCAAGTAGTGACAATTGTCACATAGGCTGGACAGCTGCATCCCATATCCCCAGGTTACTGTGACAACCACGCATGTACTTTAGCTGGATTGTTGTGGTCAGCCCACAAATCACATACATATGCTAAATACACAGGGATGGGCTGTGAGATGCGGGTTGGTAATGATTGGAGTAACTAGAATGCACCTTGTTGGCATTGGTTGCTCATCACTAGGGACAGTGCATAAATATGTGGGAATTGTATTAATAAAAGTCAGTTCTGTTTTTTCCACATAAACAAGGTGTGAAACTATTTACTTTGTGCCTGTATCCTGAGTGGGGCGTGGTCCTGTTCTGAGACCACTGATATCCTGACTGCATTATCATCTGCGAACGACATGGTCCTGCTGGGGTAGGTATAGGTTCTTATCAAGCCCCATTGAAGAAGCCGGTCATGACAATTGGTTGGCAGTGCTGGGACCTCTATAAAATACAGTAAGATGGCAATTTAGGAAGAGATGTATGTGGCAGAGATAAGAGACATGTTCAGGAGCAGAGGATTTTCCATGACAGCAGGGATGACTAAGGCGATAATGGTTGACTAGCTTATCCTGGATGATGAGCTACACTGAGTGGAAGGAAATCTGGAGGAAGGGGTAGGCACACTACCGGTGACCTCAACTCCAAAACCTAGTCATAGGCTGTCTTTGACTGCAAAGGAGGAAGTATTCAAGAGATTTCAAAGATGGAGATCTACTTTGCTTGAGGAACTCACTAAAGAACAGGTGATGGCTCTCAGAGGGTGATGAGTGAGAGAAGGGAGGAACCTAAGCAGGCTGCCCATAGGTCTGAAGAAAGAAGTTTTAAGTAATTTTCTGAAGTTAAGGATACTATAGATGTCTTTCTCCATGAGTTTGAACAACAGTGTGATCTGCATGAGTTACATCCCAGAGAATGGATCAAACTGTTGGTCAGCAGACTTAACAGGAGAGCCAGTGAAGCATACTGAGCCATGCCAAGAGATCAGGCCAGAGACTACCTGCAGATACGACAATTATTGCTAGTCAGATATGCTATTACCCCTGAAACCTTTATGAAAAGGTTTACGACTGAAAACAAGGGACTAGGGGACACCTGAGGTGATGTGTCACATGAGGCATGCTTTTCATAGTTGGTGGAAAGCAAAGGGAGCCGCCACTGCAGAGGAGATTCTGGATGTGGTCTTAATGGAGCAATTGTTGTATATCTACCCTACATGGTTGAGGGTATATATATATTGTTATCCTGTATCATGTATGTGGTTTTTCTAGAGAGGGGATTTTGCGCATGGAGCTGTGCGCACGGGAACCCTTTTTTCGCACACATACTGTATACACATATATATATATATATATATATATATATATATATATATATATATACAGTATATATACAATGTTTTTTTATTTTATTTATTCATATATTTTGATATTAAAAAGATCTGACAATTATAATTATAGCTTCAATAGCTAAATATGTGTTTATTTTGTATGAAAATTTGATTATATTTTTTATTTACATATATGTTGATGTTGGATTGTTAAATGTCAAATAATTTTGACATTTCTGGGGGACTTAGCAAGGGCCTGAAAACCACTTGTGGTCCTAGGTACACGTAAATCTTTCTTCTGCTTTGAACCGTAAAATGATATTAGCATGGGTTTCGGTATCAGGGAGTAACAGTGAAAGTGACATTCACTTGTAGCAGCTAGGTTGGGTTTACTGTGCCGTAACTATGAAAAAACGATGTTATGTGTACCAAAGACCATTCTACAATGTTTTTTTAACCATTGTAGAGTGCCGCAGCAGCAGTTAAAGAAGACATTGTCAAACAAACATGCCAATTCCGTGGAGGCAAACTTTATGCATTCAATGTCACATCTCTCCCTATGGAACCACTGAATAATCTCACATCTACAAGTTAATCTATTTGTAAGCTCTCACAAGTTTGGCTCAAAATAATTTATTTTTGGTGTGTATTAATATGTTATATGTAGTGCTTCATCTTCTTAGAAAATACTACATATAATCCAGTGAAATAAAAGATATATCCATGCTCTTTATTTGCTTCTCCTCTCCCTCTTCTCCGATCGTTGAAGCCTGTATCATTACTCTTCATTCCAGACGCTATACCTTTTGGAGCTCCCATGCTGACTAACTTGTTTTTTTTTACACAACTTAGCCTTATATACTAAATTTGTGGATTCTAATTGGCTGAAATATTTGTCAATGATATTTCATCAAATCAGACTCCAGTATTTGAATTACACCCACACCATATCTGATTGATTCAAAGTCTAACCAATCCTTGATCAATAACAAAAATATGAAATCACTGACAGACCCTGTGGTTTGCTGGTGAGGTTGTTTTGTCGTTCAGTCATGTTGGACTCTCATGGACTGTAACACACCGGGCACATCTTTATGTCCATGCTGCTCCACTTGGTTTTTCATGGCAGAGATACTGGAATGGGTTACCAGTTCCTTCTCTAGTTGGCCACAGCATACAACTCCTGGTATTCCTAGGTGGTCATCCATCCAACTACTAACCAGGCCGAACCCTGCTTGGCTTCAGAGTGGTGTGACCTCTTGGTTCCTCGAGTGGAATCAAACCAAGATTGCAGCAGTGAAAGCACTGAATTCCTAACCAATGGACCAACTGGAAAGGACGTTGTCCTAAAAAACAGTAAACTAAAAGGCTCCACCTTAAGTGTGGAAATTGTTGTAGTTCTGCTCAGTAGAGCTGGTTTTTGAGTACAAGTGGAGATCATTATCTGGCCCAAGCCATACAAGAACCTACTGGAAATGAGGATATAGTGATAACAAACAATATTGTTATAATACCAGATGTTGGAATAGGGCCAACCCTTGGGGAATAGTGATCATAACACAGTAACCGTTGAAGCTAATTTTCAAAAGGCGTATAAGTTGCTGTAATAATCTAACTCCTGTTATATCAAAAAAACTTTCTTCATTCTCAGCTGAGAACTGACTTTCCTTGTCTGTGATACTATATAACAAACACAACACTTTAAAACAAAAATAGCTTTTCTTTTATCACTTGTTTTTACAATATACAGAGGACAAACTCATATTTGCTTACCAGGATGTGTTGCGCAAAGGTGGAATATGGTGGGCAAGTTCTCAACCTTACTGACCCTCCCTCAGCACTGACTGCCTCTGAGCACCAATGATAGGTTTGCACACTCCATCACAGGGGCCAACAAAGACCCTTAATTTCAAATGGTGAAATGTAATGGTAATACTATAATAGACTGGGACAAAGCCCTAGAAAATAAAAATACTGAATATATATGGTCATTTACATTTTTACTAAATAATCATACATATGACCAAAATTTATTGAGAAATTCCCTAAGGGGATTTCGATACTGAAGAAGCTGCCAAAGGTGGCGAAATGCGTCTGTCTTATTGGCACAGATAATACTATTTTTGCTTTGGGATTGTGTGTGTGTATATATATATATATATATATGTTTTAGCATAATATTTGTTCAAAAACATTACGATTTTACCACTTATGTGGCTCCAGATTTGTTATTGTTTTTATTTTCTACTTAAATTACCTTGATGGTTATCGCTAGACCAGTACTTAGTAAACTATTTGGACTAAAGATATCCTCAATCCCAGCTTTAACATCTGACTCCATAGCAATATTTTTCAATATTTTATTAATCACTGAAGACAAGAAGATGCCCACAGAACTTATGGACCTACCTGTGATTGCAACAAAGCGATGATATACCTCATAGTAAGGTGAGGTCATTCCAGGTGAGAGTCCAGTATATCACTGATATAATATTTTGATTTTTAATTCGACCCAGAGAATGATCTGCAGTAGGTGTTGGCTCTCTTTTTCCTACCCATCCATTTTTTGTCATTTCATATCACCACATACAAGGTAAAAATAAAAGTAAAAGAAGTAAATTGTAACCCATGCGCCTTAAGTTCTAGCTAAGGAGTAGCATAAGAAAAAAAAAAGCTTTTTTTGTGTGGTACAAGGAATATAACAAGGCTTGAAAAGGAGCTATTAGACCGGCTAAAGCAGAAAATCAAAAGTTAATTACAAAGGAGAGTAAGACTAACACGTTTTTAAACAAATTTAAGGATCAGTCTTGTTTGACAACATTTTCACCTGCCTTTGAAGTATGTAACAAAATAGCAACAATAGCAGCTATGCAAGACAGGAATATGAAAACATATTTAGAGATGATCTTATATTTAGATGACTGTGACTGGAGTATTCCATCTTGGACAGTTAGTCCGTTGGTAGCTTGTGTGGGAGTGTTATCCTATGGGACCTTACTCTGTCACTGAGTTCTATTGTCAAGAGATAATTTAACTAAAGTAAATAGAGATCAAGTAATTAGGTTGCTCAGACTGAAGGATCTTCAATCTGAGCAATCTGATTGGTCCAAAATGTTAAAAACTGACAGTGAGCAGGGTGAGATCCAAAACCCATTCTGATTGGCTGAAATATGATGGTCATCTATTTCAGCCAATCAGAAAGCAAAAAAATATATATTTCAGCCGCAAAAAGGGCTGCAACCGCTCAAAGGAGCTACATTGTTTGAGTTTATTTTTTGTATAGAGTGTAAGATCGGAACAACCTCAGCATAGGGGCAAAATATTTATGTGTTGAGGGGTCCTTGATGGACCAACCCAGCGTAGGGGTTAATATTAGGTGCAATGGAGAGTCTTTTAAGAACTCCATTTTAGGGACCAGAGTGAGTTGTTTGGAGAAAGAGTACTGTCTCTTTAATGGGTGCTCTGGCACTCAGCAAAGGTTTTAAAACTATTTGCAAGTGCTATTTAGTACACATTGATATTTCTTCTTTTTTTAACCTTTCCGGGTCTGCCCTATTTTGAGCAGGTTCAGTAAACTCTGTTTGGTAAAGGTTTTTTTGGAAGTAGTCCTTCATAATATAGGGACAGTGGAAAAATCAATGGAAACATTTACCCTATTTTGTGGCATTGGTTTGCCGCAGTCACTCGTAGCAGTTCTCTCGCAGTTTATCCGGAATAGGTGATTAACATAGCTAGGTAGTTTTTCTTAGCCCTTAAACAGGGTATAATTTGTGATATAGGGGATTAGCGTGGCGACCTAAGCTCTCCATTTACACCATTTCCTACTTACACTGATTCATTACAGTTGCAAGCACTTCTATAAATTAGAAAGTCCAATGTCATCAACATATGTAAATTCTGAGCCACGATTTTTTGAACTCTGCTATAAAAACTTAAATTTGCTTCCAATTATGTTATGATGTATTCTTTGAGCATGCAAATGTTATTAAATAAATTGTACTTAAGCATTACAGTAAGTCCCCTACTTATACTGTTAATTAGTTCCAAAGGTATCAGAGTAAGTAATTATTTAACACATATCTATGCACAAACCTGTTACTGTATTTATAATAAATCATTTGTGACTTAGAATTGATGATAATGGATTTTTCTGTCTTATATTGTCGTTAGGCGTCTTACTCTCCATGACCTTATGGACCGTGCACGCCAAGCACATCTGTCAGCCACTGACCTTCTGAGATCCATCAAACTCATGTTCATTGCTTCAATGACCTCCTCAACCCATCTCAGTCTCTGCTGTTCCCTTCTTCGTGTGCCAATATTTCCCAGCATCAGATTATTCTCTAGGTAACACTGTATTCTCATGATGTGAGCTTCAGCCTCGTGATCTAAACTTCCAGTGAACAGTTTGTCTTTATTTCCTGAAGTATTGATTTACTGGATCTTCTTGCAGCTCAAGTGACTCTAAGCAGTTTTCTCCAACACCACAATTCAAAGGCGTCAATTCTCTGGCGCTCAGACTTCTTTATGATCCAGCTCTCACATCCGTATGTTACTACTGGGAAAACCATAGTTCTAACTATGCTGACCTTTGTTGATAATGTAATATCTTTACTTTTTACTAGTTTGTCCAGACTTGCCATAGCTGTTCTCCCCAGAAGCAAACATCTTTTAATTTCATGGCTGCAGTACTAACTGCATTAAACCTAGCTGAAATCTATATATGGTATGAGACTTCACAGTCTTAAAGGAAAAAGCATTCAGTGCACTTATGGGTCATATGAGGGAGAGGAAACTTTCATTAATATGTATTTTGTTGCAGTGTTGTAAATTGATGGACATTTTAAAAGAGGAAGAGTTAAACTTAATACCAGCATGAATACTCTAAAAGCCATGGCCAGCTTGATTGCAGCACAACCAGATTTAAGACGTCCAAATGAAGCCCTAGCAGGTCACCATTTTACTGAATAGTTTGTGATTACTCAGTGTTGCAAGAAAGTATCATTAGTAAAAGATTTACATTAACACAAAAGAAGGTTGAAAAGGCCCTGAATTGAGCTTTTTTAGGTCACTTTCCCCTCATGTAAAGTGATTGCTGCATATGGACAAAATACCATATGGCAGGTAATTGATTCAGCCCAGTTGGCTAAAATCCTGATTTTTTGCGATTTTTGCTAAAGAAATATTTCCGCAGGAAATACGTTTAATTGGATCATTACCATCTCAGAAAGGGTAGCAATGTGAAAGGTTCATTCTGGTGTAATGTTCCATCTGGTGTAATACAAAAAAATGTAATTATTTATGTAATACCATACTTGTACACAGAGCTGAGCACAGTGTCAATTCCCTGAAGAGCTTGCAATCTTTTAGTAGTAACATGAAATTAGATGGATAATTATTTAGATCAGATCACACAACACCCTACAGGTGTAATCTGTAGCACATGTACGCATTACTCTCATAAGCTAAAGGGAAATGTTCTTTAGTCACACTTGTTACCTGCTGTTCCATCTATATGGTCGTGTGCCAGTTCTCCTGAGTGTATCCTGCCTATGCCTAATACCATCTGCAGTGTCTGTCCACATGATGCCCCGCAGATTGTGCCACAAGACCACCACTCAGAGTGAGCTATTCCTGTATACCTCCATGCTGTGATATTATTTTATTCATGTCTACTTATTACTAAATCATTGATTATCTGACATTGTAAGCAGTAGCGGAGCTAGCGAATGGAGGGCCCAAGCTAAATAAAAATGGGGTACCAGGTGCTGCCTTCTCCCCCATTCTCAAGGTCACTTGCAAAATACCCTTTTCTAAAGAAGATCCTCTCCACTCAAAACCAACCTTCTCCGGCCACTGGCTCCTGTTAATATTCCCAAGACCCTTTCCCAAGCCAGCTGATTTCCACCTGAAGATCTCAGCCACGACCCCTTCCCAAAGGACATCCCCTTTCCTTAGGTTCCTTGGTGCCCCTGCAATCCCAACTGTGAAATAAAGTAGGACAGTGCAAGATACCCTCCAGATTTGGGTCTGCAATGCCCTGAACTGTCTGGTTCTGCTCTACCCATGCACTCCACAGACCTAAAATCTCCAGGTTCAAACCGGACTCAACTGTGACACATCAATCAAGGGCTCAGAAAAAAGAAAAATGTTGTTACTTGACCTGTTTCAAAAAATAGTGGTAGGGGACTCTATTATTAGGAAGGTAGACAGGGTAATTTGTCACCCAGATCCCAGCAATCGAACAGTTTGCTGTCTCCCGGGTGCTCGGGTTCGGCATGTTGTGGATCGGGTGGATAAATTATTGGGAGGGGCTGGTAATGAACCGGCGGTCTTGGTACACATTGGTACCAATGACAAAGTTAGTGGAAGATGGAGCGTCCTAAAGAATGATTTTAGAGAATTAGGGAATAAGCTTAAAGCAAGGACCTCCAAGGTAGTATTTTCTGAGATACTACCAGTGCCACGTGCTAGCCCAGGGAGGCAGAAGGAGCTTAGGGAGGTTAATGCGTGGCTAAAAAAGTGGTGCAGTGCAGAGGGTTTTGGGTTTTTAGAGCACTGGGCTGACTTCTCACTTGGGTACAATCTCTATAGCAGGGATGGATTGCACCTTAATGATGAGGGCGCTTTTGTGCTAGGGAATAGGATGGTAGAACGGCTGGGGGAGTTTTTAAACTTGTAGGGGGGGGGGAGGGACTATATAGAAGTATTGGGGTAAATAGGGTAGAGAGGGAAAGGGATGAATTATTTACCCATGGGGGAGGAGAAGGGGGGAGGGTTACAATAGAAAGTAGGGAGATATTAATAGGGGCCTCAAATACAGTGGCAAGCACTTCACATCAGCAGAGCCATAGCAACATAAAGTGTATGATTGCAAACGCAAGAAGTTTGCCTGGGAAAATGGATGAGCTAGAAATATTAGCAGTACAAGAAAAATGGGGCTTAATAGGCATTACGGAAACATGGTGGGATGAATCTCATGACTGGACTGTTAATCTGGATGGTTATAACCTATTTAGGAAAGATAGGGGCAATGGTAAAAGAGGAGGAGGGATCTGTCTTTATGTTAAGCCTGAATTTAAGCCTATAGTTAGAGAAGATATTTATGCTGGCACTAACGGCATCATTGAATCCTTGTGGGTTGAGCTAAATAGTGGAGGAGCTAATTCTAAATGCATATTGGTGGGAGTATGCTATAAACCCCCAAATATAGCTGAAAGTGAGGAAATACAATTATTGTTACAGATTGGAAATGCAGCTAAGCATGGGCAAGTTCTAATAATGGGAGACTTTAATTACCCTGATATAAACTGGATAAACGAGACCAGCAGCTCAGCTAAGGGGAGCAGGTTCTTGAGTACACTCAGGGATCATTATCTAGCCCAGGTAATACAAGAACCTACTAGAAATGGGGCCATCTTGGATTTAGTCATCACAAGTAATATTGATATAATATCAAATGTAAAAATAGGGGAACCCTTGGGGAACAGTGATCACAACACAGTCTCATTTGAGATTGAATACAAAAAACACAGTTGTAAGGGGCCAACAAAAACTCTAAATTTTAAAAGGGCTAACTTTAATGGGCTACGGGCAGCAATACAACATATAGACTGGGACAAAGAACTTACAGGGAAGAATACTGAAAATAAATGGACAACATTCAAATCCTTACTAAATAAACATACTCATCAGCATGTACCATGTGGAAATAAAATAAATAGGAGTAAATCACATCCCATGTGGCTTAACAATGACTTAAAGATCATGATGAGGAAAAAGAAGTATGCATTTAAATTATACAAGAAGGAGGGAACAGAGGCATCTTTATGTGACTATAAGGAAATCAACAAGGCTTGCAAAAGGGCTATTAGACTGGCTAAAATAGAAAATGAGAAGTCAGTTGCAATGGAAAGTAAGACTAACCCTAAAATATTTTATAAATATATTAATGGGAAGAAGGCCAGGAAGGAATCGATAGGACCATTACAATGTGACACAGGCCATCTGATAATTAGTGACCAGGAAAAGGCAGATGAGCTAAATAGGTTCTTTTCTTCGGTTTACACAAGGGAGGTACCAGTGGTTGGGACACTGCAACATAATGGGGCTACACTACCTTCACTAAATAATTGGTTAACGCAGGAAGAAATACAAAAGAGGTTGGAGAAAATAAATGTTAATAAAGCCCCAGGTCCTGATGGAATACATCCAAGGGTACTGAGGGAGCTGGGTTCTGTAATAGCCAAACCATTATATCTAATCTTTAAAGACTCGCTCACTACAGGGTCTTTACCAGATGACTGGAGAAAAGCAGAGGTGATACCTATATTTAAGAAGGGATCTAGAGCAAATCCGGGGAATTATAGACCAGTGAGCCTCACTTCTGTAGTTGGGAAGCTTTTAGAAGGGTTAATAAGGGACAGAATACAAGAATATGTCTATTTGAACAGGATCATAGGTAGCAGTCAACATGGATTTATGAAGGAAAGGTCGTGTCAGACCAATCTAATTAGTTTTTATGAGGAGGTTAGTAGGAACTTGGATCAGGGCAACTCAGTGGATGTAGTCTTTTTAGATTTTTCAAAGGCATTTGATACAGTGCCACATGGAAGACTAGTGAGCAAACTAAGGGATACAGGAATTGCAGTAAATATCTGCTCATGGATCGAGAGCTGGCTAAAAGACAGGAAGCAAAGGGTTGTTGTAAATGGAACATACTCCGATTGGTCTAATGTGATAAGTGGGGTTCCTCAGGGCTCAGTATTGGGTCCTCTCCTTTTTAACATATTTATTAATGACATTGAAGTAGGACTCGAATGTAGTGTCTCCATTTTTGCTGATGACACTAAGTTGTGCAAGGTAATAAAATCAGATAATGATGTACTTTCCCTACAAAAGGATTTGCATAAATTAGAGAAATGGGCGGCTAAATGGCAGATGAGATTTAATACAAATAAATGTAAGGTTATGCATTTGGGAAGGAAAAATAGCCAAGCAATCTATAATCTTAATGGAGCAAATCTAGGGGTATCAGATATTGAAAGGGATTTGGGAGTACTAGTGGACAACCACCTAGGTAACAGCGCTCAAAGCCAAGCAGCGGCTGCAAAGGCAAATAAAATATTAGCATGTATTAGGAAGGGTATAGAAGCCAGGGAAGAAGATATAATTCTGCCACTATACAAATCTCTAGTACGCCCTCATTTGGAATATGGAGTACAATTTTGGGCACCACCTCACAAAAAAGACATCTTAGAGCTGGAAAAAGTACAGAGAAGGGCTACAAAACTAATAAGGGGAATGGAGGGGCTAAGTTATGAAGAAAGACTAGCAAAATTAAACTTATTTTCGCTAGAAAAAAGGCGTCTAAGAGGAGATATGATTACGTTATTTAAATACATCCAGGGTCCATATAAGGCTTTGTCAAGTGAGCTTTTTGTAGCAAGAGATTTTCAACTGACAAGAGGACATCCGTTGAGGTTAGAGGAAAAAAGATTTCACCTTAAACAAAGAAAAGGGTTCTTCACAGTTAGGGTGGTTAAACTGTGGAATTCTCTACCAAAGGAGGTGGTGACAGCGAATTCGATAGACAACTTCAAAAAGGGGTTAGATATATTTCTGAATAAAGAGGGCATTCAAGGCTATCCTAGATAACTAGCGAAGGAATATTGATCCAGGGAGAAATTTGATCGCCAGTTTCTGGGGTCAGGAAGGAATTTTGCTTTTTTTCCCCCTTATGAGACAATTGGCAAAGTTTCAATGGGGTTTTTTTTATGTTTGCCTTCCTCTGGATCAATTAACAATAATTAACAATTAACAATAATAATAAATAGTCCAAATTAAAAAGATCAATAGAGATCTAAAAAGGTTGAACTTGATGGACTAACTCTTTATTCATTCTCCAATACTATACTATTAATAATTATTTAATCAATAATTTAATTAATAACTAATCCGCATATTGCAGATCAGAGGAGATCTTAACAGGTTGAACTTGATGGACTGAAAGTCTTTTTTCAACCTTAATTACTATGTAACTATGTAACTATGTAACTATACAGACCCTATTAAGATAGTATTGTAAAGGGAAATATATGAATACATTTGATTTTATTAACCTTTGGAAAACAAATATATTTTAAAATAATTCCTCTACGAATAGCTGGTGGCTAAAGCTAGGACATGTAGATTGTGTTTATGTCCAATTATACTCGAATACTTAAAATATTAAAGGCTAATGATAAATTACAGAAACCTACAAGCACTTCACTCACAAAACTCCCCCCTCAGCCACCCCCACCGGTCCTGAAATTGCCAACTCAAAGCACAACATGACTCTAAATTTCACTCTTGACACTCTTGCCCATACAACCAAAGGCAGATGCCCTTGTCCTCAAACCCCAACTCTCCTCTGCCCACCTTCACCTCCTGCCCAAGCCTGTCAAACACATGTCTCTTCTCCATCTATACAACCTCCCCTAATACTCTCTAATAAAACCTTTTGGATTTCAGTATCATCTATATGTAGATGACACTAACATCTACCTCTCAGTGCCAGATCTATCCCCCTCTCTTCTAGCATGAGTTGCCAACTGCCTCTCAAGGATATCCTCCTGGATGTCCCCCCATGAACTCAAGCTCAACATGTCAAAGACTGAGCTCCTAATCTTCCCATCCTCTACTACAGCTTCCACTCCTAAAATTTTTGACAGGTCTGTCGTCTTGGGGTGCTATTAGACCTTTGTGTCTTCGTTCCTCACATACATTCAATAACAACATGCTGTCATTTTCAGCTAAATATCTCCAAAATACATCAACATCTTACACATGACACAGTAAAATTCTAATCCATCCACTATAATAATTCTGGTAAGTGTGTAACGCTCCATGGGAACATACCCACTTACCAGTACTACGCTGCAATAGCGCACATGGTGTGCTCACATTGCACGGCAGAGCCGCACATGCGCAGCTCGCGGCAACAGCCGAGAGCTGCAGAGGAGGAGGGGGAGGAAGACACATGGAAGAGGGAGAGGAAGACACAGGGTAGATGGGGAGGGGGAGGAAGACACAGGGGAGATGGGGAGGAAGACACAGAGGAGCGGGGGGAAGACACAAGAGAGGGGAGTGAGAGGAAGAGACTTAGGGGAGGGAAGAGGGAGCGAAGACACAGGGGGAGATGGAGAAGAGACACATGGAAGGGGGGGATGGGCAATTTACTAGTTCTCTGATAATATCTCGCCTTGACTACTGCAACTCGCTCCTTGCTAGTCTCCCATCACCAATCTGTCTTCACTCCAATCCATAGTGACACCTCCGCTAGACTCATCTACCATACTCAATGCTCAGTGTCGGCAGCTCCTCTCTGTTAGTCGTTCCACTGGCTTCCCACAGCCTAAATATCATAGTTGTACACAGAATAAATGTAAAAATCATGACCATAATGTATAAAGTCCTCAATATAAGTGCACCCTCTTAAATCTCTGTCCTCATCTCAAAATACTCCTACAAAAACCCTCTTTGCTCTTCTAATGACCTTCTTCTGTCCTCCTCTTTTATCACCTCCTTTCACTCCCGCCTTCAGGGCTTTTCTCCTGCTGACCTTACTCTATGGAACTCCTTGCCTCGCTCCACAGGACTTCTCCTGCCTCAAAACCTTAAGAAATGCTTTAAAACCCATCTGTTAAAGGAAGCTCATTACATTCAACTTAATATGCACAACTGCCCACTCCACAGCATAATATCACTCACACACACAATCTGCATGGTAACACACAGACACCTCCACTTGTTTGAGTCTACTGCCTTACACACCGCCATCTTGTATCTTCTATCCTCCTGTATCACATCCATACCCTTAGAGCCACATTAAATTCAGGCTACGTGTTAAAATGTAGATCTTAGGCTGCAGACGACTTGCAGGTTAACACGCAGCAAGGCCGAGAAAGGCCGACGTGTTGAGCAACGTTGAACTTCCCGGCGGTAAATCATATGATCTGTCAAGCCCGTAGCCGCTACGTTTCTAATTTAGCTATTAAATGGCAACTAAGTCACTCGCGAGCAAGCCTGTAACGTGCAAATGGAGCCCAAAGACCAACGTGTGCTCTAGAGGACCAGGCAAGGGGGGTAAAGTCCAATACGTAGCACTTGTTACACAAACAAAAACACCACTACTGTACTTTTATTAAAAGGGAAAGTGATGATAGGTCTTAGAATTAATAGCACACCATTCTCAAGCCCGCAAATCGGCCCGGAAAAATACTTAATTTCATGTATATTGTTTGTGATATATCGATCCCGGCAATCAATGTGTTAATACATATACTGTAACTCACATGTAATAGAATATCATATATGTGACTATTAATATTGCACTATGACTCTAATGTGGGTTCGCTCGTAATTCGTAATTGAACCCGTAAGACTTTGATATCATTCCCCCATTTTCTTGTGATGCAATGCTGCCCATATTTGTTTCCATTGGCTTCATCTAAACCCGTAGCGATGGGCTTGCTTAATTTAATCCGTTCTAGCCCGCAAAGCTGCCTGCCGACAGATGGTTTGCGGTTTTCCATCTCCTGCTCATTGCAGTTACTGGCTTGGAATTTAATGTGAGCCATAGATGGTAAGTTTGTGAGTTTTTAATCTTGTGTCAGTGCTTTGGAACAACCTCTTCGTATGTAGGATTTAAGCTCAAAGACAGGCTCTCCATTCTTTTACAATGTGTTAATATTGTATTTTGCCCTGTACCTAACCTATATAGTGTTACAGAATATGTAAACATGTTAAAAATAAAGGATAATAATAATAATAATGATAGTAATAATAATCACATATAAAATTGTGAGCATGCGGGTTGTTGCTAATGCTGCGGGCTTGCGAAATTTACGGACTTACGACACAAAAATACGAAACGCGTTAAGACCCATTACGACGTCGCAAAAATACGACCTTACCGCCCGAAACCCGCGCACATGAAAACATGAAAAACACAATAAATACACACAACAAATACATAAAAAGCTTACCCACAGCATGGCGGGGGCACCCAGGACCTCGAAAACTAAAGTTACACCTCAATTTAACTCAAAATAAAAGAGTTTAGACACCCGAAAATCCCCTAAGTGAGAGAAAAATGTCCGCCGAAAAAAACGAAAACGAGGCTACAGCAGTCTAAAGACGCAAAACACCACCAAACACCTAGGATTTTCCAAAAAAAGACGTACGAGATCCGAAAACAAGGACGCAACCCGCGCGACCCGAAAAACATTACAAACGCAATAAATACACACAACAAATACATAAAAAGCTTACCCACAGCAAGGGGGGGCACCCAGGACCTTGAAAACTGAAGTTACACCTCGATTTAACTCGAAATAAAAGAGTTTAGACACCCGAAAATCACCCAGGCGAGAGAAAAAATGGCTGCCGCACCAAACGAAAACGAGGCTACAGGACCCTAAACACGCAAAACACCACCAAACACTTACAGATTTTCCAAAAAAGTCGGACGACATCCGAAAACAAGGACGCTAAATCAGCCACAGCCGCATACCACACATTAGGCGCCATTTTACAACACTAATTTACACAATCCGGAAGTACAGAGATGCCCTAACGGATTTGCCTCGCGCACGCACACTATTACACTACACACTGCACACATTCATGATGCTTACACAGCAGTTCCACAGCACTGATGCTGCAGCAACATGAAAACAGATTGCCAGCTCTTCAACACAAGGCTTCCTGCATATATTACTTCACAATAGGTAAAGTATATTAATTTATTATTTTATTAATTATTCATTGCCATACCCAAAAAAAAACACCAACGCTGCTCATAGCACACAAACAACCAAGAGCCTCGCAATGAGCGCCGAAGGATCTTAAAACACCACCAAAATTAATTTCGCACACAAACAACATTACCTGCCTTACAATCTTATTGCCGTCATTTCTGACAGGAAAGTCGCTAGTAATAATAATAATAATAATGGCACTTGTTCTATCATGAATTCCCAAAATGGCGGCAGTGGCTGACAGATGTGCCTGGGCGTGCTGCGGTCCATATGGTCACAGAAAGTCAGAATCAACTAAACGACTAAACAGCAACAACAGAAAGCATTGGCATTAGCATTAATTACCTGTATGTTTAATTGTCGATACAATTTCTTATGAGCTAATAATAGTTTAAATAATTTCCATGAAAACTGTTATTGATTAATTGCAGTTTTGTGTAACTGTGTCATTGAGCATCACATTACATAGAAAAACAATTAATTTCCAGCATCTCAGGGACATTAAATACATCAAAGTGTTTTTATTTTGTCATTTTGCAAAACCCATAATCTCTGTATCTTTTACTACTTCAAAAGATACAAAGCCTATTATGGATTACTTGCAATTTGATGGAATATTTAGGCTCTAATAGTCATTGCTGTAACAGAGAAGAAAGAAAGTATTGTGTGTATGTATATATATATATATGTATATATATATCCACTATAATCATTTGTAATGTGTGTAATGCCTGTGTGCTGCGTTGTGCCCCGGCGCATGCAAGCGTTATTGTTTTAAATAGCTGTAACAGAGACGAAAGAACGTATTGTATATATATATATATATATATATATATATATATATATATATATATACAGTATATCCTCTATAATAATTTGTATTGGTGCGTTATGCCCCGGCGCATGCAAGCGTTACTGTTTTAAATTGCTGGGAATTGCCGAACCGAATATGCGCGTTGATATCGCGCATGATCAGTAGTTACCTATTTACGCATGTGCGCTGCAAATAAGTGGTGGATGCACATGCATGAATAGGTAGCCACTGAGCATGCGTGACTGGAAAGAAGAGAAAGGGGGGGGGGCAGAGAGAGAGACAGATGGAGCAGAGAGAGAGCACATAGAGAGAGATGACCCAGAGAGAGAGAGAGAGGGCACAGGAAGAGAGAGCGTACAGAGAGAGAGGGGGGACATAGTGAGAAAGAGAGGGTACATAGAGAGAGAGGGCACAGAGAGAGAGAGAGAGGGCACAGGAAGAGAGAGCGTACAGAGAGAGAGGGGGGACATAGTGAGAAAGAGTGCGCCCAGAGAGACCATACAACTAATCTGATACACAAGGTTCCTAAACTCAGTTGCACATTAGAATCAATAATTAAAGACTCAGTCTCATAATTAGTGTGTGCCAGAGGTAAATGGCCCTTTAAATTATAAGCTGCATGCGTATTGAAATTGCTATTAGCCCAGCTCAAGTTATAAATTATTCATATTTTATTTTTTAATACATTTCTGCTCATCTCTAGGATCTCTAGCCATGTTGACCTAAGTCCCTCCTTACATCCCTTACAGCATGTCACTGTGGGAGGTGGGAAGGTAGGAAGTTGTGCATTTCCAAATTGCCTCTTCAAATGCAAACACCGCACCTCAAGCTTTGCGTTTCAGCAAATAATGTGGTGCAGATTCTATAACAGGAGCCAGCACCATGTGACCAAGTGTAACAACAGGAAGCTGCTTTGTGTGCATTACAATTTGCAATATGGAGATTCACAAAAGGTTTAAAGCTTCCTGCTTGCTCACCTTACAGAGTGACATATTCAAAGTGAAGAAGGGAAAAAAGCTAGGATGGCAGCCCATAAAGATTAACAGAGGAAAACTAAACAATGCTTATAATTGTGCTAATAGACCCTCATTATCACATAAATAGTTGTCATCAGTGCGAGGGACGCAGTTGCTGGCAAGGAGCGCCAAAGGCGCTCCTTGCCAGCACAGGCGGACTTTAGGGCCGCAAATGCGGACCCTTGCGAAGTGAGGTGCCGCATTTGCGGAGGTGGAGGTTACCACCGAGACCGCAACATTTACGGACTTAGCATCCGCAAATACAAGCCGCTGGACTTAGAAAAAAAAATATTATGACCTAGCCAAAATACGACATGAGCGCCTGAAACCAGCGCACATGAAAACATTCAAAACACACAAAATACTCACAACAAACACAAAAGCTTACCCACAGCAAGGGGGGGCACCCAGCACCTCTAAAAGTGAAGTTACACTGAAATTGAAGTTGAAATTCAAGAGTTTAGACACCCGAAAATCCCCTAAGCGAGAGAAAAATTGTCCGCCGAAAAAAACGAAAACGAGGCTACAGGACCCTAAACACGCAAAACACTACCAAGCACATACGGATTTTCCGAAAAAGCCGTACGAGGGCCAAGAACAAGGACGCAAAATCAGCCGGGTACCACACATTAGGCGCCATTTTACAACACTAACTTACACAATGCGGAAGTACACAGCTACCCTAACAGATTTTCCTCGCACACGCAGCCTATTTACACTACACACTGCACACATTGCTGACACTTACACCTCAGCTCCACAGCAGTGAAAACACACATTGTATGCAGCAGCAACAAGAAAACAGATTGCCAGCTCTTCTGCACAATGCTTCCTGCATATATTACTTCAAAATAGGTAAAGTATATTACTTTATTAATGTATTATTTATTTGATTACCAAACACCAAACAGCATTAGCTCACTTACAATTTCATTGCCGTCATTTTTTGACGGGCAATATTCTAGTACATTATATTGTTTACTGAAATATACAGCTTGTTAGAAATGCTTTCCAAGACTTTCCTACAATGTAAGAACTGATAAAACAAATTAAAATAGCTCTTTTTTCCAACATAAAACAAAATCTAAACTATGATGGACCTAGCAGTGGCTGGATGGAGGGACCCCTCCAGTAAAATATATATATATATATATATTTTTTAAATTTCTTAACAGGTAAATTAAATTAAATGTGCCCACAAATGCTTCATTCTTCAATCCATAACTATTTTGAACATGGCTTCCTTTAAGTTTATGCCTGCTGTATTACACAGCTTTTATGCAAAGCCAATGTGGGATTATATACAAGCTGGGAATCCTACCCACGTACAGCCATTTCAAGCTTACTGGCTATCATCAGCGTGGAGCGGGATCTCAGCTTGTTTAGTAGATATAATGAGTAGGTAGTTCACCACAACAATCATTTATAATATGGTGGGCAAAAGAGAAGAACTTAGAAGCCCCCCCACCGTACAGTAGTACAGTAAATAAATAGTACATCTGAATATCTAAAACATGTTAATAAACTGGTTAATTAAATAAATATAAATACAAATCTGATGGGGGGACAATGTGGTAGGGGGTGGTTGGAGGATCAAGGATGATAATGGATGGACCGGGGTCAAGGGGGCCCCAGTGGCTTACTCAAATGAATAAATTAGAAATAAATTGGACAGCACTGTTCTGCCCCTGCATCCCTTGTCAGTGAAAAATAAATCCCAAAATATATATAGATGACAGATCACCCCTATGGTGCTCATGTGCACCATTCTATAATATAAATACCTACAAAATTCATCTAATAAATTAAGATTTCATATTTACTGCCACTAGCAGAAGGATCCTTGTAATGAGCCATGGTGCTTTGCACCTTCTGCACCAGAGACCAAGCATAATTTATACTTTACAGGAATTTCTACAATATCTAAGTAGGTATAAATTCCCTGTAAATGCCCTTCCAAAATTACAGAAAAGTGCAGATGCCAATTACTTAAAGGGCTTCTACTTTATACCACCATAAGTGATCATGAAGGAAAAGAAAATGGATAGAATTGATTTTCACCCGGGGGCTCGGATGCGTCAAGTAATTCAGTTTGTGGATGTCTATAAAAATCCTGCTTGGTTTATGGTCTATAATGTACTCGGAGAGGCTTTGTTCCCAAGACCCTTTGCAGCAGAGGACGGGGCCAGAAGGCAAAAGGAAGAAGTGATATATTCCCTTGGTTTTTCTTCAACGACTTGCTTAATTGCCTCTGATTACAAAACTTTGGATTAACAATTTGTGCTGAACGGTAACAGCCCCTGAAGGATTTAGTGATAATTTTTTTTGATTAATGAATTCTGAGAGCTGCCAGTACAAACAAGGGAGAAAATGTCCTTATTTTGAAGAGGGCAAACAAGGTATTTTTGTGTAAATAATGAACAGCCGATGCTTTACTTTCATTTCTTTTTGTAGAACCGACCTGCTTTGTTATGAGTGGATAATTCATTAAATCAGTTATTAATTGCAATTGATACTGTAAAAATAGAAACAGAATATCGTAACAACAGTTATAGACAGTTTTATTTATTCTGCCCATCTGTATAATCAGTGGCGTAGCTGGTGAAGGGAGGGCCTGGTGCAAAACACATACCCATATATATAATTTATTATATATATTATTAGAGTTTATTATAGTTTATTACGCGCCGACATATATATATATATATATATATATATATATATATAGGGCTATAGGGCTGGGAATCCGAATAAAGTTACAAACAGGGGGAGTCATAGGAAGCCTTCCAGAGGTGGGGGGCAGTGAGGCAGAGGGTGTCCATGGGGCACTCATGGGGCCGGGGCGTTATGGGCCAAGGCAATAGAGAAATGTAAAATAAAAATTAGACGGCACTGCCCCCCCAGAGAAGGGGCCCCAGTGCATTGCACAGCCTGCACTGACAGTAGCTATACCCATGCCTTTAAAATACTGCTGTAGTATGGTAGAAACTGTAGTATGTAACAAACTAGCAGCTGCATCATGTGCATAAAAGCATTTTTAAAGAAAATCTTAAATGTATTAGATGCTACATTTGTTGTGGGCTCTTGAATTGCTTGTTGGTCTGAAGCTCAAGCAGGAGGGTTAAGTGCTGAGGGGGAGGGTTATCCCACTATGAGTGGCTATATTATTTGTTTTTTCATAGTGGTAGTGAATAGAAAGCCATAATATTACACTCCATACCACTTCAGTATGATATCCTGTGCTTGTGGTAAAAATCAATAGTATATAAATTAAAAATGTAATCTACTTTCTTGTTATTTATATGTAATGTACAGATAAAGTCCACAATATAATACAGTCATTATATTAACATGTATTTCCCACACCACACCTCTTCCATCCAATAACTTAAAAGAGGAAAACAGAAAATGAGACAAAAACCAAACATAGTATAATAACACCAGATGGTTTATTAAAGACAAAGGGTCACTTAAATGTAGTGAGAAAGCCCTTATTATATAAAATACTGAAATTGAGCCTGTTCCCAAGGCTGTGGTGAGGGTCTCTCCTTCCAAAAGTGTTGGCAAGGACTCACACTGATGACATAGCATGAGAAACCAAGACAATGCCGCTTACCCATTTCATCCCTTAAACTGTTGGACTTCGTCAGAGATAGCCATACACTTAACCGTGTAGAGATATTATACTGAATACAGGCTCTTATTTAACGCAGGGAGGCTTTCAAATGACTTTACCTTATACATTGTCCTTGATTAAAACAATAACATTCCAAATATCTGTACACCATCTTATATAGTCATTAAAGCAAACATTAAATATGCTTAGAATAATACAATATTCGCTAGTTTTCCAGCCACAAAGTTTTTGTTACCACTCTAGTTTTAGCAAGTCCATATACCTCCAGTATACCATGGAATTGGAGGGCACGAGGGGGACAAATCCCCCCAGATTTTTCAATGTGCGTAGAGAAGCAGTTGTGTTGTCTTTTTATACTATATGCGGTATCCCATGGTGCATGCAGACATATTTATGGATATTGATATATGTTTGGCTTAGCTTCACATCTGCAGGCTCTCTGGTGACTGAGGAGGCCAATGCGGGACAGGCAGACTCTACCACGGGAACGCTTGCTCTGGTTTGTCTATATGTAGACGTATCCCTTGGGCCTGGCAATGGAGTTCTTAGGTGAGATGCAGTGAGAGCAGCACTGGTCCAACTCCTTACCTATGGGGTTCATCTGTCATGGCCTTGCAAGCTGGAACGGTGTCAGTGAGATCCCCGAGTCGAAGGTGTTATATTGGAGTGTCCTTCTCCTAGATGGATCGCCTGAGGACTAACGAGCTGCATCTGCCTGGGTTTGAAATCAGAGTTTTAATTCTCTTAGGTTTGTTGTCAACCAAGGCTAATGAGCCCAACCTACCCATTAAGTAATTACGCCGGACACTCGGACGCGACAGAGCATAGCAAGCTCTGTGAAAACAGGGAGCATCAACAAGAAGATGTTTCTACGGACAAAATAATGTAGGACAAGCCATATGCAATGACCTCCTGACTAGCGAGCCAGCCAGTAGCCACGCGGCAATCACTACACCGGAAAAGGAGAGGTGATGTATTGCACATACACTTTCCCTGGCCGAGTAGGCTGTTGTGACCAGGTCACCCACCCCTTATTGATATATACTAGTCTGTTGTACTGTACCTGTTCCCTTAAGAAAATGTGTTGCCCTAGGCCTGAGTTTTTTTTTGGGAAATAGCATCACTATGAGCTTGTTAAGTTCTCAATAGTACCAGTAAAAAATATCTTGCACTGGGTACAGATAGTAAAGTTGGTTGTTGTAGGCGACAGAATTTAGTGACCCAATTGAAGAAATTATTGTAGACCTTATAGAGCTTTCAGAATCCAAAGGTATCTTCTTTCGATGTCCTCAAGCAACAACCTGGAAAGGATTGCAGTTATCAAGAAGTGTAATGTTATTATGAATTATTATTATTATCAATTAATAATACATGTGTTAATGAAAAGGCCCTTAGCAGTGGTGGAGCTACTCATGGTGCAGCTTTATTTGAGTATGACAGAAAATTACTTTATAGAAAAGTAATCTAATCACTACAGGGGTGATCTCATTATCTACATATATTTATGTTTATTTTTATTGACCCAAGTGGTGGATAAAGAAGTTGCTAGTGGGCCCCAAAATTATTTTGCACCAGGGCCGCCATTCACTAGCTCCACCAATGACCCTTAGGTTGACTGGAGCATAAGAAGGGTCTAGGACCCCTGCCTTTTCTTAATCATTAGTACCATGGCATATGGGTGTACGAGCCAGAAGGGTGCACATCTTTTGCAGTTCTAACACCTTCTCTTTCTTGACACCGGATCCTATGTGGGTTCCAAACATGGTCACTTGAAGGCTAATAACATTTTCTTAAAGGTAGGGGTTGTTGAGTGAAATGTTATATTTATGGGTGAAACCAATATTGTATTTTGTATTAAAACTTGGACTAATGTGAAGCTGTCCCTTCATGATTTCCTATGGGAGTTTTTAGCACTCTCAAAGCAATCCCTCATTAAGTAGTTGTCATATTAATAAAAAGATAATTTTAGCGAAGGTTATTCATTTGCTACACACTAATAATGTATAATGTATATCGGTATAAAAATGCCAATATTTGTGTCAGTAATCATTAAAGAAAAAAGTCAATAAATCCATACATTTGGAAATTAATATTTTTGCCCTAAATAGGGATGAAAATTAAAAAAATATCATAAGGAAACGAAACACACAAAAGCTTTATCAGTGATAAAATTGTATAAAAAATGCAGTAAAATACAGTATAAAAAATGCAGTAAAATTTTACAGTATCACACAATAGCTTTGTATTTATCAAGACAATTACGCTAAATTTTACCATACTCACATAGGTATTGGGATGTTCTCTTGAGTCTAATTATCAGCAATTTAGGCCAAAGCATAATTGTATTTTTTTTTAATAACTGGGCAATGTTAATTGGGGTGAAATCCTAAATCAGGAATGCTTGAACTTTCACCAGCTACAATGTTAAACTACATGCAGGGCATGCTTGACACTTGCATAATTAGGTATAAACAGGAAAATTAAAAATATTTTTATAAGAACATTGTAGCTACTCCCTAAAGTCTATGTCTTGCATGCTGAAATATATTAGGAAGTAAAGAAGTAGACCTTGTTAATATTTACCAAGTGTTGGAAAAATGCCTGGGGCGCTCAGCTGTTGAAAAAACTATGATAATATTCAAGGTAATATATGACTTTACGTCATTCTTCCCATTCAAATTGCTCTACCAGTGGCAAATTCAGAGTCACTTAGACTTCTGATACAATTTGTGGCAAGCTCCTTTCAAGAAAGATGAAAATATAGTACTGCAATGTGTCTTCAGTCTAAGTGACAAGGTAGAAGCCTTTGTTTTTGTTTAGTCGTTTCATTTGTGTCCGATTCTGAGTGACCCTATGTACCGCAGCACGCCAGACACATCTGTCAGACACTGCCCCTCAGCGCTCCATGACGCTCACATTCATTAATTCAATGACCTTATCATTTCATCTTCACCTCTACCGTACTCTTCTCTGTATGCCCGAAATATATGAGCTTCATCCCTATGATCAAACATACCAAGGAAAGAGTTAATTAGGGAAAGTCTACAAGGAGCTCAGATGTAACCTTAAGTATGATATGATAGGGAGCATTGATCACATTCACTGAAAATTAAAATCTAAGTTCTGATTGGCTGATGTTTGTTGGTCAGGGAACGATTAATTTCAATGGCTCCCATAACAACCTGGCCAGTAGGAGGGCTTAGTCCAGGGATGGGCAAGTCCGGTCTGGGGGAGCCCCACACAGGCCTGTATTTGAGGATATCCTTTCTGTGCACAGGTGAGTCAATCAGAATGTCTGAAAAAGCAATTCTGGCATGTATGGGGCTCTCCAGGACCAAACTTGCCCATCCCTTCTTTAGACCATTTGTCACCACTCGAGCTCTACTAGTTACTGATCTTAGTTTATTGGGGAGAGGATTTTGGAGCTACTTGACCATACTGAACTGATAAGAATTTTGTTTTAGTATTATATTTAACCTCATGGCTTTACCTAAAATATTCCTCTGTGGCAAAGGAATTGGTTAGTTGGTGGGGTCTTAAAGGACATTTATAAATTATAATGCCCCTGCTGGACTCTGGAGTATGGCATGATACTTTGGTTTGCGTGTAAGACGCGTTTTACATTTCTAGAGTAAATAAAATGGGGCTGTCAGGTTTTTGTACATGTATCGTTCAAAGCTTTAATATTCTTTCAGTAAATTAGAGTTATTTAGGAAATTTCAACAGTTAATGAATATTAACAAAATTAAGTTCTGAAGATGTTCTATCAGATCTCAGAATTTTTATTTAATAGAAACATATCAAACTGCTACAAGACACCAAATCTCAACGCCCACATATACTGATATGCTCTTATTAAATTAATCATTATTTGCCTTACATTTAAATGTCTTCCTACTGTGTGTCAATCAAGTGAGATAATTGAAACTTAAATTGAAACTTAGATTGATAGCACAATGATTTTACCGTTGCCAAAAATAAATTGTAGAAAGAACTGTTTGCAGGTGCATGCTGTTAAAAAGCAAATCTTAGTGAAAATTAGAAGTTAATTCCTAGGCCCTATCATTGTCAGATTAATAAAACTAACAGTTAATTTCATGTGCCATTTTAGGGGGCCTCTATCACCCCGAAATCAAGTGTTTTTTAAGCTATTCTTAAAGAACATGACAATCGGTCTATATATTGTACTAGCCATTTTTCTAAAGTTATTACAGAAGTATTTAATTTTGTTTGTGCTGCATAATTATGTTAATTAGCAGCTTCAAAATATTAATTAGCTGCTTTGATTCCCTAATTAGTGATGACAAAGGAAATGTGCCACAATGTTATCACTCAGAACCCTTCCACCATACATCTCAAGCACTTTGAGCTACTAATTAGCATACATTGCACATTAGCATAAAGATAACACCTAAACAATGCTTGATATCTCAATAATTGTTTATTTAGAGTTAATCGGCTTGTTAAATATTTAAATTACTGTTTCAATGGTTAATGTAATGGTCTAGCCTTCACTTTTAATTATTAAAGATCAGTATTAACAACATTTCAATTTTAAAAAGGTGATATTTTGAGAGAAAACATATATTGGAAAATACTCAGTTATGTTTGGGAGGGAGTTCCATCAACAGCTTAGCTTTGACTTTTAGAGAGATTTTTAAACATTATAAGCAAACTCTGGTTAGATTTCACCAGTGACCATATTTGACTGGGTGGATTACTCACCTCGACGTCATCTGGATTTTACATGTAATAAAATTCCATGTGGTCCAGTATTCAATAACACTGAATTTCAATGTCAGATGGAAAAAATATATTTGTAGATTAAAGAAAATAATAATCTTTGACCCATTCTATTGTGGGGTAATCTTATGATAGGGACATGGAAACGTGAAGCAGAAATAGCAACAAAATTAGCCTAAAAATATTCCCCAGAGTAAAGAAGTAAATAAATGAGCTAAACTGATCTATGAAATAGGTGTAGGAATTGACCATTAAACTTTAAACTGACTTTGAAGCCTTCCACCAAAAACATTCATTTTGGGATTCCACTATCTACATAATGAACTATAGACACCTATATATAACAACAACCAATGGTCAGACCAAGATACCTCAGATATGACAGCTTCCACTCAAAATATATCAAACACTTCAAGCTATAACCATGTATGTTCAGATACAAAACACAGGAGACATTAGCAGTCAAGTCATAGAAGACCAACCTAATTAACAGAGTGATCAAATTACAATAAGGAACCCCAGTAAGGTAAAAAGAGGGTACCACTTGGTCACATACAATCTACATCTACAAATCCTAAGAAATTGACAATGATTTACGCCCAACCATCCTTGATAAGAGACTAAAACCCCTCTTTCCAGTACCTCCTCTCTTGTAGACAACCAATAAATCTGAAGATCCTTGTTGTTGAAAACACCATGCCACTATCCACAAGCACCAGAACACTCTTTTGCAAGGACAAAGGATATGGGACCTGTGCTCATAATCTCCACACACAAAAGGAATAACCAGTAGACAAAAGGAATATGAAATCCAATGATTCTTGGATTATGCATTATCTATTGGTGTATATTAGAGATGTCGCGGACAGTTCGCCCGCGGACTATTCGCTGTGATTTTGGCTTGTTCGCGCTCGCATCGGACGGCGAACACATGCGCTTTTCGGTTCGCCCCCTATTCTTTATCATTGAGGAAACTTTGACCCTGCACCTCACAGTCAGCAGACACATTCCAGCCAATCAGCAGCATACACTCCCTTTCAGGGCCTTCCATCTGAAGGATAGCATACATTTTAGAATCATTCTGAAGCTGCATTTGTTGTGAGAGGACAGATAGTGTAGCTGCTGGAGATTTAATAGGGAAATAGATAGCCAGGCTGTGTATTTAGCTTCCACTACAGACCTGAAGGACTCATGTGATATCTGCTGCAAGGACAGCAACCCAAAAAGCCCTTTTAAGAGCTAGAACATCATTTATTTTATTTTATAATTTTTTTCTGTGTAATCTAATTGCATATGACTGCCTGCCAGCGTGTGTGTGTTTACAGCTTATATTGTGCTTATTTTCACTACTCATACCTGGTGGTGTAATATACATTGAAAACAACCCTTTTTTTTCCTGTAATCTAATTTCAGTTGCCTGCCTGTGTCAGGCTCAAAGCTTATATTGTGCTCAGTGAAATAAAACAACACTTTTTTGGCTGTAATAGATTTAATAGCAATTGCCTGCCTACAGGCATGTGTGTGAAGCCTATTGCATCTACTCTGCCAACTTTTGCCAGTGGACAGTGATACGTCATATCTGGTGAAACCGTAGTGTACAGTAACATAAAACAACACTTTTTTGACTGTAATAGATTAAATAGCAATTGCCTGCCTACAGGCGTGTGTGTGAAGCCTATTGCATCTACTCTGCCAACTTTTGCCAGTGCACAGTGATACGTCATATCTGGTGCAACCGTAGTGTACAGTGACATAAAACAACACTTTTTTGACTGTAATCGATTGAATATCAGTTGCCTGCCTACAGGCGTGTGTGTGAGGCCTACAGCGCCTACTCTGACAACTTTTGCCAGTGCACAGTGACACTCATATCTGGTGGCACCTTAGATTGCACGCGCAGTGCCCCAAATTTGAAGTAGGAGGTCGGACCAAGCATCTTTTTCCATCTCCCTGTTCCAAAAATAAATGCCATATACACGTCCCCTAATAGTGGACGTAACAGGGATTAAACTGATAGGAATAGTACTACTTAACAGTACACACCTTATAATTACACAGACAGAGGCAACGCAGAGAGAGGCGTCTGAGGAAGAGGAGTCAGAGGAGGAAGGTGGCTTTGAGGAGGTGGAAGACCAAACACAGCAGGCGTCCCAGGGGGCTTGTTGTCACCTTTTGGGGACCCTTGGTGGCTGGGTGGAGGAAGAGACCTTCAATGAAATCAGTGAGGACAAGGAACGGGACATGGCTAGCTTGGTATCCAACCTTGTGCAAATGGGGAGTTTGCGGTTTTGCAAAGGGACAGTTTGCGGTTGTTTTAAACGGGGAGATTGGTCTGTTACTGTGAAGCGGGAGTAACCCTTACACTACCTGATCGATACAACATCATACCTGATGTTTTAAAGCATGTTATTCCAAACAATTTGGGAATGTTAGGTGGTTTATGCCCTTTATGGCTTAAAACCAGACTCTGCATCAACTATGTAATTTTCCGTGGGAGTTTTGCCATGGATCCCCCTCCGGCATGCCACAGTCCAGGTGTTAGTCCCCTTAAAAACAACTTTCCCATCACCATTGTGGCCAGAAAGAGTCCCTGTGGGTTTTGAAATTCGCCTGCCCATTGAAGTCTATGGCGGTTCGCCCAGTTCGCGAACATTTTAATGAAGTTCGCGTCCGCGGTTCGCAAACCGAAAATTTGATGTTTGCGACATCACTAGTGTATATCCAATAACATGTGTGCAATGAATTTCAGTATGATGTCATATTGAGGCGACATGCAAATTCCATGAAAAAGAATAAACCTTCACCATTATACAGTCAGCAAGACTGAAAAAATTTAATTGATGCACCAAATGGAAAACATTTTGCAGCCCAAACCACAGTCATCAAAACCTGTAAGTGACAATACAGAAAGGACATTTCAAAATGTTTGACACAAAATGTTTGACACATTATATTCTGGATTACATCCAGATCTGTCCCAAAATGCTACATAGAAAAAAAAAACTATTATAATGTATGTTATATCATTATCAATCAAATCTATTTTGGCTGCTATATTCTAGGCCATTCCTTACTCGACTAGCTGGCTACCTAAAGTCTCCAGACATTCAGAAGAAGGCACCATAGTTCTCCAAAGGCTCACTTTGTATTTTGCATCAGTTTTTGATATATTGATTTACACCTAAAAACAGATGGTCTGTTTAAATTTATATTAAATACGTAAATTGGACAACCAACATGCTGAATTCTTTATATATATATATATATATATATATATATATATATATAGAGAGAGAGAGAGAGAGAGAAAGATAAAGAGAGAGAGATTAATAATGAGTATTGCAGTATAATTTGATACCTTTTGTATTGGAATAACGTCTTATAGTGGCGAGCTTTCGATTGGTTCTGTTTTGGATGGATAAAAATAATCCCATTATGTAATATCTGTTCCTGTCCAAATCATCCATCTGTTGGCCATGTGTGCACACAGAGACAAGAATTTACACAGACCCAAAAGTTCTGGTATAAAACTTCTTGTATTCTTCCCAACAAACGAACCAACGAGCGAACCCCCCCAAATACAACATAGCAACTTATATAATATAAGTTGATCAGATATAAGAATCATACGACGCATTGTTAGACAGTGAGTGAGTTATTGATTGGTTGACAAGGTAGGAAGGGTCCTTCCATATTTGGTCTCGGATGTTGATGTCATTATGGTCAGTTTATGTGAAGCTTCTGATTGGCTCTGGAAGGTGGCGGGGCTCATATCCTTATTTGGTCACGGATATGAATGTCATCTGGGAGCTCCCGGATATGATTCAGTAGCCATCCTATGACTCCCAGGATACAGTTCAGTAGCCATCTTATGACTCTCAGGATACAGCTCAGTAGCCATCTTATGACTCCCAGGGTACAGCTCAGTAGCCATCTTAGGACTCTCAGGAAATAAAGAATAAAAGCAATTAGTGCCTTATCTTATGATATATTGTAAGGAAAGGAATGCAGCATGGACATAATATACATTTTCATGAATTTCGTCCACAACAGTTCAACCTCTTTTTATCAAGTCTGAAGCAATACTACATGAGATGGAACCCTCAGTTTGAATAAAAATAGCAGCTGCAGAGTGGAAACAGCATCTGACATCATCAGGTAAATACATACGGTATATGGGGAATAAACACAACATAGTAAAGTAAACATATATACACATACTATATACATATACATATACATCAATATATACATCAAAAACAGAGCACTGTAGTCCACAGTGATATTTTTCCTGTTGGACAAACACCTCACTAAGAGTGCTAAGTCTGTTATGGTATAAGAAGAAAAATTCACATGAAATTCTGAAAATGTGTTATAAAACCCAAGTCAATTTTAAGTCCTTTAGCTTTAGTGTCAACCGATTGTGACCATTTTTATTTCAAATGCTTGGGTGTATTTTGACTTTTAAGTTTTGGATGGAGTGATCATTCTGGCTCAAATGGTGTCCCAATGGGGTACAATAACTGTCTTCATTATGTTTTCTTATTGAATGCCTGTGTAAATTCATCCTTAAATGTATTTTTTGGCCGGTTTCTCCAATGTAACAGCCTGTGTCACATAAAGTACATTGTACTATATAAACCACATTGGACGATGTACATGAATATGAACCTATTACGTATAGGTTTTGTTGTTATGTGTGGCTGTATCATCATTACAAATGTGTTGGCATAATTTACAGGCACGTTTTTTTA
This sequence comes from Discoglossus pictus, assembly GCA_027410445.1. Classification (NCBI taxonomy): domain Eukaryota; kingdom Metazoa; phylum Chordata; class Amphibia; order Anura; family Alytidae; genus Discoglossus; species Discoglossus pictus. Next base: position 13,691,025 of record CM050166.1, read on the forward strand.
CAAGGTTTAGTTCCATTTTTTGTATTCAGCTGTTCATTGGCCAATTTTCTGCTGACAAGTTTTTGTTTCAGGTTTGATGGTTGTTTAAATGCAAGGATGGGAGGTTTTGGGAATATATATTTTAATTCAGTATCTTGACTTAGTAATGGTTGTAAATCTTTGATTATTTTCCAGATTTTCTCTAAAATTGGATGGTATATGTGAAGTAGTTTCTTTTGTTTTGTACTTTACCAGGTTTTCACAAGGTATTTTGTTGGTAGTGTTTTTTTTGGGGGGTAATAATACAGGGTTTGTAACTCTTTTGTATTAAACATTCAGACAGTGTTTTTACATTTTTATCACAGTCTCCAGTGTTTGAGCAAATCCGATGATATCTAATAGCTTGATTATGGATGATGACTTGTTTTGTGTGGGATGGATGGAAACTGGAGCTGTGTAGGTAATTACATCTGTCTGTAGGTTTCCTATATACATATGAGTGGAGAGTGCCATTGGTGATGGATATAGTAGTGTCTAGAAAGTTTGCCTGTTCTGTGGAGAAATCCATTTTAAGTTTTATAGATGAATGGAAGGTATTGAATGAACTATGAAAGTCTCTGAGTTTGCTTTCTCCTTCTGTCCATATGATGAACAGATCATCTATGTAACGGTAGTATTTGTATGGTTTGTAAATGGATACAGATAAGAATGTTTCTTCTAGATTGGCCATACATAGATTTGAATATTGTGGAGCCATTTTGGTACCCATGCCAGTCCCCATTATCTGTAGGTAGATATATTTGTTAAAAGTAAAATAGTGGTGGTTAAGGATATATTCTATTAGTTTAACAATAATATCAGGGCCATATTTATTGTTTTGCATGTTTTTTGAAAGTAACTTAAAGCATGCCTCAGTGCCATCTTTGTGTGGGATGTTGCTGTAAAGAGACTCTACATCCATGGTAACAAATAGTGTGTTAGCAGGTAGGTCTTTAATCTGACTGAGTTTGTTGAGAAAGTCAGTGGTGTCTTGTATATAGCTACTGGTGTTACTAACTAATGGTTTAAGGATGTTTTCAACAAATCCAGATATCTGTTCACTCAGTGTGTCCATAATTGTAACAATTGGTCTCCTTGGGTTGCCTGGTTTGGAACTTTGGCAGTAGGTAGAAAGTCCCAGTTTTAGGATTGGTGGGAATGAGTTGTTCTAATTCTTTATGTATATTTTAGGGACTGTTTTGAGGGGTTTCTTAAGTTGAAGAGCATATTTTTCTGTAGGGTCCTGGTTCAGGTTCTTGTAGTAGGTGTTGTCTGACAATGGTCAACATCTTAAAAAGTAAAAAGTTAAAGCTGTAGCAACTAGATGCAGTTTAATACAACACTGTGAACTGCCATAACTGTCTATATATTGTGACAGAGTGATACAATGTGTTTCTGTGATCCACAGACTTTCCCAATCAGGTCTGGAAGAGATTACTTTTCTGAGCAGCTGATTAGAAGCACCTGAGTACAGCTGACTCGAACTTCTACTGGAGTTTGGGTGGGGCATTTGGACTGCAGTTGGCAGTCTCAGAGGCTGTGTTTAAGTGCTTATGGTCTGCAGTCTATATGAGGCTACAAAAGCATTGAGTGTACAGTCAGCCTGGGTTTAATAAAGATAAACATACATTGCACTGGGTGCACCACCAGTTCCGCCATTGTCTCTTTTCACACACAGGCTCATCAAAGTATGATGAATGGTTTAAGATCACATTAGGGACATCACAATTTGTTCTATTTTTTTCTAGTTAAAACCTTTTCCCTGCCTAATTATGCTCTTAGCACTAATCAAAGTTTCCCTACATAAATATTTTTTCATTTCTGAACTAGATACCTGCTTTGTATTCCTCATATCATTGTTATATGGTTTGGGATCAAATGACTCATTAAGCAGTCAGGGGTAGAAACAATTATTGATGTTTAGTTCAATCTCTGTAATTTGAGAAAAATGTCTTTATCATTGTCCACTTTAACATCTGATTGATGCAGAGATTGATCTCTCCACCACTTGTAGCCGACTTCTTACTCTTTGCATCATTAGAAGAGCTCTGGTCACAGTCATTATTCAAATAAGCAACGGTGACACATTGCAAATGACAACAAAGACTTGATTGCTCTACAATGTGGAGCAGGAAAACTGCATCAAAAGTCAATGTTCGGGTGGCTAATGAGAGTCGTTGACTCACTTGAAAAAAAAAACAACCTTGATGAAAATGCCATTTTGGTTAGATAATATTAGATACAAGAATTAGACAATAAAATTGTAGAAACTAAAGAGAAAGTTGAAATACGAATAGCTGTTGATCTTCACAAAATTACAGCCTTATAATTCCGACACACCAGTAGCTTAATAAATTACTGAGAAGGAGAAATCACCTTTTATCACTCACTTGTCTGCCATTGGGGCCTCTTATTATGTCAGGAAGTATATGCAATACTTAAAACGTTACTTATATTCATCAACCAAAATAAGCAGTATAGTACAAAGAAGAAAAAAGATGATTAAAAGTATGTTTTCCGGTTTGATTGTGTTTGACTTGTCTATGCAGCTTGATTAAGAGTTTGGGTATTGAAGATGAGCTGTACTAAACATCGTTGTAAACCTAAATCTACAGATTTTAGGAGAGTTGACATTAATAAAACATTATTTTAATTAATAGTTAAGCATTATTATACAGTTGTATTGAGAATATAATGCTAGGCTCCAAACATTTTGAATACCTGCCTTACAAACTAATGGATAAAGATGCATCAACAAGGGCACATCTTAAAGTGTATAAAGCTATCTAGAGTATGTAAAACTGATATAATAATACTGAGCATTGTTAAAGGAAGGTTTGGATGACCTCTTTGTCATGTCTCCTTTACTCAGTGTTTCTGGCCAGATGTTGCACCAAATGACAACCAAAATGTTGACCAGGGTAATTCTCTACATAGGATAAAGGTGAGTTATGTACTTTAAATAGAAAGAGGTATTAAACAAGATTAAATGAAAAAAGATTGAAGGGAACGTAGGCCACCTCAGGCTTGCCTGGGGTTGGAGGGAGGGACCATCTGACCTGGCAGGACCCGGTAGGGGCAGGAGGTGGCTAGCTGGGGAAGGTGGAGCCATTATAGGCATTTGGCGCCAATTTCCATCCAGTTTGCCCCCAGCTAGCTCCCTAAAGTATTGTTGTTAAAGTGATGTATATGTTGTACTGTAAAAAAAAAAAAAAAGCTATTGATGGATTATTTTATTTATTGTCTGAATTACTTGTTGTTGTGGATGTATCATTGAAGTATATATTATATGGTATCAAAAGTTTGTTTATATTGTCACAGCGGCGGGTGGTGAGGGGAGTCTCTAGGACAGTGGGAAAATGGGGGAGATCCTACCCTACGGTGGTACGGATGTTCCAACTTGGTATGCCCTGGAGGAGGCTTCAGGGCATAGGGTGTACTGTCTCTGTCCAGGCTCCTCCCCTCAGGGTTATGTTTATTTATTTATCATTATGGTTATTACATCATGTTGTGTTTACCAATAAACGCTGTGGCCAGTTATCTCCCAAGAAGTGGTCTGTGTCTAATTTATATTTAAGGGGTGATGGGGTATAAATTCTTATATGCACATAGCAACTGGGCCTTGCTTAGGTCATGTGTTGGAATCTAATGGAATAAGGCCTATTACATCAAAAAAAGATGATTTTCTCAGGATTTCCTGACAAGATAAAGAGCAACATGCGTCTCAGCAAGGCCATCATAATGGAGAATGCCATAATCATCTATGGTCTTATCCAAAGCCAAACACCAGATGTGTACAAAAGCTTCTCATCCCGCAGAGTTTCGATTAACAGCATCAAGAAGAGGATCAAACTCTACAACATCACGGGAGCATGGAGCGCTGACACCGACGCTGCTGCGGCCTTTCCAGACACTTTGAAGGACATTGTGAAAAGAGGCAATTATACTCCAAACCTGGTATTTGGTATTCCACATCAACGAGACAAGACTGTACTGGAAGTTAATGCCAAGCAACACTGTCATGCCACGTCATAAGAAGCGAGCACCGGGGTTAAAAGCAACCAAAGGCCGACCAACCCTTCTTCTCGGTGGGAATGCCAGTGGCAACTTCAAGTTCAAGCCATTGCTAGTGTACCATTCAAAAACACCCAGAGCCATAATGGGATTCCAAAATCCGTTTTGCCGGTCATTTGGAATTTCAGCCGTAAAGCTTGGATCCCCATGAACATCTTTAAAACCAGGTTGATTGTCTGTAGATCTCTGCTCTACCACTCCTGCTGGAAGTCAATTCTATGTATCAACTACAGCAGCTTGTTGCTGCAGATTTTTTACATTTGAATCACCCTGCAGTGTCTTGATTGTATTTGTCAGCGCTAACAAACCCATTACCACTCCTGACGGAAGTCAAACCAATGTTCTCTCTCTCTCATATGCTGTGACGTTGCACAAACATTTAATTAGTTACAACAATCAAAAAGCAACGCAGCCATTAGATGAGTAACAAACGGGTTACAAATAGTACTTGAATGCTGTGTTTCTATAGGCTAGTACAGGTTTCCGAGGTAGAAAGCTATGGGGGTGAGGAAATCTGGATTTCAGTTTACTGCAAATAATGTTATACATATTTTTTTAGTTAATCAGTGTGATAAGAAACAGTTAAAACCAGGGAGACTTCCATATACCATAATATGGCATGTTGCTGCACAGAGGTACACAGAGAGTTAATATTCTGCCAAAGGAAAATAAAATGTTCTCTTTTCAGTGCTTGGTTTGACAAATCTGATTTCCTAAGTCTGAAAATTTATAATAAAATATCATATGTGGCATTCAATAGCACTATGTATAAATGTTATGTATTATTACATATAATATTCTATTAGACTTTGTCAGATTTAGGAAAACAAATTTGTCAAACCAACAATGGAAAAAAAATAGCAGAACTGATTTTATTTGTATTAAATAATCCACAAAACTATTGATCAAATATCATTATAGGTATTATTTATATTATACTAACAAATAACTCAGAATTTACTTACCAAATGTAGATTGTGGAAAAAGTGAATAAAATGATCATGCTTTATGTTTCCATCCTACTATACTGAGTCTGTAACTAGTAAATATTGATAAATGATCCTGGTATTAATATTTACAGAGTAATAACCTACACTTGTAAGGGGAATGCAAACTTTTGGCAGCTGATCGTCTGTAATATTTAGAGTTCATCCTGAGTGCTTTATATAGCAAATATATACTTATAAAATGTGTGAGCATGTGTTTGTACTACACTGAATATTAATCTTAAGTGGTATTTACTATATAATTATTATCATTATCATCATAAAATCATTGTATAAGTCACATTAGTTCCTTAGAGCCTGATTCAATTGCAATCGCTCATCTTGTGGGATATAGGCTGTATGTCTGCAAGCGTGCTGCCGTCTCCCGTTTGTCTCTGATTCTGTGCTATTCAATTGAACAAGCCTGCAAGTTACGGGCCGAACGCAGAAGATGTTAACCATGCACTTGTGCGTAGCAGTTCAGGGCGGGAACATGATCAATTAAGCAAGGCCGTAACCACCCATTTAGAAACAGCCAATAGAAAATGAGACCACCATCATTAAGGCAGTAAAACATGGAGGTTACATGTCAATCAATTCGATTAAGGGGTCCGATATGCGATGGAACTTGCAAACCCTCAAAATACAAAATAATTACATTGAATGTCAATACTGTTCTAGTCCATATGAGTGGCCTGATATGTATTAACTCATTAATTCCCAAGATCGATATAACCCGAAATAACACATCGAAAAATATGATTTTTTATTGCCAATTTGTGAGCTTGAGACTGTTGTGCAATTCATTCTAACTAGTGATGTAGCAAACATCAAATTTTCGGTTGGCGAACAGTGGACCCGAACTTCCATCAAATGTTCGCGAACGGGCGAACCCGGCGAACCACCATAGACTTCAATGGGCAGGCGAATTTCAAAACCCACAGGGACTCTTTCTGGCCACAAAAGTGATGGGAAAGTTGTTTCAAGGGGACTAAAACCTGGACTGTGGCATGCTGGAGGGGGATTCATGGCAAAACTCCCACGGAAAATTACATAGTTGATGCAGAGTCTGGTTTTAAGCCATAAAGGGCATAAATCACCTAACATTCCTAAATTGTTTGGAATAACATGCTTTAAAACATCAGTTATGGTGATGTATCGATCAGGTAGTGTAAGGGTTACACCCGCTTCACAGTAACAGACCAATCTCCCCGTTTAATGCACCGCAAACAACCGCAAACAGTCCCTTTGCACAACCGCAAACTCCCCATTTGCACAAGGTTGGATACCAAGCTAGCCATGTCCCATTCCTTGTCCTCACTGATGTCATTGAAGGTCTCTTCCTCCACCCAACCACCAAGGGTCCCCGAAAGGTGACAACAAGCCCCCTGGGACGCCTGCTGTGTTTTGTCTTCCACCTCCTCAAAGCCACCTTCCTCCTCTAACTCCTCTTCTTCAGACTCCCAGAGTCTGGGGGCTTCCACTGCCCAGCATGGAAGATTATACACAGGTCAGAGTCTGGGGGCTTCCACTGCCCAGCATGGAAGATTATACACAGGTCAGAGTCTGGGAGCTTCCACTGCACAGCATGGAAGATTATACGCGTTGCCTCTGTCTGCGTTATTATAAGGTGTGTACTGTTAAGTAGTACTATTCCTATCGGTTTAATCCCTGTTACGTCCACTATTAGGGGACGTGTATATGGCATGGATTTTTGGAAGCGGGAGATGGAAAAAGATGCTTGATCGGTCCTCCCACTTCAAATTTGGGGCACTGCACGTGCAATCTAAGGTGCCACCAGATATGAGTGTCACTGTGCACTGGCTAAAGTTGGCAGAGTAGATGCAATAGGCTTCACACACACGACTGTAGGCAGGCAATTGCTATTCAATTTATTACAGTAAAAAAAAAGTTGTTTTATGTCACTGAGCACAATATAAGCTGTGAGCCTGACTCAGGCAGGCAACTGAAATTAGATTACAGGAAAAAAATTGTTGTTTTCAATGTATGATACACCACCAGGTATGAGTAGTGAAAATAAGCACAATATAAGCTGTTAGGTGTTAGCCTGTCACACACACACGCTGGCAGGCAGGCATAGATTACACAAAAAAAAAATATAAAATAAAATAAATGATGTTCAAAGTTTCCTCAATGATAAAGTATAGGGGGCGAAGCGAAAAGCGCATGTGTTCGCCAATTACGAACCGCCGTGAATAGTTCTCCAGCGAACTGTTCGGGACATCACAAATTCTAACATCTTTTATCACTTTCCCTGTTATTTACAGTGCAGTAATGAATTTTTATTTGCATTTACAGTGCTGCGGACAGGGGTTAAACCCCCATGCGGGTCCTCTTTAGCTCTCGCAGGATTTTCTCCTTCATTTGCCATTTATTGATGTGAAACCATTTGCGGGCTTTGGTAATTATAGCAATTGAATAGCGATTTGCGATTTTAACCATCGTAACTCTTGCTGATAGGAAAGGTCAAAGGCTTCGGGAGCCTATAAGTTCCGGGTTCAACCATCGCAAAGTTTTCCATTTCCATTTCAAGCCCGAAAAAATAGGAAAATTGAATAGCAAATAAACTTACGGCCTCACTTACGGGCTCCAGTAACTTAAGACAGCTCTACTGAATCAGGCTCTTACTTCCTAAAATAAAATGTGCTAAGGAACAATCCTAACAAAAATACTTATAGTCTTTCTTTAACAATTGGCATCACTTTTTAGACCAGTGGTTCCCAAAACTCTCCTCATGACCCACCAGACAGACCAAGATTTAGGGCAAACACTGTGTGAACAAAAGGGAGGCAACTAGTATTCAAAAAGACTCAAATTGCTTCACCCGTGTATTCACACTGAGCCTCATTCAATCGAGGCATCGGGAGATCCGGACTTCAGAAATGGAGCCTGTAACTTATTTTGCTATTCAATTGGCATCTTTTTGCGGGCTCCGATCGGGTTACGGGCTCCGGCCTCTGATTCATTGCTATGGTTAACATTGCAAGTTAATGCCCCTCCAAGCCTTTGATATTTGACGGCTGCAAGAGTTCCGATCGCTAAAATCGCGAATCGCTATTCAATTGCTCCAAGTTCCCCTCGCTAACCACCCCGCCAAGGCCGCAAATGGCAAAAGTCGGCCCACAAGTTAGGGGTTCTAAGGAGGACTTGCAAAGGACTGTCAGGGGCACTGTAAAAGCAAATAAAAAATCAATACTGTACTTTATAATACGGGGATGAAGTGATGAGAGGCATCAGAATTAATTGCACAACAGTCTCAAGACCACCAATCGGCAATCAAAAATCATTTAATTTTATGTTTCAATTTGGGGTTAGATCGATCTCGGGAATCAATGAGTTGTGGCCACCCACATGGTTATGAGAGTTAAGGCCGCTTCTAGTGGCCGACCAGGATTGAATGGGGTGGTCAAGAATAATGACTGAGGCTAGTCACTTCCTAATTTGAGGTTTACTTCAAGAAAGTGGATCAACGGGCTATCAATTGCAAAGCACTTCTCACCACTTGACCTTTGTCTCTTGAAACACATTGTTTATTTATGTCTGTCAGTGTCCACACTAAGAGATACATCAACTACTGTCCTCTATTGTATGCTGTGTCTGAAAAAAACAAACCTACAGTATTGCTGCATCTCAAGACCCTGTTGTTTCCTTCAAAGAACTTGACTTGTTAATGGACACATGTTTTTAGAAAGGTAACCAAATAAATACAATCCTTATTTCTTATCAATTCAGTTTTTCTCTAATTGTGGAGTTACATTGGAAGTGATGTGATTTCTATTCAGTTTTATTGTTGTGGAACAGGGTTAAATAGAGGTTAAATCCACTGTAGAATCACTCACCTTTACCTTTTAAACTGAGTTCTAAATAATCTGGTTGAAGAGCTATAGCCTTTTTAATGACTCTTTACTCCCTGGTATCCGAAGGACACCAGGGCGCCATCCTAACTCTGTCTCCGTTGTCCCTTCAGGCCTCTCTCTAACCCTGTAGACTTTTGTTCCTTCCTTCCCATTGTAAACAATGGGTGCCATAGGCCATGTATTGATTAGCGTAACTGAATTTCTCAGGCCTCCCGGCTCCCTTCTAATTGATCGCTAAGGCCACTACCTGGACCAAAAGGGAAAGCGTCTACACAGACACTCAGAGACTGTAAAGTGGGAAGTTCAATCCATGAAGGGGACTTCCTGCCAATTGATTCCCTGCCAACCAATCACAGACTCTTTTGTCCAGGTTTAAGCAGGGAATTCATAGATGTTTTTTGTCATTTTTAAAATGTTCTTGTTCAGTTTTCTATTGTTTGATACTCAAAAAATGGGCACTTGTTGTTTAGTCATTCAGTCATATCCGACTCTGTGTGACCCTACGGACTGCAGCATGCCAGGCACATCTGTCAGCCACTGACTCTCTAAACTCCATTAAGCTCATGTTCATTGATTAAATGACCTCATCTATCCATCTCCGCCTCTGTCTTTCCCTTCTTTATGTACCTTCAATCTTTCCCAGCATCAGAGTCTTCTCCAGGGAATAGTGTCTTCTCATGATATGGTAAAAATATTTGAGCTTCAGCCTCATGATCAAACCTTCCAATGAACAGTTTGTCTTGATTTCCTGAAATACTCATTTATTTTATCATATTGCCGTCCTAGGGACTCTATGTAGTTTTCTCCAACATCACAATTCAAATGCATCAATATTTATAACTATGCAGAACTTTGTTGAAAATGTAATGTTTTCACTTTTTACTAGCTTGTCCAAGCTTGCCATAGATTTCCTCCACAAACACAAACATATTATAATTTCATGGTCATCTGAAGAGATCCAGCTAGGCCTTAGTCAGCATCTGCTCTGCATGTAATTTAAATAAATACGGTGTGGATATAATACAACCTTGTCGCACTCCTTTCCCTATCTTGAATAGTTCTGTTGTTCCATGTTAGCTTTTGATCGTGGCTTTTTGGTCCAAATACAGATTCCTCAGGAGGGAGGTGAGATGATCTGGTACTCTCATTTCTTTAAGGACTTGCCACATTCTGTTGTCAAAGGCTTTAGAATAGTCTATGAAGCAGAAGTAAATGTTTTTCTGTATCTCTCTTGCTTTCTCTATTATTCAGCGGACATGCACAATTTCATCTCTTGTGCCTCTTCCTCTACAGAACACGGCTTGCTAGCAGTTCTGGGTCCATAAATTGTTGGATCCAAGCTTTTAGGATCATAAGCATCACCTTGCTTGTATGTGAAATTAGTGCAATTGTTTGATAATTAGAGCACTCTTTAGCACTGCTTTTTGGGGGATTGGAATGTAGACTGACCTTTTCCAGTCTATTGGTCATTGTTGAGTTTTACAAATGTATTGGCATAAGGCAAGCAATACTTTCACAGCATCATCTTATAGGATTTTAAATAACTCAGCTGGGATTCCATCAACTCCTGCAGCCTTGTTATCAGCAAGACATCCTAGGGCCCATCTCATTTCACTTCACAAGATGTCTGGCTTCAATTCATTGGACAAACTATTGAGATCATCACTTGGGTTAATATAATTCCTGTATTGATCTTCAGTGTATTCCTGCCCCCTCTTCTTTAGCTGATCTGCTTCTTTTATGTCTCTACCTTTTTTGTCTTTTATCACGCCCACTTTAGCATGAAAGATTGCTTTGAGATCCCAAATTCTCTTGAAGAGATCTCCCGACATTCTGTTATTGTCTTCGATCTCTTTACATCGCTCATTATAGAATGTCTCCTTATCTCTTTGTGCTATACACTAGAATTCTTTCCGTTAGGCAAATATTTTCCTATCTACCACTACCTTTTGCTTTCCTTCTTTCCTGGGCTACTTTAACAGCCTCATCAGATAGCCAGTGTGCCTTCTTAGTTTTCTTTTGTTTGGGAATATTCTTTCCTGAATAATGTCGCAAATTTTGGTACAAAGTTCTTCAGGCATTCTATTTTCCATGTTAGATCCTTAAATCTATTATTTTTCTCCACTGCATATTGACAGTGAATAGTATTGCTTGATCTGATGATTTCCCCTCTTTTCTTCAGCTTAATTCTGAACTTTGGAATAAGAAGCCCATGGTCTTGACTTTGCTGATTGTATAGAGCTCCTCCATCTTCGGCTTCAAAGTATATGGTAAATCTGATTTCTATATTGTCCATCTAGGGATGACCATGTGTAGAGTCATATCTAAAAACTGTTGGAAGACCACAGAATGATCTTGACAGAATTCTACTAAACTCTGACCTGCTTAATTTTGTACACCAAGGCCAAATATGCCAGTTATTCCAGGTGTCTTTTGTTTCCCTACTTTAGCTTTACAATCTCCTATTATGATAGGAACATCTTTTCTTGGTGTTATCTCTATGATGTGTTGAATGTTTTTGTAGAACTGGACAACTTCAGCCTCTTCAGCATCCGTGGTTGCAGCATTGTCTTGGATCACTGTAATGTTAAATGGCTTTCCTTGAATTTGAATTAAAATAATTCTGTCATTTATTGGGTTGTAACCCAGTGGCGGCTGGTGACTTTCCAAGTTGGTGAAGCGGAAGGCAGAGACCTGGCCCCTCCCCTAGAATTGACAAAAGTATCACAACATGTTACCTATGTAGGCCATGCCCACTGACACATACTCCACCCACTTACTTGATTTTTTTTTCCCTGTCACTTTACGTACATATTATCTTGATGAGGGTGAGGTGGTGCTGGTTCTGCTCACTATTCTTATGATGGGAAGTGCTTGCATTTTCTTGATGACATGCAATAATTAAATAGAAAACATGTTAGATCAGGACATATAGCCATGGCAGCTAGTAGAAATAGACACAAATTAGAGAGAGACAGCGATCGAGAGAGAGGGATGGAGAAAGAGAGGGGGATAGCGAGACGGATAGATAAGCAAGCAGTAAAGAACAATTCAGCATAGAAGATGGGATTTCCAAGAAAAGACCATGATGGTGGAAAAAATGGAAGGCATACGAATAGGGGAAAACAGAGGAGGAGATTGATAGATGAGGTTATTGAAGCAATGAACATGAACTTGAGGAAGCTCAGAGGGTAGTGGCAGACAGATGTGCCTGATGTGCTGTGGTCCATAGGGTCACAGAGAGATGGACACGACATAGAAAAAACAAAAGTAATGGGGAAAACAATACTATTTTTGAATACATTTTTACAACACTTCACTGGCTAAATGCTCCTACAGGTAGACTGATTGAAGTAAACCTAAAAAGCAGGCATCAAGTTATTTTACTTGACAATACAACAACTAAAACTGAAGTAAAAACCACCCAACCTCTTGTCCCATACCTAATCATCTTAAACTGGCTACTAGCCCTGTGTATCATTTAAATTAAATTAAATCAGAAGTTAACTGTTATACTAAACTGTACTAAAACTGTTGATTGCAAGCTCCACTAGGACATATATATATAATGTTTATTGTATATGATATATGTGTGTTTATATATATATATATATATAATACAGTATATACTTTACAAATGTTTTTTGCACTAAAGAGAAACCATTTTTTCAGTATAAATTTAAAAGCGAACTGCCATGACAAAACTACTAGTCTTTATTATGAAGCTGCCTATATCTATCTATCTGTCTATCTATCTATCTATCTATCTATCTATCTATCTATCTATCTATCTATCTATCTATCTAGATGCATGGTGCCTGGGGGAAGAGACAGGCAATATGAGAGAGAGAGTACATGTCACACAGAGAGAGAATAAGAGAGTCACAGAGAACAAGAAACAGAGAGAGAGTGAATAACAGACAGAGGTTACTCACCCGGTCCTGAACAGCTCTACCAGCATAGCTCACTGAACTACATCTCCCAGTATGCCCTGCATACTGCAATTTAGTAGTCCTAATTGGCTGGAGCAGTGTCAGTGATTAGCTGGGGTTTGCCCCGATGAGTTTCCACAGCTTCAGCTCCTCACAGTCATTCTGATTGGGTGATCCCTGAAAGGTCCCACAGCTTCAGCTCCATCCCCCTCTTTCTGATTGGGCGATGCTGTGTTTGACAGACAGGCTCATTGCTTCAGATCGAGCACATTGCCCTGATCTGTAGTACAAAGCAAGTCACCAGCAGGGGGAGATGTGATATGAGGAGTAAGTGTTTTTAACTGCTTGCCAAAGGATTAATCATTTAAAGTGACAGCAGCAGATATAAAAAAAATAAAAGGTTGAACATGATATAATTAATTTTTATATTGATATTATTTAAATTTAACAAGGTTTTTGATGGGGGATTAAGTCAGTGCATTAATTCTGGCAGGGCGGTTGCCCATTTGCCCCTATGCACCAACTGCCCCTGTTGTAACCGAGCACTGCTTTGGCCAGCATTCATTGGCTATGAAGGCTCAATTTCTTCTGCCAGATTCTTGACTACAGTATAATATCTAGTAGTTGTCTGATGTGAAATGGATATCCATGTTTAACCTTGTCATCTCATGTTTGACCATGTCTAATTTGCCTTGGTTAATATTTCTAACATTCCAGGTTCCTATGCTGAACTTGGCCGCAGTAGGCTTGTCTTTCCCAAATAAAGTGATATATAGTCACCTGAACCAATTCATGGGATGGCTGTCTAGAGGAAACTCCCAGTCCAAAACAATTTATTCAAAATAATGCTTTTCTCTAAAAATGCTTTAATGTTCCTGCTGTTATTTCACAACATTTTCCCAAAACTTCTAATTCTTTGCTACTCCTGAAACAAATATCTTGTAGGCAACCGACAAAACAATAAAATTGAGTGATCTCTTCATACCAAAGATGATCTTATCTTTTTTTATGTTTTTTGCTGTTTTTTTTAAAAGCAATACACAATTCTTTCCAGATCATTGAATAGAGAGACTTGTATATCTCTAACCTTGCATGACACATTCAAAATCAACAAACAGACTACAAAACTATCCAGATTTTATCAAGTACAAAAAAATGAAATAAAATGTGTGGATACTGTAGAAGAATAAAACTCTATTTTTTCATGCAGAGAGATGGTTCATCCAGATAACTAAATTCAACAGAGATGAACTGAAATGTGTTCTGTAACCTCACCAGAGGCAGCATCACAATGAATCCCCTTTGTTCCCTCTACAACACATTGTTTCTTTAAACTTGAGCTGGTGTGCACTATATTGGCAAAAAAATTCACCCTCCAGTGTTATATTTCAATCAATATTCTTGAGAGCTCTCTTCTGTTTCTGGAACACATTGTGACTGAATGCAAAAATATGTCTGCGGAAAATAGAAAAGCCAATTAAAATTATGGAACTATTTCACATTATTAATAATTAACATTTCTTTCTCTCAATCCAAAATAATACCTTGAAAGAAAATGTACTTTTGGCTTAAAATTAAACTTAATGTACTTTTCAGTTTTTGCTTGAAATCTTTAAATATTGAAAATAATTTCCATTTCATTTTGCTGTACTATCAAAAATATATTTTAAAAAATGTAATCCGACTAAGAAAATGACATAAACCTTTTGAGGGATCAATGATATTTTAGTGACGGTAAAGTGTTTTTGTTTTTTTTGTTTTTTTTTACTTTGAGAGTAAAATAAGATTAAGGATCTGGAACAAAGGGGTGTGTAGTGGGGCAGACCAGTACAGACACTGTCAGGGTCCAAGCCTGTATTCAATCTCATGATTTAGCACAAGTACAACATGTACGACAGTCTCCAACCACAGCAACCACAGCTATATGTTCTAGAAACTTATCAGCCAGAAGTACCTTTCTTAGCTTTTGATGATGTTTCCCCTAATTGGTTGTTGTTAAGCCCCGGTCTTTCTATCAGCCAATGACACCTCACCTGGGACTATTTATTCCTGCTCCGCCTCCTCTCAGTGCCTGTTGTAGGTTCCTGTGACTGGAAGTACTTCTAGTTGATCCTGTATCTTCCTGTTTTGCTACAGTTTCTGCTCTGTTTCTGTTCCCTATTGGAATTATCTTTTTCTGCTGATCCAGATAGTTATTGACCTTTTTGAATTTCTGCCCGATCTTTGGCTTGTCTGACCATTCTTTTGACACTTTGATGAAATAATCAATAATTGTTTTTAATAGCATCAGGGGGTAATGACTGCATAGGTAAATTTATGAAATTAGTGACAGACTCATTGCGTAAAGCAATCTGAACACAATACGAGCCTCATTCTATTGAGGAATCGGGAGATCCGGGCATCCGTAAGGGAGGCAGTAAGTTAATACGGGCTCCGGCCTCAAAATATTTGCGATGGTTAACATTGCAAGTTAATGCCCCTCCTAGCCTTTGATCTTTCACGGCCGCAAGAGGTCCGAATGCTAAAATCTCAAATCGCTATTCATTTGCTCCAATTCCCCATCGCTAAGCAAGCCGTCAAGGCTGCAAATTGCAAAAGTCGAACCCCAAGTTACGGATTCCAAGGAGGACTCGCAAAGAGCTTAAAGACACTTAAAATGCTAATAAAAATGCAATACTGCTCTGTAAATGATGGGGAACGCAATGTAAGACATTAGAATTAATCGCACAACAGTCTCAAGTCGTATATATGGAATATAAAATTCATTTTTTTAATGTGTAATTTTAGGGGTTACATCAATCTTGGGAATCAATGAGTTAAAACATATCAGGCCACCCACATGTACTATTACATTGGTTTCATTCCTATTTAATATTTAGTGATTTGCAGGTCTGATTTAATAGCTCTAAGACTACGGTTTTATACGTTAGGGGAATTTAATATTGCTGCATGTTTTACTGACGTAATGTAGACGGGCTCCGATTCTATTGGCTGATTCTATTGGCTGTTTCTAATCGGGAGTTACGGGCTTGCTTAATTGATCACGCCCCAAAATACTACATACAATAGCATGGTTTATGATGTGCACTATTGGACCGGGAATTACGTGCTTGGCCAATTGAATAGCACCGTAAGTCGTGGACACTGGGGGGCTCGCAGTAGGCCTGCAGACATACGCCCTACATCCTGCGACTTGCAGGCTTGCAATTGAATGACACTCTATGTCAAGATCTACTCTTCACCTGGCTTAATTACAATACCCAACCCAACCCACAGATCCATACTTTCAAAACCCTTCTCTAAGGACAAGTTGCAGAATTTTAGGATAAGTTGCAGAATTTTAGGTCAGATAAAATAATAAAATGCCTTATCTCTAAATGAAACACACCATCACTATGTGTCCCAGAAAGAGAATAATCTTTTTACACTGGGTCTCATTTTTTTTTTTTTTTTCATGAAATAAAATGGTACATTTACATAGGCCAGCCCTAAACCAATCTACAAGTGGTTTGGTGAGTGCTGATTGGTGGGGATTCCAATTATAGCAGGGGGAAAGGGGCTACAGGGTACATGTCAGGAGCAGGGGTGCCAGGATGTCAACTTCCCCAGCCAGGTGTCAGCTTATTTCCTCACCAAATTGTCACCAAATAGCATCTGGGCTCTCCAGGGGGCTGGGGCATTGTCTCAGGGAATGGGGCTTTACATAGATTGCATGGGGAGCTGGGGTTGATTGACAGATTCAATCACATGCAAAGTAGTGTTGAACAGCAAGACATTTGATCAAGGCGATATCACACCGTGTACTTGATATCTCTTGACCTTTGTGTATTAAAACAAAGTGTTTCAATTTTTGTCTGACAACCAAGTTAGCTATGCTTGATGTCTAAATCAGTTCCCCACCCAGCCCCATTGAGGACTTTGGAGCCTATATATTAAACACACCTCAAAACACATTTTACATGTAATAGTAATCACATTAAAGGGGAAACTGAGAATTGGGCTCCAGTGAGCTAGAAACTTAGGAGAAAAGTCTTTATGGAGTTTTGGCAACAAGGAGCTACTTTGAGTCTGTATTATTACAAGACCGATTTTTAAACACTTCATCCAGAGGACTCAGAACCTAATTTTAGTCTTTTAAGATAGATTAGATAGTTGATAGAACAACCGCAGAGAACAAATCTTCTGTGGCTGAAGAGAAGTCATCTGATCTTCACACAATACATTAGGAAATTAAAGTAATATAACAATTTAATGGTGGCACATTTTTTGTGCAATTCTAACAAGCTCGACTAATGCGCGCCAACACAAGTGCTTACACACTGAAGCGTGCCCGACGCCAGCGCGCACCCAACAAATGCGCATACACTTCCTACACCCTGTGTCTCCCACGCCTTTGTTTATCCTATATGTTGTGTCTCCCATTTGGGCCCATCACTGTTTGATATGCCGTGGTGTGTTCCCTGTGTCCCCCACCCTTTTGTGTTATCCTATATGTTTTATCTCCCCTTTGGGTCCCATCATTGTCTGATATTCAATGGTGTGTCCCCTGTTTCCCCCACCCCTTTGTGTTATCCTATATGTTGTGTCTCCCCTTTGGGCCCCGTCACTGTCTGATATCCACCAGTGTGTCATCTGTGTCCAGTGTGTCCCCTATGTCCCCCCCCTCTTTCTGTTAACCTATATGTTCCCCCTGTCTGTCCTCCCCTGCGTGATATTATATGTGTTCCCCCTTTGTGCCCCATGTTTTTCCACCCCCCTCCCCTTGTGACAAATGTTATGAATATCCTACAAAAGTTAGTGACATCAGTTATGATACAGGAATCCATATTATTTTGCAAAACTAAAACCTTTTAATAATGTGAAGCATCACATAACAAAATGTTAACAAACATAGTAATAGTAGAAACAGCAAATACTGTCAAGATTTATAACTTTGCATAAATTATCATATTTTTACATTCCACATATAGCATTACATATTAAATTATATTTTTTATTATTATTATTATTATTATTATTATTATTATTATTATTAAATATCAGCCGCGATTCCACAAAGGTACTCTCGCAATGGTACATTGCTGTATGTTTGAACCAAGGCTAGCAGGCGGCGGTTACGTTTCATATACTTTGTTTTCCCAGTAGTCATGGATTGGTGCAAGTTGAGACGGGCTGCTTTCCAGCAAGTCATCAAAAGCACGTGCAGCATCTTCAACAGGGACAAAGCTGAGAGCTAAGAGCATTTTAACATGAATTCAAACATTTTCTTCCTTACGGTAGCCTTCAGATAAATTACATTCTTGTACTTTGCGCCACAAACATTGGCATAGATGGAAGAAGCATCCCACTAACCATAATGCTTGCAGGATTTAGTCCAGGATGGAGCTTAAGAATTTTCTTCATCACGCTTGCATAGCCATGCTCTGTTTTCTCTGACAGCAACACGTAGTCTAGCGGATAGGCAGATCTATTAATTAGTAAATACAGTTGGTGAAATGCGCCGTTGATAAACTGGTGTGCATGTTGCTGAAGAAGGTGCAAATTTTCTGTTGTTCCAAACATCAGAATGGGAGCATCATCGTCCATACCTAAATCCCAAAGAAGAAAGCTAGATCCTCTTGTAGATTTTTGCAGACTTTCCATAATGACGATATCTTTCAGTGAAGTTACGTTGGCGAAAGGGAGATTGTTTTTCTTTCTCAGCCTTTCGATTGTTCTCTGTGAAGCCTTATTTGATGGCAGCATACTCGCTGCCTCCAAGGACATTCCAAGAGAGCATTGTTGAATTATTTGCCTTGGTCTTTCGACGGTCGACTTTGCACTCCAACGCATCTCCGCTACGGTCTTCTGTACTTTGTTGCATTTTGGATCTGAAGCATGGTTGTGTTCAGATTCCATACTACTTGTGTCCTCTATAGTCACTTTAATCCAGCCTCTACAATCACGTTTACAGCATCTCCACGATACACTGCCATCGTAATTTGATCCGTCTTTTCTATATCGATATCCATCAGTGATGATATGCTCTTTAACCTTCTGCGACTCAATCTTCTGAATGCTTAAAAAACAACAACTTGGCACCAGTTCCAGTAATCTTCCTGTAGTAGTGAACTGTACTGGTTACTTCTAGGGTGGAGAAAGGTTCAGTATTGCAGCCACTAAGAACCATATAAATAAACCATATATATGTCTCTCAGTGGAATTATTTATTTTTGAAAATGACAGCACTATATATAGGGTATTCATACAGAGGGTGTGTGCACAATGTAACCAATGAGAGGGGCTGCCAGACAATCACAAGAGATTAACTATATATGGTTCTAACAATATTTTCCTGATTGTAATAGGCTTAATTTCTAATACACATCCTAACGTCTCTAGAACATATCAGATGGGATTAACTTAATCCAGCAAAACAATGGAACCAAGCAGGTTTACCAATACAATAGAGGTGTCCATGCAGATATTGATCGCTCTGTCTCTCTCTGGTCATTGAGTTTTAGGTTTAGGCTTTGGCGGTGTGAGTTTTAGTTTTAGGCTTTGGGGGTGTTAGTTTTAGGGTTAGGCTTTGGGGGCGTAAGGGTTAGGGTTAGAGTTGGGGGGTGTAAAAGTTAGGGTTAGGCTTGGGTGTTAGTTTTAGGGTTAGCCTTTGGGGGTGTAAGGGTTAGACTTAAAGGTTAGGTTTTAGGGGTGTATAAGGGTTAGAGTTGTGAGCCGATCTGGGGAAAAGACAGATATGAGGGGCAAATCTCAGGATGTGATGTGTTCATTTTAGGCTGATCAGAGCTGGACTTCGAATTCTGTAATATACTGAAACAAAAAGAAAAAAATCAAATGTTACCAGATTCATTTTTTTTTTTTTGCATCTATGCTATATTTAGTGATTTAAGAATGCAAGACCTAAATCATGGCCTGTCTGCTTGGTCTTGTGGGGGGGGGGGGGGGTTGGATGTCAATGCTCTAGTATGTCTGCCTTGGAGGTGCTGGGAAATTAATTAAATGATTTGCTTTTTATTCTCAAATGTTCATATTTTTATCTTTAGCTTAGCACTATTGCTTTAAAAAAAAAATAATTTAAATATCCTAATACAAAATTATATATTAAAAATCCCCTGGCGCATGAACACCTATATTGATTAGAGCAAAGAAAGGAAAAGGAATTTTATTAGACAAAAAGCCTAAAAAATTAGTATGCCGCATACAAGAGGGATTTATATCCAGCTTTATTCATTAAAGATAATTCGTACTTGCTAAATAAGGAGAGCAAATATTATACAAAAGAGTAGTATATTGCATATAGATAAGGACCATAAAGAGACCGTACAAAAATAGGTGAATTGTGAAACGTAATAATACCATATATTAAGAAGTGCAGGTGTAATGAAAAATAAATAAATATATACTCATGAGATATAAGAGCAAGTGTTATTTGGAATAAAGTGATATATCTAGTGTATTAGTGTGAGAAAAAATGTCCTAGCAGGAATAATTACGTGCCTGTAGAATGTGAAGAAAATGATCCTAAATAGTATTATAAAGATATTTCTGAGAGGATAATAATAATATCCCATATATGTAATACTGTAAAATAGTTACTTAAAGACATATTTTAAGCTTTCCTCATAGCATATAAAACATAAATCACAGGAAAGCTAGGTGGAGAATGTTAAAAATAACGGAAGTGAATTAAAAACAAAATATATTAATTATAATATTTGCTCTCCTTATTTAGCAAGTACAAATTATCTTTAATGATTAAAGCTGGGTATAAATCCCTCTTGTATGCGGCACACTAATTTTTTAGGCTTTATGTCTAATAAAATTCATTTTCCTTTCTTTGCTCTAATGTATATATCCCCCATAGTTTAAATTGTATATAATAAATTAATATAATAATAATCAATTTATAAATACATAAGAAATAAGAAAAAAATTACCTTTAAAATATTATGCATTGCATCTACTAGCTTCCCTTTGGGATTAGCCTGATTTACAAATTGAGTTTTATTATTGTTGACATGTTTCTGTTTTGCCCTGTTTTTGTTTATATACTTATCATTGAATAAACAAATTGGTGCTGTTTCTGTGATGTAACTATGCTTAAAATCTGACTACAATGAGTTATAGACATTGACACCCTTATTAAATTGTGATTCGGCCAATTGAATAGGGCTCTATATAAGCACAGAGCATATTTTTTTTACAGAAGTTTTTAGTTAGTGAACTTTCCAAAAGCAAAGTCTTCACTAACTAAAAACTAAAAAGTATGCTCTGTGCTTATATAGAGCCCTATTCAATTGGCTGAATCGCAATTTAATATGGCTGTGAGTTTGCAACGACTTTTTTAATAACCTTCTTTAAGATATGGA
The DNA here is from genome assembly GCA_027410445.1 of Discoglossus pictus. Lineage (NCBI taxonomy): Eukaryota > Metazoa > Chordata > Amphibia > Anura > Alytidae > Discoglossus > Discoglossus pictus. The sequence continues at coordinate 13,712,282 of CM050166.1, forward strand.
TGTAGGTTCCAAACTAGATTTAAAGATGGCCATTTTTAAGTATATGTATGTAGGAAAGAGCCTGTATAAAGAGAACAGTTTACTACTGACCTAAATATTGGGCAAATTATGGTATATGTCAATACATATACCGTATTGGTCCAAATATAAGCCGCACCTTTTTTTGATTTTTGAGCTTGCGATTTAAGGGTGCGGCTTATATTCGCGACCGTCAAAAAATCATTGCCGATTTGCGAACTTTGCTTGTAACGCGTACGACTTCTATCCGCGAATGCAAACTTACTGCCGATTTTTATTGACCACTAATACTTATGAATTCTGTGGCATACTAATAATTAATGTATTTAGACTTTTCTCACAGAAGAGACGGAAAGCTATTCACAAACAGCTATATACAGATATAGACATATAGAGAATACCTCTACTCAACTGTATAGTTGAAGCAGAGGGAAATATAGTTATTATGTTCCCATATGTCTGGAGAGGCTCATATGTACTAATATGCAGTGGCAGGTGGTGACTTTTCAAGTTGGAGGGGCGACAGGGCGAAACATAGCCACTCCCCCTTTTTTCAAACCACACCCATTTTTATAACTTCTCCCCTGACGTCATAATGACCTTTATAAGCCCCGCCCAATGACCTTATACTTGTAAAGCCCATTGAAATACATGATCAGCAATGCAGAAATGTCAAGAAGTAAAGTAACAATGTGTTAAATTCATTGGTATGCAATATAGATTGAAAAAACTCATGTGACAAGACTACAGCAATATCATAATTGCACCTATACGTATTAACAAAAAAATTAAAGGAGTGACACCTACCATTAGTCGGGTCTTCTTCTCAGGGTATTCACATTCATTAAGTTGACCAACGAGTAGAAACAAATCTGCAGCCACATAGGGTTTGCACCTGGGGTTGAAAGAAAACAAGCAAATCAATCAGACCATTCAAGAACAAAACCATACTTAAAAAACATTAAACGACCAAGTGGAACCATATAGGCCCCAAACATACCTTAGAAGACCAAGTGGAACCATATAGGCCTCAAACATACCTTAGAAGACCAAGTGTGACCAGAGGGCCCAAACATACCTTAGAAGACCAAGTGTGACCATATAGTCCTCAAACATACCTTAGAAGACCAAGTGTGACCATAGGCCCCAAACATACCTTAGAAGACCAAGTGGAACTATATAGGCCCCAAACATACCTTAGAAGACCAAGTGTGACCATATAGGCCTCAAACATACCTTAGAAGACCAAGTGTGACCATAGGCCCCAAACATACCTTAGAAGACCAAGTGGAACCATATAGGCCTCAAACATACCTTAGAAGACCAAGTGTGACCATAGGCCCCAAACATACCTTAGAAGACCAAGTGGAACTATATAGGCCCCAAACATACCTTAGAAGACCAAGTGTGACCATATAGGCCTCAAACATACCTTAGAAGACCAAGTGTGACCATAGGCCCCAAACATACCTTAGAAGACCAAGTGTGACCATATAGGCCTCAAACATACCTTAGAAGACCAAGTGTGACCATAGGCCCCAAACATACCTTAGAAGACCAAGTGGAACTATATAGGCCCCAAACATACCTTAGAAGACCAAGTGGAACCATATAGGCCTCAAACATACCTTAGAAGACCAAGTGTGACCATAGGCCCCAAACATACCTTAGAAGACCAAGTGTGACCATATAGGCCTCAAACATACCTTAGAAGACCAAGTGTGACCATAGGCCCCAAACATACCTTAGAAGACCAAGTGGAACTATATAGGCCCCAAACATACCTTAGAAGACCAAGTGTGACCATATAGGCCTCAAACATACCTTAAAAGACCAAGTGTGACCATAGGCCCCAAACATACCTTAGAAGACCAAGTGGAACTATATAGGCCCCAAACATTCCTTAGAGGACCAAGTGGGACCATATAGGCCTCAAACATACCTTAGAAGACCAATCAGCACTGCATAGGCCCAAACCAGTGGATCTTGGGATTCAAGAAAACAACAACATTTAACTTCTGTTTAGACAACACAATAATCAATGTCAAACAAACATGTTGAATTAGCATATGGATAACCATATGAGCAGTAACGCCACGCCAAGGCTTCAACAATTGTTACTGACCATTCACACACCTTTCATAGCTCCTTCAATATGCACACCCACACACCATTCATACTTTACTTAGCACTAGTTATTTTTGGTAGTGAGGTGGTGCCATTTCTGAGAACTTTACGTACCCTTGAAGGTGCCTCCAATTCCTTCAAACCAATGCATTCAACCGCTACAGGGCCATGGTGCTTTTTAATTACTTTTTTGATCCTCTTCAATGTGGAGAAGCATCTTTCTGGTTCTTTAGTAGTCTTCGTTGTTGTAAGCAGGATTCCTTATAGCTTCACTCACTCTGTTAAATTATGTAGATTAAATTGATGCTAAAGTTGCTGCAGAGCAACAGCACTTGTACAGACATGGAATTCTTGCTTCCCGTAAACAAGTGACAGCTACCCTTGGAAGTGCCTCCAATTCCTTCAAACCACGCCAAGGCTTGTTACTGACCATGCACACACCTTTCATAGCTCCTTCCATATGCACACCCACACACCGTTCATACTTTACTTACCACTAGTTATGTTTGGTAGTGTGAGGTGGTGCTGCTTGACGCAGTTTATCTTTGCACACCCTGGGGGTATGCATTCTTCTTTGCTTCAATCACTTGTATTTAAATTTTGCACGGCGATCTTTCAAAGAACAAAACTTCTCAATGGTCTTTTCATTGAAGTCTGGGATCTCGGAAATCAGTTGCTTTTCCATTGAGAGCATCGCCAATGCATTCAACCGCTCCAGCGACATGGTGCTTCTTAAAAAGGTTTTGATCCTCTTCAATGTGGAGAAGCATCTTTCTGATTCTGCAGTGGTCATTGGTGTTGTAATCAGGATTCTTAATAATTTCACTGTCTCTGTGAAATCATTCTGCAGATTAAATTGATGTAAAAGTTTGTGCAGAGCAACAGCACTTGTACAAGCATGAAAAGTTTAGACATGCTTCAATTGTCGGGAAACACTCAAGTAGCGCATCTCTGTTCTCGTAGATCACGTTCACGGTCCTAACGTTGAAGTTCCATCGTGTCGGTGCACCTCTTGGAAGTCTTCTACCAACATCCTCATCCAGAACTCCAGTCCTTTTTGGAGAGCGTGAAAAAAAGATCGTATGCCGCCTATGTTTGAAAAAAAAACTCGAACTCTTCCAATCCTTGAAACTGCTTTCTCCATTACTAGGTTCAGTTGGTGAGCATAGCAATGGACGTAGTGTGTGTTCGGGTACACGTCTTTTATTTTTCTTTGAACTCCTCCTTGATCTCCACGCATCACACTGGCACCATCGTAGCTTTGAGCTATGAGTTTATTCTTGTCTTCTGGCTCTGGGAGAACAGTATTCAGTGTTTCCAGCACAACAGCAGCAATCGATTCTGCATCCGTTGATTTCATTTCCGTGAAGCCATCAAATCTTTCCACCACTTGATGCTTCTTGTCAATGTAGCGATAGACTACAACGCACTGTGTCCTAGCGGAAATATCGGTTGTTTCATCCGCTTGGATTGCCACAAACTGGGCTTCCTTAAGCTCTTGGTGAATCACTTCCTTAATAACTTCATGCATGCAGTCCAGTAGCTCATTCTGCACGGTTTTGGACGTGCCCTTAAACACAGTTGCAGTCTTCAAATGCTGTTGCATTGCACTATCGATACTGCCAACCAAATCCACCAGGCCTCGAAACACTCCTGGATTTAGCTATGTTTCACTCTTGTCGTGTCCTCTTAATGCCAGTTCAAAAGCGCCACAAAAGCGTACACAATCAATTATCTTGGAAAGGATGTACCGGTTCTTAGCCACTTCTTCGTTGTGTTTTTGAATGCTGACTTGGTATCCTTGGTCCAGTTGAACAGCAATGTTCGCCTGTCCAAGCATCTCAAACTTGATCCTGTTATCCAAGTGAGCTTTAGAACTTTTGTGTTTCGCCAATTTATCAGCTAGATGTTTGACGTCAGTCACTCCAGTTTTGGTCCAAGCAGCGTCACCACCAAATAGGATGCATGGGAAACAATATAAGGACTTCCTAGAAACGCTTCCAGAAAGCCAGTCGTTCTTCTTGTACCATTCAGTATTGAAAGTACGGATATATTGCTTCCCTCTATCTCTTGCGATTTGCTGCAGATTTATCTCTGGTTGGTCAGCTCCTAACCGTTTTACTTCCACCTTCTCCTCATAGGTTAGGGTGCCGAAAGGCTTCACAAGTAGAGAGTCAATAGTATTCATTTCTGATACCAATAGAAGAAAGAGATCACGGTATATTAATTTATATTATGTCACAAAATTACTTTCAAATAACAGTGTGTTGATTTCATTGGTATACATTACAGATTGCAAACCCTCATGTGACAAGACTACATCAACATCAAATTTGCACCTATACGCATGGACAGAAAATTAAAGGCAATGATACTCACCTACAGTTGACTCTCCTTCTCTGGGTATTCACGTCCAGTAAGTCAACCAACGAGTCCAAACAAATCTGCTTCCACAGATAGTTTGCACAAGGGGGGTTATAGAAAACAACAAAAAAACATTAGAGCATTTAAGACCCAAACCGTAACTTTTAAAACCTTAAAAGAGCAAGTGTGACCATATAGGCCCCAAACGCACCTTAAAAACCTTCAAATTCCTAGTGTGACCATATACTCACCTACAATTGACTCTCCTTCTCGGGGTATTCACGTCCAGTAAGTCAACCAACGAGTCCAAACAAATCTGCTTCTAAAGATAGTTTGCACCTGGGAAGTGATAGAAAACAACAAAAAAAACATTAGAACGTTCAAGACCCAAACCTTAACTTTTAAAACCTTGAAAGACCAAGTGTGACCATATAGGCCCCAACCGCACCTTAAAAACCCTAAATAACAAAGTGGGACCATATAGGCCCCAACCGCACCTTAAAAACCCTAAATAACAAATTGGGACCATATAGGCCCCAACCGCACCTTAAAAACCCTAAATAACAAATTGGGACCATATAGGCCCCAACCGCACCTTAAAAACCCTAAATAACAAAGTGGGACCATATAGGCCCCAACCGCACCTTAAAAACCCTAAATAACAAATTGGGACCATATAGGCCCCAACCGCATCTTAAAAACCCTAAATAACAAAGTGGGACCATATAGGCCCCAACCGCACCTTAAAAACCCTAAATAACAAATTGGGACCATATAGGCCCCAACCGCACCTTAAAAACCCTAAATAACAAATTGGGACCATATAGGCCCCAACCGCACCTTAAAAACCCTAAATAACAAAGTGGGACCATATAGGCCCCAACCGCACCTTAAAAACCCTAAATAACAAAGTGGCTTCAAACAATATTGGATTATTTGACCAGTGGCTTCAATCAACATTGGATTATTTGACCAGTGGCTTCAATCAACATTGGATTATTTGACCAGTGGCTTCAATCAACATTGGATTATTTATTTGACCAGTGGCTTCAATCAACATTGGATTATTTGACATGGGCTTCAATCAACATTGGATTATTTTCATGACTATATCCAGAGGACAGAAGGCCAACGCTGGAGGGGTCAATTTGACAGGTAAGTATGTGCTGTTGTTTATTTTATTTTTATTAATGTTTGTTTAAAGCTGTTTACTTGTAATAATAATGTGTTTACTGTATTGTTTTTCCCTTACCTTATTTTTATTTTATCTTTAAAAGTGACAGGCACATGTACATGCCTGTTACTTCTAAAAATGGAATAAAAATAGGGGGAGGGGGGTGCTAGGTAGTAGGTAGTTGGATCAGGGTGGGGTCGGTCACGCTCAGGCCAGGCGCCCATCGGTCGGTCGGTGACCGCGTAGGCCACGATCAGGGGTGGCACAGGCCTCATGGGGGTGAACATCCACCCCCATGTGCCCTGTGCAACCCCGCTCACCGCCCGAATACCCCGATCACCGTGATCGGGGTAATCGGGCGGTGTCATAGCATAGGCCGCATCGGGGTGGTGGTGATCGGGCCTCAGGGGTGGCATAGGGCGGCGACATGGAGGTGATCAGGGGTGGCACAGGCCTCATCAAGGGGGTGATCCGATCACCCCCATGTGGGCCTGTGCCACCCCGCTCACCACCCGACTACCCCGATCCCGTGAACGGGGTAATCGGGCGGTGGCATGATGGCATTGCATAGGGCAGGCCTGATCGGGGGTGGCACAGGCCACATGGGGGTGATGGCTGGGGGTGGCACCAGGCATTGCAGGCCTAGGGTCGTCGGTGGTAGTTGGTGGGTGGCTGGGTAGGTGGCAGGCCAGGCAGGCATAGTGGGGTAACTGGTCACCCCTAACTTTTATTAGGGGCTACTAGGGGTTTGGTTTGGCCAGGGGCAGGGCAGGTGCCAGGTAGACTTACTGTGTTAGGCAGGCAGCAGAGCAGATGTGAGTAGATTCAGCCAGGGAGGTCTCTCAGTCTCAGCGTGACCAGGGTCAGGAAACAGAAAGGGGGAAGGGACAGGCAACTGGTGGTTTTATTCACTGTATCAGTTAATCAAAAAGTAAACTCGAGGCCCTATTAGCTGGCGGGCGCTCAGGGCTAACGGTCTGGGTGGTTTTAGATTGTTCTCTTAGCAACTGTACAACCTTCCATCATTGATTGGTCAATGATGGAAGACTGTCAGTCATTAATTGATACATTTATGACCGCCCATGCATATCGTCACTGTGATGGTGGGCGGCATGCATTAACGGTCAGGGGGCCAGGCCAGGACTCATTGAAGAGAAGAGAAGATTCTAAAGGTTAGTGTACTAGTGTAATATGATCACACAGGGTGCAGGCAGGGGGCTACAATAGATACACTGTCACAGCAGCATTAGTTAATGTAGCGCAAGGGTTATCTTAAAGTGACAGTGTCCCTGGGAATATTTTACTAACTTTACTTCATTTTATTACTGTATTAAGACTTGAATGATGATGTACACCTTATATTTAATTGTTTTTGGGTTATTACTAATACATTGTGGTGTTTTTTTATTGCAGGGTGCCGAAAATATTTGGGGGGGCATTTGCCCTGACGCCCCAATGGACGGGCCTCCCCTGCTAATATGTAGAGCTTGTAAAACTATTGGAGACCTTACATTTCAGTATGTTGGTTCCATAGCCTTTCGGAAAATCAAGGATAGAGCTACTCAGTGTTGGAGCTAGTGAATAGAGGGCCCTACCCTATTGCAAAATAATATGCCTTCCCTCCTTGCAATTTTTCCATATATCCTTCAATAAAAAGCTAGGAATATATTTATATTATTTGACCCCTTGTTTGATGATTATCTGTCCAACTTATGTAATAAATTAAGAGTCCATCCTTATCCCAGGTTACAGCCAGTAACAGAGGTTGGGGGTGCTGGTGCTTTGGACCTGTTGCACCAGCAGCAGCTTCATCTCTTGAACTGCTGAATCAGGAGGTGGTATCAATGGGGCCCACCACAACCAGCAGCCTCTAGAGAGTCTGGCTGCCCAAAGTAGCCCTCAATGTCTTTAGCCAGCCATCTAGTTTCTTTATTTCTTATGCTACAAGTAATGATAAAGCTGCACAAGTGACATGTTTCCTCATTGCCACCAACATTATAAGTAAGTTTCACAAAGTTGAGAGGATAACAGATCTTTCCTAGATGCTAAATCTCTCACCTTAGTAAATTTACAGTTACTGACGAATAACACAGGAATCCCCTTCTGGATCACTACCTTGTCATGATAAATAGGCTTGTGTACTTCAATGAAGCTGTGAGCTATACCATGTAGGGTCACCCAAGATAAGCCCGTCATAGCAGATAGATCAGACTCCAGTATATTTACCAAGATAACCTTATAATGCCTTACAGATTGTGTCTCAGTAACAATACACAATATAGCAAAAGTGTAGCTATTCAGAAATACAGCATACTGGAAGAAAAAGTAACAATCCCCACTTGACAAATCTGCTTGGAAAAGCAGTGAAACGCGCGTCGGTCTCCATCGGAAACCTAAGCCTCCTGTTTAATAATCTTTTCCAGGATCTACAAGACTGACAGCTGAAGCAGGATAAGGTGCCTTCAGGAAGCAGCACACTGGCATACTTTTGTATGAATATTGGTCACAGAGAGCAGCAACTGTAAGTACAAAAAGTATTTCTGTTAAACAGTGCCCAGAGCTTGTAAGTGGACCTTGCAATGTACATACTATTCAAGTGTCACTCACTAGCAGAAGGGTGTGTGGTGTGAAATAGACACGTTCTTGTCATATTATTACTTTTTATTCCAGAATGCTGTATTTCTAAATAGCTACACTTTTGGTAACTCCATAAATACATATCTAATTCAAATTATAAACATATAAAATATAAATAGAGATGTCGCGAATAGTTCACCGGCGAACTGTTCCCGGCGAACATAGCATGTTCGCGCTCGCGGCAAACTGCGAACATATGCGAGATTCGACCCGCCCCCAATACTTTATCATTAAACAAACTTTGACCCTGCATGTCACAGTCAGCAGACACATTCCAGCCAATCAGCAGCATACACTCCCTTCCACACCCTTCTACCTCATGGACAGCAGCCATTTTGGAATCATAAGTAACTTGCAGTCTTACTGAGAGGAGGGACAGTGTAGGTGATACTGCATCAATAGGGAAAACCATATCTAGGCAAGTTTATTCAGTGTCCAGTGCAGTGCTGAAGGACTCTTGTGCATTATTATTATTATTATTACTACTATTTAATGTGTAGATGTACCAGCTGGGCATGCATTATTATTATTATTATTATAATTATTATTATTATTATTATAATTATTATTATTATTATATAATGTGTAGATGTACCAGCTGGGCATGCTCTTGTGCATTATTATTATTATTATTATTAGTAAAATACTACTAATAATAATAATAATAATGCACAAGAGCATGCCCAGCCAGTACATCTACACATTATATAGTAATAATAATAATAATAATAATAATAATAATAATAATACACAAGAGCATGCCCAGCCGGTACATCTACACATTATATAGTAATAATAATAATAATGTAGAAGAGCATGCCCAGCCGGTACATCTACACATTATATACTAATAATAATAATAATAATAATAATAATAATAATAACAATAATAATAATAATAATAATGCTCAAGAGCATGCCCAGCCGGTACATCTACACATTATATAGTAGTAATAATAATAATAATAATAATAATATTAATAATAATAATAATATAGAAGAGCATGCCCAGCCGGTACATCTACACATTATATAGTAATAATAATAATAATAATAATAATAATAATAATAATGCACAAGAGCATGCCCAGCCGGTACATCTACACATTATATAGTAATAATAATAAGAATAATAATAAAGCAGAAGACCTCCCCTGTGTCTCCCCCCCACTCCCTCCCATGTGTCTCTCTCCCCCCCTCTCCCCTGTGTCTCCCCCCACTCCCTCCCATGTGTCTCTCTCCCCCCCTCTCCCCTGTGTCTCTCCCACCCTTGCCTGTGTCTCTACCCCCTCTCCCTTCCCCAGTGTTTCTTTCCCCCCTCTCCTGTGTCTTTTCCCCCTTCCCTCTTCCCTGTGTCACTCCCCCCTCCCCTGTGTCTCTACCCCCCTCTCCCTTCCCGTGTTTCTTTCCCCCCTCCCCTGTGTCTTTCCCCCCTTCCCTCTCCCCTGTGTCTCTCCCCCTCATCTGTGTCTATTCCCCCTTCTCCCCTGTGTCTCTACCCCCTCTCCCCTGTGTCTCTACCCCCTCTCCCTTCTTCTGTGTTTCTTCCCCCCTCCTCTGTGCCTTTACCCCCTTTTCTCTCCCCGGTATCTCCTCACCATTCCCTCCCTTTAGTCTCTTCCCCCCTCTCCCCTTTGTCTCTTCCCCCCACTCTCTCCTGTGTCTCTCCCCCCTCCCATGTGTCTCTTCCCCTCACCTCTCCCTTACCCTGTTTCTCTTCCCCCCTCTGCCCTGTGTCTTCCTCCCCCTCTCCACTGTGTCTTCCTCCCCCTCTCCCCTCTCCTGTGTCTTCCTCTCCCTCTCCCCTGTGTTTCCTCCCCCTCTCTCCTCCCCTGTTAGCTTCTATACGCATACATACATACGATAAGAAATCTGGGGGGGGGGTTACTGTATAATATTGTATTGCATTATGTTATAGTATATCACTAGCGACTTGCCTGGCACAAATGATGGGGCAATAAAGTTTGAAGCCATGGCAATGCTGTTTGCCACACAATGTGATGCTTTTTGTACTCTGAGGACCTTCGGCGCTCATTGTGAGTCTCTTCCCTCGCGTCCTTCTTGTTTCGTGCTTTGCAACGATCAATCTTCGGCGCTCATCGCAAAGACAGATAAGTACAGTGTTAAATATATAATTTTTTTTGTGCAGTGTAAATTAAAAAATGTATTCAGGTCTCAGAGCATAATAAAGTGATTTAGATTTGTAACTGCTTTGAGAGTGCTATCGCTGGCAGCCAATGAGCAGTAATCCAGATATATAACTGCAGAGTAAAAAGTAAAACATTTTAGTGTAGTGTAAAGTCTACATTTTTATTTTCCATTACTAATTAATACTTATTAAATGAATGCACGATAATAACTATTGTGAATGAACAAATGTATTAGGAAGTGCGAAGCGTTAATGTATGTAAAGTAACCGCAGTGTAAAATATGCTATTAAGCGTATTTTTTTTATATATATTTTTTTTAATAATAATGAATTAATTAATTACTAAAATACTTTACCTATTTGTAATTAATATATCCAGTGATCAATAACCTGAAGAGCTAACAATCAGTTTTGATTTTCCTGCAGCTTACAGTGTACATTTGGACTGTTGGTGACCCGAGGTGTAAGTGTCAGCAATGTGCGCAGTGCACGAGGGGAAACCGCTTGTATAGTCGTGTAACGCGCCATTTTAGATTTGTAATGTTATTAGTTGCAAGTTAGTGTTGTAAAATGGCGGCGATTGTGTATGTGTTACGCGGCTCGCCAGCAGTTTCCATTATTTATAATAGTGTATTTTGTACCTCGTCTGTTCCTAGGTAAAAGTCGTACATGGCTGGCGATGTTTTGCGCGGTTTGGGGTCGTGTAGCCTCGTTTTCATTTTTTCCGGACGCCATTTTTTTTGTCGCTTAGCCGATTTACAAGTGCCAACTGGGGAAGACGTTACAGATATCACATATATAGTTGTTAGCAGGCGGGTTGTTGCTAACGCTGCGGGCTTGCGAAGCGAGGGCCAGAGTTGCTGGCAAGGAGCGCCGAAGGCTCCCACGTCGGCTGGAATGAGCCGCAGGCAGGACTTACACCATCAAATTTACGGACTTACCATCCAAAAATACGGGACTTAGAAAAAAAAACATTACGAGCTCACAAAAATACGAACTTAACACCCGAACCGCACGCACTTAAAAACATTAAAAACACAATAAATACACACAACAAACACATAAAAAGCTTACCCACAGCAAGGCGGGCACCGAGGACCTCTGCAAGTGAAGTTACACCTCCATTTAAGTCCAAATTCATGAGTTTAGACACCCGAAAATCACCTAAGTGAGAGAAAAAATGGCCCTTGAAAAAAAGAAAACGAGGCTACAGGACCCTAAACACCCAAAACACATACGGATTTTCCTAAAAAGCCGTACAAGGTAAAGATACACTATTAACAAGGACGCTAAATCATCCACACCCACGTACCACATACACATTCCCCACCATTTTACAACACTAACTTACACAATGCGGAAGTACCCAGCTACCCTAACGGCTTCCCCTCGCGCACACAGCCTATTTACACTACACACTGCACACATTGCTGACACTTACACAGCAGCTCCACAGCACTGAAAACCTACATTGTATGCTGCAGGAACATGAAAACAGATTGTCAGCTCTTCAGCACAATGCTTCCTGCATATATTACTTACAAATAGGTAAAGTATATTCATTTAGTAATTATTTCATTAGCATACAAAAATACATATACACAAAAAAAACATTATCACATTAAACATAAAGCCATTCACTGCGCGCCTCAAAACGAGCGCCAACGCTGCTCATAGCATACAAAGCCTTGCAATAAGCGCAAAAAATACAATTTACTGATGATGTCATTAATGGGCTTCAAGGGGGGGTGATCTCTTTTCATACTTTTTGAGCGGTGCAAATCCAACATACTCAGAGCGGAAACGCCACATCTGTGGAACACACACAAAGGGGTTCACTTTGGGAGAAAAAAACAAACAAATATGAAATATTTAATAATCATATTTTGATGTTACCAACAGATAAGGAAACAAAACTGAGGTTATTATATCTAATAGTAGCAGGCCTGGGAGTACTGGGAGTAATAATACTGCAGCAGGAGGTCAGGACTAATGTCACCTATAGACCCCCAGACAGATAAAGGTCATTACTAATGTCCCTCTATAGACCCCCAGTCAGATAAAGGTCAGTACTAATGTCCCTCTATAGACCCCCAGTCAGATAAAGGTCATTACTAATGTCCCTCTATAGACACCCAGTCAGATAAAGGTCAGTACTAATGTCACCTATAGACCCCCAGTCATATAAAGGTCAGTACTAATGTCACTCTATAGACACCCAGTCAGATAAAGGTCAGTACTAATGTCCCTCTATAGACCCCCAGTCATATAAAGGTCATTACTAATGTCCCTCTATAGACACCCAGTCAGATAAAGGTCAGTACTAATGTCACCTATAGACCCCCAGTCATATAAAGGTCAGTACTAATGTCACTCTATAGACACCCAGTCAGATAAAGGTCAGTACTAATGTCCCTCTATAGACACCCAGTTAGATAAAGGCCATTACTAATGTCTCTCTATAGACAGCCAGTCAGATAAAGGTCAGTACTAATGTCCCTCTATAGACCCCCAGTCATATAAAGGTCATTACTAATGTCCCTCTATAGACACCCAGTCAGATAAAGGTCAGTACTAATGTCACCTATAGACCCCCAGTCAGATAAAGGTCAGTACTAATGTCCCTCTATAGACCCCCAGTCATATAAAGGTCATTACTAATGTCTCTCTATAGACACCCAGTCAGATAAAGGTCAGTACTAATGTCACCTATAGACCCCCAGTCATATAAAGGTCAGTACTAATGTCACTCTATAGACACCCAGTCAGATAAAGGTCAGTACTAATGTCCCTCTATAGACACCCAGTAAGCTAAAGGTCAGTACTAATGTCCCTCTATAGACACCCAGTCAGATAAAGGTCATTACTAATGTCCCTCTATAGACACCCAGTCAGATAAAGGTCAGTACTAATGTCCCTCTATAGACCCCCAGTCAGATAAAGGTCATTACTAATGTCCCTCTATAGACACCCAGTCAGATAAAGGTCAGTACTAATGTCCCTCTATAGACACCCAGTCAGATAAAGGTCATTACTAATGTCCCTCTATGGACACCCAGTCAGATAAAGGTCAGTACTAATGTCCCTCTATAGACCCCCAGTCATATAAAGGTCATTACTAATGTCCCTCTATAGACACCTAGTCAGATAAAGGTCAGTACTAATGTCCCTCTATAGACACCCAGTCAGATAAAGGTCATTACTAATGTCCCTCTATAGACACCCAGTCAGATAAAGGTCAGTACTAATGTCCCTCTATAGACACCCAGTCAGATAAAGGTCATTACTAATGTCCCTCTATAGACACCCAGTCAGATAAAGGTCAGTACTAATGTCCCTCTATAGACACCCAGTCAGATAAAGGTCATTACTAATGTCCCTCTATAGACACCCAGTCAGATAAAGGTCAGTACTAATGTCCCTCTATAGACCCCCAGTCATATAAAGGTCATTACTAATGTCCCTCTATAGACACCTAGTCAGATAAAGGTCAGTACTAATGTCCCTCTATAGACACCCAGTCAGATAAAGGTCATTACTAATGTCCCTCTATAGACCCCCAGTCAGATAAAGGTCATTACTAATGTCCCTCTATAGACACCCAGTCAGATAAAGGTCAGTACTAATGTCCCTCTATAGACCCCCAGTCATGTAAAGGTCATTACTAATGTCCCTCTATAGACACCCAGTCAGATAAAGGTCAGTACTAATGTCCCTCTATAGACACCCAGTCAGATAAAGGTCATTACTAATGTCCCTCTATAGACACCCAGTCAGATAAAGGTCAGTACTAATGTCCCTCTATAGACACCCAGTCAGATAAAGGTCATTACTAATGTCCCTCTATAGACACCCAGTCAGATAAAGGTCAGTACTAATGTCCCTCTATAGACACCCAGTCAGATAAAGGTCATTACTAATGTCCCTCTATAGACACCCAGTCAGATAAAGGTCAGTACTAATGTCCCTCTATAGACCCCCAGTCATATAAAGGTCATTACTAATGTCCCTCTATAGACACCTAGTCAGATAAAGGTCAGTACTAATGTCCCTCTATAGACACCCAGTCAGATAAAGGTCATTACTAATGTCCCTCTATAGACCCCCAGTCAGATAAAGGTCATTACTAATGTCCCTCTATAGACACCCAGTCAGATAAAGGTCAGTACTAATGTCCCTCTATAGACCCCCAGTCATGTAAAGGTCATTACTAATGTCCCTCTATAGACACCCAGTCAGATAAAGGTCAGTACTAATGTCACCTATAGACCCCCAGTCATATAAAGGTCAGTACTAATGTCACTCTATAGACACCCAGTCAGATAAAGGTCAGTACTAATGTCACCTATAGACCCCCAGTCATGTAAGGTGTAACCCTTACACTACCTGATCGATACAACATCATACCTGATGTTTTAAAGCACGTTATTCCAAACAATTTAGGAATGTTAGGTAATTTATGCCCTTTATGGCTTAAAACCAGACTCTGTATCAACTATGTAATTTTCCGTGGGAGTTTTGCCATGGATCCCCCTCCGGAATGCCATAGTCCAGTTGTTAGACCCCTTGAAACAACTTTCCCATCACTATTGTGGCCAGAAAGAGTCCCTGTGGGTTTTAAAATTCGCCTGCCCTTTGAAGTCTATGGCGGTTCGCCGATGTTCGCCGGTTCTCGAACATTTGCGGAGGTTCGCGTTCGCGGTTCGCGAACCGAAAATTTTAGGTTCGCAACATCACTAAATATAAACAATAAGAAAAGGTTACCAGATTCTAATGTTGATGTATTTCCAAGATTAATGTGTACCATTCACCTTTATTACATTTTTATTATTATTTTTAATTATTGTATATTTATATATATATATATATATATATATATATATATATATATATATACTCAGTCAGAAATATGTTTTGATATTAGATGACCCCACCTTTATCCCAGGTTGCAGCAAGTAGCAGAGGGCCCCTGCCCTATTGTGGACGTTTGTGGTTTGCACCTGCTGCACCAGCAGTATCTTCACCTCTGGTGGTTCAGGAGGTGCTATCTATGGGCCATACTGCCACCAGCAGCCTCTAGAGCCCCCTGGAGCCACCAATGTCCTCAGTCAGCCATCTAGTTCTTTATTTCTTATGATACAGTTGGAATGTTTCCCCATTGCCACCAAAATTATAAGTTAGTTTCACAAAGTCTAGAGGTCTTAAAGATATTTTAAGGTATTAATTAGATTAATTAGATTCTATTTGAATTAACTAGAAATGTAACCCAATGTCATATTTCAGAAAATATTCATCAACTGTCACTTGGAAAGAAAACTAAAACCATCTTTAAATATGGCACCTAAATAGTCTTTTAGTGAGTATCTGAGTAAAAAGGTACCAAACTAATTAACATATTTTGTATTTATTTCCCAAAGACTACATGCAAATATTTTGTTGGTGTTTTTGGTAATTAATGTATGAAAAGCATTTCAACAGTGAGGAAGTGAAAAGACTCTTGAGATTTAATATTGCTGATACTGTACATGGAATAGTTTGTGAACAAGAAAACGCACCTAGATTCTTCTAGGGTTGCATTTCAAAAAGAAGAGATCAAATCCAGTCAAACTCACAATTTCCAATTTTCAATAGATACAAAGAGCCTCATTCAAATCGGAAGCAGTAAGACGCGGTACGTGGGCCGTATGTCTGCGGGCCTGCTGCGGGCCCGCAGCATGCTAGACTTACGGTGCTATTCAATTGGACAAGACCGCAAGTCCCGGCCCAATAGTGTAAATCGTAAACCAAGCCATCATATGTAGCATGCTAGCATTTTACGGGTCCTATCTGGTACTCATAGGATACCTGCCATTAAAGGGTATGAAAACATTTGCGGGCTTGAGGAATCTCAGCAATTGAATAGCGATTTGCGATTTAAGGTATCGTAACTTTTGCAGCCATGAAAGATCAAAGGCTTGAACGGGCTGTAACATCTCAAGAAATCGTAGGCCGGAGCCCGTAACCCGGTCGGAGCCTGCAAAAAGACGCCAATTGAAACGGAAAATAACTTACGGGCTCCATTACAGACGCCCGCATCTCCCGAGGTCTCAATTAAATGAGGCCCAAAGTATTTTAAATAATTGGTAACTTTATCATCTGGCTTTGCTTTCAATGACAAAATCCAATATTTCCTAATTTAACCTTTACACAATGTTCCCTCCTGCCTTCTTCTTCTTAACCTGCTGCCTTTTCCTCAGACTCTTCCTCTCAACTTATCCATATCATGTCTCCAGCATAACCATCTCACCTTCCATGCTCTCATCTCCTCTTTTATGTTGCCATAATCTACACTCCTTCCTCCACCCATTATCTCCTCCCCGATCTCAAACTCATAAGCAGAAACACTTCTGCGAGTCCCATTTGCATCTCCCTTCCTTCTCTCTCCTTCTGGCTTCTGGAGACACATTTCCTAACCCAGGGCCTGACCTGACATTTCCACTAGCAGTTACATTATCTGACCACTAAGGACAGATAACATATTACACACCTGAGCCATTCACCTCACAATGTCACATACCTTCCTACCTAACTAAACTTTAACTCCCTTCCTCACCCTTGCTACCCCCTTTCTGTTCCTCCCCAAGTTTCTGCCTCTTCCAACCCCTTTAGATTGTAAGTAGCGAGTTTTCAATCTTGTAGGGTGCTTTGGAAAAAAGCACTTCCTGCAAGCATTCTAAGCTCAAAACAGGGACCTCCATTTTTCTGCAGTTTGTTAACATTGTATTCTTCCTTGTCCTTATTCCCTGTACAGCGATCCGGAATATGTTGGCACAATACAAATAAAGATTAATAATAATAAATAATAATAATAATTGGGGGTCTCTGTTAAAAATACCATACTACAGTCTTATTATACACTTTAAAAAGTTGGGAAGTGAAAGAACAGCTATTTTAAAAGTGTATGTTCCTGCTAGGATCAAATGCTGTTTATCAAACATTTATAATAGATAAAGCTGGATTAAAATGTTGTAGTTTTCTCCGATAACTAGTTAACAATGGCAGTGATGGTTATTGCTCAAGAAAAGGGGATAGAGGTAAAGGTAGTAAGACTGTTCTCCAAACCAGAATCTAGGTCCTGTTTATAGACAGTTTAGTCAGGGTCAAGTGTAGAGGTTCAGTGTAACCTACAAGAATAAGTATGGAGTCACAAGCAATTGATGGAGGCAGGTGTCAAGCAGAACCATAGTTGAGGGTCAAGACTGTTTAGATCAAAATGTTTGAAACTAACAAAGATTAACATATTGGGATGATGCCGAGCAGGTTTGGGTCATCCACAGATTATCCAACCTACATGAGGAAACAGACCAGGGCCTCCACTGGTAAGAGTCCTAATCCTCAACATTTTCTCCTCACCATTTCAGTCAAAGTTTTTTTCCATCACATTGAGATATCCCAATAAAACAGTTTTGAACAAGCTTTATCATCTATAAAGATCATTGCTTCAACATGGGTCAAATTCCCAGATACTTATTCAATTGTCCAACTTTTACACATATAGCTCTATTACCAGAAGGGTGTTTGCATTTTCTAAATGGTTTGCTCCTTCTGGTCATCTGCCAATAATATATTAGTGTGGAAATAAATTAACTGCACTGGATAAATGTTCAAAAGTTGGTCACATAAAACAACAACTTAAAAAAAAAAAAGGTCCAGAAGATTGATATGTAATGGAATAATTTCAGCTTTGTCACAGTGATGGCGCAGCTTATTACTGTGTTTTATCTATCCTCCCTTTGATTCTTCACATGCAGCCAACTACTGTCTTATTTTACTCCTTCACTTTTTTCCAAAATCTTCAAATGCTGGTTGCATGCAGTCACACTTCCACTTTCTTTAAACTCCTAGCCTAGTACTGTGGACTCTTTGAACTTCTAAACCTTGAATTATTATCTGCTTGACTTTGTTCTCCCTTACTCTGGGCCGGATTAAGACCTTTAGGGGCCCTAAGCACTTAAAATATGTTGGTGCCTTCATATATATATATATAATTCAAAATAGAAACAATAATAAACCGTTACCAGATTCTAATTTTGCTGTATTTGTTGTCATTTTGTATTATTATTTACCGGTCTTTGCTCCTCTTATTTTAAAATTACCTTAAGAAAAACCACTTGATTTTGTGATGACAGAATCCCTTTAATCCAGCAGATTGATTCCAACCTTTTGCCCAATTCTACTTTTCATCATTATTCTCACTCCTCAATTCCACCCTTTAAAAGGATGGTTACATGTTTAAAAAAGATCAGACGGGGAAATAGTCTTAAGAAGAAGGGAAGGGGGAGAGACAGCGCACCACCTCCTAGTGCAATATGAAAACTGGATAATCTCGTAAACACATCAAATGAATGATATATCACTCACATTTAATAACCCCAAAGGAATGAGGTATCTATATAGTTCCAGGAGGGTGTCTTGAGGTACAACTTACCCCAGGTCCCCAGCTTGCAGAGGATAGTTGTAGTCAACTTAGTAGACACCTCCTGGTGGTCTTGTAGAATATGCTGGTAGTAATACTATTCAATAGTCTTACTAGCATTACTATATATAAAAGTCAATAAAACAAGTAGCATCAAACACGTTTTATCCACTATAAGGGCTTCCTCAGTGATAGCACATAAACAATATATACATAAAATACATATATGTTCCAATATAGGTAGTACCTACCAGAATTGTATCTTCCATGCCTTTATATCCCCTGTAGTAGGCCATGTAGCTCCCACAGACCGGAGGCATGTCCCAAAATAATGTCATGTTGCGTGATGACGTCACCACGTTTGTTACGTTGCGTGCGTGACATCATCGCATGCAAACGTGACTACCCGATCTCCTCCATATGAATGTGGATGTTCTCTCTACCCCACACTTCCTCTAGTGGCCACAATATAAAATGTATAATATATAAGTATACCAAATGCAGTATAAGAAAACAAGTGGGGTCTGTACAATATAGATAAAATAAACTATGTAGACTAACAAATGGGGGACACAAGGGGGGTAATTACATACAAAATCATACAGTATATAAAATGACATAATATCACCTGACAGATGTCCCATATGGCATACAATATACTCTATTTATGCTACCCCTATTTTCCATATAGCAAATAGCAAAAAACCTACCCCTATTCTCCGTATAGACTTTCCTATAGTGTAAAATTAGAGGAGGTAATCACCAAATTGAAGTATTATGCCCCTGATCCAAGATGTCAGAAAATGGATGAGGAAATTAGATCCAGAATATTAAGAATCAGAAATCAGAAAATTTAAAAAGGATACATTTCATAGGAATAGGTTGGATTACTATAGGACTGGAAGTAACGTTTTTAATAATACTAAGATGAAGAAGGACCTGCCCGTATCTAGACCAGAGGGAAAGGCAATTCCTAAGTTGAAAAGTATATATAATAAGCCACATTTACATGGGTCAAATAGTAAAATTCCAGAGCATCATTTCTTTAAGAAAAAAGCAGGAAACATATCCAACTATACTAAACCACATTCTTTAATTTTAAGTGGAAGAGGAATGAATATAATACTGACTTTTTGGACAGCTATGGGTTAGTTAAAAGTTCAGAAGAGACAGTACTATACCGTCCACTAGACCTTTTAAGGATTGGACAAAAGAGGAGTGTCTAAATAAGCTAGCACCTCAGACCCAGAGTGTCTATGCATCTGGTTTTGAAGGCCCTATGACAATGAAGAGTAATGTACACCCCAAGACAGCTATATTTTACCATCTTCCCAAAGTTCACAAAAGTCTGTCCAACCCCCCCAGGACGACCTATAGTTTCAGGTATTACTGAGAGACTGTCAAAATATGTAGATGGGTTTCTCAAACCTATGGTCCCCAATTTGACGTCCTATATTAGGCATACTCCTTATTTGCTAGAAATGCTATCCCTTTAGACGTGGAGTGATAATCTGTGTTGGATTAGTCTGAATGTTTCAGGACTCTACTCTTCTATTCCACAAGATCTTGGGATAGAATCAATTACATATCATCTTGAATTGTATAACAATGTGGAGAGGTCGAAAGTGGACTTAATTTTGGAGGTTTCATCTTGCACCATAATTATTTTTATTTGAGGAGAAATTGTGGACCACAGGTACTGCTATGGGAACAAAGTTTGCGCCTAGTTTTGCAAATTTATTTATGGGGCAATGGGAAGATAAATTCATCTGGGCAGACAATCCCTTTAGAGACAATATAGAGTTTTTTTGTAGGTTTATTGATGATATTATTATTATTTGGGACGAATAAGCACAGGGCTTTAAGGATGACTTTCTCGCTTTGTGAATTCCAATACTATGCATCTCGAGTTTACTGTGGCCATGGCCAAAAAAGAAATACCTTTTTTGGATGTAATCCTTAGAGGAGGAGAAAGCAAGGTCACTGCAAACCTTTACTCAAAACCAGCCGATACAAACGGTTATTTGGATGCGGCCAGTTGCCACAATCCTAAGTGGATCAAAAACATTCCGTACGGCCAATTCCAAAGGGTGAGGAGGAATTGTAGTGACATTGCCGACTTCCACAAAGAAAGTGTTAAATTGAGCCATACGTTTTTGGCCAAGGGGTATGACCCAAGTATAGTAGGGGGGGCCAAAAGGAGGGCACGCGATCTAGATAGAACAAGTTTGCTGTGTGCAAAGGACCCCAAAGAGGGGGGTGACCGCACGGGATCAGATATTCGATTCTTGACGAAATACAATTCAGCAGCTCCATCTATACAAGAATTTTGGACAATCCTTTTACAGGATGAATTATTGAGAGAGGTCTTACCTGTAAAACCTACTGTTACCTTCAGAAAGAACTCTAATTTGAAGCAGAAGCTAGCTCTGAGTGAACTCAGGTCAATAAAGAATGACAAGGGTCAGTGTATTAGAGAAACAAAAGGTACCTTTGGGTGTAATATAAAAAACTGTCGTACCTGTCCTCATCTCAACTCTGGAGACGGACATATGGTCGAATCACCAGTAAAAAAGAAAAATATAGATCAGACACCTGACTTCATGTATATCTGAATATGTGGTGTATATCCTCACCTGCAAATGCTGCCTACAGTATGTAGGCAGCACAAAGCGGTCTCTAAAAACCAGATTCAGAGAACACGTTTACAACGTCAGCAGAGGCCCTTTAACAAATGGGTCTACTGCCCACAATGTAATAAAGCATAATAAAGATTTTTCTGGTTTTCTGATTCAGGCAGTGGAGCAGGTACAACCATGTGTGAGGGGTGGAAATAGACTTCTCTATTTGAGACAGAGATAAACTAAGTGGATACACCTCTTAAGCACTCTGGAACTGTCAGGTCTAAATAGGGACATAGACCTAGCAGTGATTCTAAAGTAGCTGTTGGAGAGGAGATAGTCAATTTCCATTTCCATGTATTTGTATATATATAAAGATATATATTTATTTCTTTATATATATGTACATATTCTTTTGTGCATATTTTTTGTATATATATATTTCTAAGTATCTACTGATTACGCATGCATAAACCTAAGGAGGCAGCTATTTAGGGATTTATAGGGATTGTGGCTATTTTATTACCAGTTTGGTTTTATCACATGGATTTGGGGGTCATTACATATGGAGTTCTTTTACTTCATTCATTATGTATTTTTAACTTGCTATTTGAAAAGCATACTTTCTAGTATTGCAGGTTGGTCTATGGTCACAGTGTGGATGCTGCAAATTTAGACTGTATTTATATTGATGTGTATTATGTATCTAGGTTTATCCATACATATTTTTAATATCTGATTTATCTAAAAATTAGGTCTCGATCAGTGGTATAGGACTAACACTATAGGAAATGGGTAGTTGTTTTGCTATTTGCTATATGGAAAATAGGGGTAGCATAAATAGAGTATATTATATGCCATATGGGACATCTGTCAGGTGATTTTATGTCATTTTATATATGATTTTTAATGTCATTACCCCTTGTGTTCCCCCTTTGTTAGTCTACATAATGTATTTTATCTATATTGTACAGTCCCAACTTGTTTTCTTATACTGCATTTGGTATCAACTATTATATTTGTCAAACTGCAAGTTGTTATCACGCTTGCAGCCCAAAGGGCTGCAACTGCAAGCCTCGCAAAGGCGAGCCGTTTACGCCCTGTTGGGTCACATTGCGGGCAGTAGGGCGACAACTGTCAGCAGCCCGCGGGACTACCTGGTTCCTGCCAGAGGAGGACTCATTACATATGGAGGGAGAGGGGGGAAGAGACACATGGGAGGGGGAGGGAGAGGGGGGCAGAGACACAGGGGAGGGAGAGGGGGAGAGACACGGGATGGAGGGGGGAAGAGACACAGAGGGAGTAGAGGGGGGAAAAGACAGTGGAGGGTGATGGAAGGGGGAATGACAGGGGAGGGAGAGGAGGAAAGATGGGGAGGGAGAAGAGGGGGGAAAAGAAACACAAGGGAGGGAGAGGTGGGGAGGAAAGACACATAAGGGAGGGAGAGGAGGGGGATGAGACACAAGGGAGGGACAGGAGTGGGGAAATGAGACACAAGGGAGGGAGGGGGAAGACAGGGGTGGGAGAGGAGGGGGAAAAAGAGAAACAAGGGAGGGAGAGGAGGTGGCAAATGAGACACAATGGAGGGAGAGGAAGGGGGAAATGAGACACAAGGGAGCGAGACGAGGGGGAAAGGAGACACAAGGGAGGGAGAGGAGGGGAGAAAGGTTACACAAGGGAGGGAGAGGAGGGGGAAATTAGACACAAGTGAGGATGTAGACAGGGGTAGAGGATTGCGATGAGCACCAAAGGTGTTCACATTGGGTGGCAAGCAGCATTGCCAGCATTCAAATTTTATTGCTGTCATTTTTGACGAGCAAGTCGCTAGTATTTACATATTATTTATTATACATTTTATTTTGTGGCCACTAGAGGGAGTGTGGGGTAGAGAGAACACCCACATTGATATGGACGAGATCGGGCAGTCACGTATGCATGCGTGATGACGTCACACACGTAACGTAAGGTCACATGACAAAAGTGGTGACGTCATCACGCAAAGTGACACCATTGTAGGACATGCATCTGGTCTGTGGGAGCTACAGGGCCTACTACAGGTCATATAAAGGCATGGAAAGGAACAATTCAGGTAGGTACTACCTATATTGGAACATGTATGTATTTTATATATTATTTATGTGCTATGACAGAGGAAGCCCTTATAGTGTACAAAACACGTTTGATGCTACTTTTTTAATTGACTTTTATATACATTTTTATATGTGTATATAGTTTTTTGTCCATTTTTTATGTATTTTATCCAGTGGCTTGTATTGCATACTTTTTGGTTTTGTATAATGCAATAAATATATGATGGAAACACTATTGAGTAGTATTACTACCAGCATCTTCTACAAATCCACCAGGAGGTGTCTACTACGTTAACTACATCTATCCTCGGCAAGCTGCGGACCTGGTGTAAGCTGTACCTCAAGGTATTCTCCTGGAGCTATATAGATACCTCATTCCTTTGGGGTTATTAAATGTGAGTGCTACATCATACATTTTATGTGTTTACGAGATTATCCAGTGTTCATATTGCACTAGTCGGTGGTGCGCTGTCTCTCCCCCTCTCTCTCCCTTCATCGTATTTCTACTAGCTACTAGGACACGGTAGGAACGGTGTCCTGCGAAGAAGGCGCATACCCCCGGCATATATGGACTGATTTGGGACTAATTTGGACAAGCCTAACCATGGTTCCTTTGTCTGACTACAGCCAGGAATAGTTGTATATATATATATATATATATATATATATATATATATATATATATATATTTATATAAATATATACAAATATATGTAAGTCATATACACCAACATATGATAGTTCTGGTACATAATATATAAGCTACTATTAATATACTTTAAGTCATTTTTTGTTGTTGTTGTATTTCGTTGTATTTCTTCATATTTATTTGGCCAAGCCTGTAGGTGCCCTTAGGAGCATTTCATATTCAGTGAAGCACTATATGTGGGTTGCCGTATTTCCCTTTCTTAGGGAAATAGTCTTACAGCTAGAAAAAAATATAGATGCCTCTACTGGACCCTAGAACATCTATGATACTAGTGAAAATTGTATGTGATTTGTGTTTTTATCTGTACAAGAGGGTTTGCAGTTTATTTTTCAACTGTCTGCTTCTGAGTATGTGTGGCAGAAGGGAGTGGGTGTTAAATATTTCAATCTGCTATAAGTCCCATTTCCCTCAACCCCACTCCTCATAAAAATACACCCTACCAGTCTAACAGCTATCAGGGAATGCTGTAGAAAAACATGGAACCTTCTATACAGCAGCAAATTCTCATAAAATGAAGAGTTCCATAAAAATGATTTTTCTTGCTTATGGCTTACATTTTTTCCTACAGTTGTCCTTTAACTATAATAATGTTCTCAAATCTGCACATATTTTGCATTTACCTGAAGTCTTACATTTCCCACCCTCAAAGTATAATGATCTCATTTTCCTGAAGCCTGGCCCCACAACTGAACTCCATGAACTACACGGACTCGCAATCCAGAAATGTTGTAATCTAAAAAAATCTGCAAATATACTATTCTAGTCCATGCAAGTTCAATGATATGTATTAACCCATTGATTGCCAGGATCGATATAATACGGACATTTCATATAAAAAATTTCATATAAAAAATAATTAGCAAATAATAAATTGCAGATTTGTGAGCTTGGGACTGTTAATTCTAATGTATTTCATTGATTTCCTCATCTTTTAAAGTGCAGTATTGATATTGTATTTGCTTTTACAGTGCCACGATCAGGTGTTTAACTACATTTGACATTTACAGGTTTAAAAACAATTGCGGGCTTGAGGAATTGTAACAATTTAATAGCGATTTACGATTTTAGCGATTGTGGTCTTGACAAATCAAAGGCAACTGCACAGATTTTCAACCTGTAACCCGCAGATAGATTGCAGGTAGCTAAAAGAGGCCAATTTAATAGCAGTAACTTTTGTGGGCTACATTACGGGCTACAGTAATTGCGTTTTTGACAATTTAAGAGGGGCCCATGTATCTATCATATGTAACTTTATTGCTATGTGATCCAACCATGCTCACCCAGTTTAGCTTCCATTACTTTTTTTCTCAGAATCCTGCCTCCTGTAAGAGGCGATTGTAGTCCAACTATGTCTAGCTTATATTTAAAAAATATTATTTGCAGATTACATAAGTTATTTTGTTCTGAAAATAATTGATCTATAGTGTGGAAAGATGGTTTAAATATAGAATGTGTTTGATGTTTCTCTCCTCTTCTGTCCACATATGTTACAGTAAACAGAGGGGCAGTGAGCCATATGGATGTCTGAAATTAACATAGAAATATAGAAACATCTGGTCTGCCTATTTTGTCTAATTAAAACATCAGCTTAATTGAGCCTCAGAATAGCCTTATGCTTAAATGTCTTAACTGTGTTTTATTCTACCGCTTTCACTGGATTATATTACCCCTAGCTCTTCCTAGCTTGTAACTGCAAATCATGATCTCTTGTTTTTCCATTACTCTTTTTCTAAAATACCCTTCCCTTGTGATCTTTCATGAGGAGGTCCCTGGCCCTATTACTCTGGGCACCCAAACAAAAAACCAGTGAGTGGAGAAATGAAGTCAGAACTGCAGGAGGAGCCCCCTCAAGAGTGATTAGAGGGACTGCAGTCTAGCTCAACAAAAAATAAATATGGTAGACAGGCTCTCCTTTGAATTGACAATTGGCTGAAGAGTGTGTGACATCAGCCAGGTACTCTCTTAGGTTCAATGCACCATGAGCACTCTCCAACTCAAGTCCCTGGTGTTCCATGGAACCAAAGCACAATATAGTTACCAAGGCCCGTTCAATTGTCAGCTGGTATGACCATCTCCAGATGGTATTGGCTGGTTCACAAGGCCAAGGAAGTGCACTGTATGGACCACAAGAGAAAGGAATTCCACAAAAACATGTTAAGGGTCTGTCTTCCAGCCAGTAGGGCCTGGGGACAGGAGGAGCCTGATTGGATTTGTTTTAAACT
This sequence comes from Discoglossus pictus, assembly GCA_027410445.1. Taxonomy (NCBI): domain Eukaryota; kingdom Metazoa; phylum Chordata; class Amphibia; order Anura; family Alytidae; genus Discoglossus; species Discoglossus pictus. The sequence goes on from CM050166.1 coordinate 13,738,848, forward strand.
GCATGTGGTACTCCAAAATGCAAAGCCGCATACAGGAAGGTGCATGAGTCGGCAGAGATGGCATTCATGATCTCCTGGAGCAAACAATGCAGAACTTTAATCGTTGCAAATCTAGGAAGCAGAGGAAGCTCTTGGAATAACACCCAACCTGAATGTTTATATTCTAGGAGATTCCTGACTCTGTGTCTGTTATAGGTGGAGGCTGATACTGTAGATTCCAACATTGGAGTCCTAACTGCTGGGTTATAAAGGTGGGGGTCCATAAATAGCTCATCTCCCACAGGCATAAATAGCTCATCTCCCACAGGCATAAATAGCTCATCTCCCACAGGCTTTCCAGTATATTACTCATTTAGTCTTGTCAGCTCTTGGTCTTGCAAAGCATTTTAAGTAAAAGGATCATGTGTATATGATAAATATAGTATAGTAATTATAGTATAATTACTATACTAGAACAATCATTTCCTATGACTATATCCCAATAATTATAATTCTCTGACTCCTATCCTTCAGCCAGTGTCCTATCCAAGAGCTAGTTAAAATGAAGTTTAGAAATGACTTTATCATGTGGGACAGTGTCAAATACTTTACTTAAATCTCAATAAGCTACATCTACTGTTCCACTCTGGTCTATAACTTTGGCGAAATGATCAAAAAGGTTAAATAGATTAGTCTGATATGATCTCCCAGCAGTGTCTATGATCTTGTAAATCATTATATTGTGGGTATTCAATAATTATTTCTTTCAAAAGTGGTTGAATTAGTTTGCCTTCCACCATTGTCAAGCGTACTGACCTGTTGTTATATTAGTCTTCCCTAAACTTTTTGTGTAGTGGTACTACATTAGAAGTTTTCCAGTCATCTCTAGCCACGCCTCTCAATTATGATTCATTAAAAATGTTTAGGTAACAGTGCTTCAGGTACCGATATAAGCTCCACTAAACTAGAATTAACATTGTTTGGTTCCACTAGTTTGTTCACTTTTATCTGTGATAAAGCAACTAAAACCTTATATCAATGAGTATTCTCCAATGTCCCCTGAAACAAAGAGCAGAGGTTTTCATTCAGGTAGATTGCCATGTCCCTTCTTTTACATATTTATAATTTGCTTTCTTAAGTCCTATTCCTCCCTTAGTTTTTCTCTTTTCAGTAAGATAACTAAAGAACGTTTTGCCACCATTTTATTGATTATACATTTTCTGTTCTGTGTGGTCCTTGGCACGTGCGATAACCTGTTGTGTTTGCTCTTATTCTCTATCTGAGTTATTGTTTATTTAGATATGACAGCGATTTCTCTAGAAATAGACATTGATTTTATTTTTATTTTATTTTTCTGCCGGAAAAAAAAATGAAAACAGTGTGGGGTAGTATCAAAAATTGCTTGCTTTAGATGTTGCCACTGTTTTTGCACTCTGCACAAAATGTTTTGTTCTGCCAAGGGATTTCCTAAATAATCTTTCATGTAAGAAAAGTCAGACTTTAGAGAATCTAAGACTTCTGTTTTTGTTTGATTAGACACAGATTTTACCTGTATACTAAACCATTTAGACTGGTGGTCACTAGACCCTAAGCTCTCATCTACAAATACTATTTGCATTTTACTATCTTAAACTATGTTGCCATTTGTGAGAATGAAATCTAATAAAAGCTTCCTTCTGTGAAGGCTCCTTAAGTGTGTAATTGATGTCTCAAAATTATCTAAAAATTGAGAGGATGGTCCTGGTGGGCGATAGACCACAGCAATTTGTCGAGAGATGGGTGAGAAGAGGTGAATAGTGTGAACTTCAAAAGAAGATATTTGGAGGGAGGGAACTGGGGGGATGCAGTGAAATGTGCGGGGAGGAGAAAGTAGTACCCTACTCCTCTACTTTGTTTGTTGAAGTGTAAGCCACCAAACAGTAGTGCCACGGAGGAGACAGTACCTAATAGATTGAGGGAGATGGAAATAAAGAGGTCATGAATTAAAGGGAAGTTTATTGCAAATAGATCTTACATTCCAGGAAGCACACGAGAAGGGTAAAGTGGAAGGTTTGTGACAGGTGATGGGTATTACATTATGGAGCTTTGGGTGTTTGCTGCTCTGGAGGCTAAGCATGGCTGATAAGAGGTGGAAAGAGGTGGGTGAGGGGCCTGGATTAGGAGATATATCTCCAGCAGCCGTCAAAATAAAATGTGAAAGGGAGAGGAGATGAGAGTAGGACTTACAGAAGCATTTCTGCTTATGAATTTTAGAAGAAGGAGGAGATAGTGGCTGAAGGAAGGAGAGGAGCTCATGGGAGTAAAGAAGAGAGGAAGAGAGCAAGGAGGGTGAAAATGTTATGTTGGAGACATGTTGTGGAGAAAGTGAGGAGGAGAGTCTGAGAAAAAGGCAGGAGATACAAAGAAGAAGGAAGTAACAGGAAACATAGAGGAATAGTTAGGGATAGTATGCAGGTGGTGCTTATTGATCAGTTGCAGGTAATATGTGTAACTCAATAAATTAAGAGTAGCTAGGGCCGGGTGGGGAGGGGATTGCTTCAGCTGTGATCTTGTGTAGTTTGATGCAGCAGTTTGGGGTTTTAAAGTGAATCGGAAATACAGATAATTTTATGTAACAGAGGTTCAAGGGTTAAGTGGAGATATAGAGAGAAGAAATAACAGATACGAATATGTTTCATCTTCAGTGACCTCTGTATGAGCAATCATTATTCCACTCTCAGTGCCCAGCCTGCATAGTCAGTCCAGGAACAACCAGTCCTCATGATACAGGAACACAGGAAAGCAATACTACCCCCAGTTGCAGGCAGAGTCCTTAATGATAATTCCAGAATTGTTAAAATGATTACATTCTCTCAGAATGAAACACACACCTCAAATAATGTATGTTTAACTGACCACAACATTTATTAAATGTACAGTATGTATCCACACAGACAGCATGTACCCATCACCATACCTCCCTCTTGGGAGGGGGTTTCCTCCTGCTCTGTGTTCCTGGTAGGGTGTCTTTTGATGTCTGTTTGTCCAGGAAAAGAAACAATAAACACACTAGTTTTAGGAGTTGTCATTCCTGTCAGGAAGCCTGCACAACAGGGAGGGTAATATTGTAAACACTTCCTTGCAGACAAGGTGTCTCGGGTCCCCTATCATCTCTAGGTCCTGTTGTCCCCCCTGTCCATTCAAACATCTGCCTGAGAGGTGGTCCAACAAGCAAGCCATTGTTAGTTAATTCTTAAGACACTGTTGAAATATGTTGACTTACTTATAAATGCTGCTAGCTCTTTTATGAAATACATCACATCAACCATCAATATTAAGCAACTCACTAGCACAGAGCATATTCTGAACGCACATAATTTCTTTAAACATTACCGCTACAAACAACGTATCACATTCCTTAGTAATTCCCATGTCCATTGAAATATTAGGCTGGGGTTACAAATACCTGTGTCCATGATACAGGTACCAGTCCATAGTCCAAAAAGTTCAGTGGTTGGCCCTTCTGGGCATGTCAAACAGTATTTCAAATTTTCAATTTTTTAAGGTATGAAGGGGATAGCTAGGTACGAGGAACCAATTAAATGTAGATCACATAGAAGAAGTCCATAGAAACAAGAAACCACAGTAGGACGAAAATGTCTCACAAATTCCATAGAATATATATAAAATCCCTGGAGGGTATTCAGTTCCTAGTGGTTAGCAAAACTATGTATATTGTAAATATGTTATTAGAGATATTATATTACTATCCAAAAGTATACTAGACTGGGAATTGATATAGCTATCATGTGGAATACATTTGAATTCTTCTCACAATTATACTTGATTAATTATAGTATTCCTCTGTTCTAGTACCTTAATCACTTGGCTGGAAAACCCACTTCCCAAATAATCTTGACTTAAATTACTAGGATATTTTTCATAAGCTCAGTAGTACATTTTTACATATTCATTATGCACCACTGAATACTTATTGCACTTAGAGGAGTTGTTTATAAAATGTGAAATAGTTTCCTATAAAGCACCACTGCTGAATATCAAAATATGTCTTAAAACTAACTTACACTAACAATGTTTTCTTGTAACACCGTCCCCCATTATACTCCTTCATTTAAGCCAGAATAGATTTCCTAAAGGACCTATTGATGAGTGTGAAAGTGAAGTGGCCTGCTGCTCAACATTAAAAAGATGAAGGTCATTGCAGACAGCAATCTCAGCTCCTGCTGAGGAAGTGGAGAGGAAGTGGAGACAGTGACAGATTTTATTTCCCTGGTCTATAAGATATCTTCAGATGGTGAAACCAGCCATGACATTTGCTCCTGGAGATAAAAGCTAGGGCAACTCTGGACAAGCTTTTAAAAACAAAGATAGTAAATTAATTAAGGTCTGCATTTAAATATGGTATTCCCAGTAGTAACACACAGATGTGAGCGCTGGACCGTAAAGAAGTCTTAGCGTCTTAGAATTGATGCTTTTGAATCGTGGTGTTATAGAAAACTGCTTAGAGTCCCTTGGACTGCAAAAAGATGCAATCAGTTGATACTACGGGACATCAAGTCAAACAGTTCACTGGAAGATTTGATCATGGGGCTGAAGATCCAATATTTTGTCCAAATCATGATTAGACAGAATTCCCTAGAGAAGACTCTGATGCTGGGAAAAATAAAGGCACACAAAGTAGGATACAGAAGAGGCGGGGATGGATAGATAAAGTCATTGAAACATTGATCATGAGCTTGAGTGAGGCAGTGGCTGACATATGTGCCTGACGTGCTGCTGTCCATAGGGTCAAGCAAAATCAAATACATCTGAATGAAATGATGATCTTCACTGATAGAGTACCAACCGGACCTGTCATGTGATGCTGCTTTGCACTTAATCCATATTGTTTCCCATTGTACATCCTGCAAATATGGCTGCCTCATGATGGCCAATTGCATACTGCAGCATTATATTGTATACAGCGTTATGTGAGGAGGGAAGCATGGCAGAATGCTTGTAGTAAAGTCACCATCAAGAGGTGGAGTGAAACAGGATGTGGGAGGTAACTGGGAAACCAGTGCCTACTGGTGCCAAAGAAAAATCCCAACATGGGCAGAGCTATTACTATGATCTAAATTCTATCACCATGCAATTTTCCAGAAACTTTAACCCTTCATACCTAATGCTGCAACTGATATTTTGTGGTCCCATCAACAATAATCATGATTCATACATGAAAATAAATTAATATATAAGAGCTAGTTAAGAAAATAACAAAAATAATTCTACTTACTCACTATATAAACTATGGTCCATAGTATTGAGAATGTGTCAGATACTTGTAGAATAGAAAACTCTACAGGTATATTATATATATAACTGTGAATTCCTATAATTATAATAACTATGCTATCAAGAAACATTACATTTTAAAATAGTGAAATGAAAGAATTGCTTGAACTCATTTGTAGAATAGAGATTAGTAAATATTGGACTATAAGAACATCAGAAGTACAGAAAGCTTGTAGAATAAAGCACAAATAGTTACATCCTCATACAGCCTTCATTTCTAATCTTAAGAACTGAATTAATACTAGAAGATTGATGTGGAGACCATGCAGTAGAGAAATTGAAACCAAGGTATTTTATAACATTCAATAGTTGGTGACAATCAACGTGTTTAAAAAAAGGGTATAGAACATTCATTAATATAGGTAGCCATTTAACTAATTCAGAAGGCACTGGACACTAAGGGAGAGAGGTAGTTAACAGGGGTGTTGGCCATGAAGAGCTTGATCCACAGGAGCCACAACATTTTCTGTTATAAGTGATATATATAGGACCTAATCCTGACAGGCTCATTAAAATAAACTCCATAAGTTTTTGTTTGCTTATCTACCCATAATATTATTAACATTTTCTTAAAAGCTCTTTTTTTATTCACTGAAACCCTCTAAATACACCAAACAAAGGTCTATCCCCAGCAGCTCATGCACACAGTGTTTCTATGCATACTAGATGTACTAACTAGCCAATCACAGACTGTTTCCTCGACAACATGTTTTGAAATGCTGTTGACTACTGTTGACTGTGCATGGGTGCACAACTTTGCATTTACTGTTTGGAAGGTTTCAGTGAATAAAAACAGAGATTTTAAGCAAACATATATGTAGTAAAACATACTACCATTCTCTATTCTTAATTTTGCCAGATTTCTGACACTTTTCCAAACAGTTCACAATTTACAGGAGGCTTCAATGTGTTTTTCCAAAACTGTTACTAAAATATATTTTTGCCAGTATACAAATAACACACCAAAACAAAAGCATACAATAAACAGGCTTAGCTCTGTCAGAGCACTACCTTCACTGTTAACAAAGTTCCCTCGCTAAATAGTTCATTAATTTTAGATTTAGTTTACTGGACTTTATCCTTTAAAGTCCACATTTGTAGGCTGTGGCCTTACTAATCAGCTTCCACACTTCAGTATATTTGACTCTTGTCAGCTCCTCTGCAGTTCTAGTAGCTCCAATTGACAGTACACTTTTTCCCTCTGTGTCTTTATCTTTAGCACATACGAACATGGACACTTACCTCTCTGGTATTCTTTTTGCATCTCTACTGTTTGCAAATTCCTCATCTCTGTCTCTCTGTCAATTCCAACAAAGAAAATGGCTTCCAAGTTTCACACATGTTCTCAATAGAACAGTCTCTCACTTAACTGTTAGCAACAGTCTTTTTAGAGGCCTTTCTCTCCCCAACCTGGCCTGCAAGCCTCCTCACAGCTTGCAGCAATCCATTAACATCTGACCACAGCAATCTCTGTCTTTTTTAAAAGCTGTGCTCACCTCTAGGTTAATTTTATTTTTTTATCACTGCTTCAGGAGTTAAAGGGCCAACTTGGAGCACACCACTGTAAAGTTCTCATAAAACCATGCTGAAATACTTTTTAATTTTTGAAATACGTTTTTTTTTCACAGAGAGATTTATACATGAAATGTCTGTTTACATGAGTCATTGGCAGTGCCCCCAGAAAGACTCACAACAGCAGCTGCTTGAAGTAGCTTATGCAGAAAGAGCATTAACCCTTCCCAAATTCATCTGTGCAGGACTGCTGGAATAAGCTAAAGAGTACAGTTGGGGGTTAAAATATCCTGCTACATTCCTGAAGTTTAGGGAGAAACTATCCATTTTTGTCTTCACAGAGCCTTCACCGCAGTAACCGTGGAACAGTGCTGTATGTGGTTAAGTGACCTGGGTTGTGAATAATCCGTTCGTTGCAATGCCTAAAACTGTGAATACAGTAAGCATATGTTTAAAAGGAGACATTTTTAAAATGGTTTGGATTGAGTGAGGGTGCATTATGTGATCTAATTTGCATGCCCCGCCCAGTTTTCCCAAAGTGCAGTGCATAAACTGTATTTCTGAGAAATTTGAGCAGGAAATAAGTTTATTAACTTATTTTTTAGACATTCAAATAGAATCACTAATGTACTATTCATTGTTTGTACTTCTGTACTTTGTACGGGGGAGGGCTTTTTATCACTCTTAGCCCACCATATGTGAAACGATTGCTGTATTGAACTACTCTCTACAATAATCCGCCACACAAACCAGGCACTCACACAACACTGAGGATTGGCAGTACATGTGAAACAGTGCTGTATGTGGTTACGTGACCTGGTTTGTGAATAATCCATCCAATGCTATGCCTAAAACAGTGAAATACAGTAAGGATATGCTTAAAAAGAGCCACGTTTAAAATGATTGGATTGACAGAGTGAGGATGTATTATGTGATCTCATTTGCATGTACTGCACAGTTTTCCAAGAGAGCAGTGCATATACTGTATTTCTGATTATATATATATATATATATATATATATATATATATATATATTATTATTGTTTATTTATTTATATATATATATATATATATATATATATATATGTATATATATATATATATATATATATATAAACACAAATATTCTAGATAGGTAGATAGATAGATAGATGTAGATATGTTTGTATATACATACTTTACCATCACCTCAAAACCTCAAAATAAAAGTACTCAGATGGAATTTCAGAACTATCCAACAGCAAAAATCTTTTGAATTAAAAATGATTTAATTTTTTAATACAAAGGATTTGGGCATTAACATCGACTTAGGCTTTCTGGCCCACTATCTTAATGTCTTATAGCTCACACATTCCACCTACCTCCCCCCCTTCTATTACTGTTTTGGTAAGCTACATGCAATGCTGAAATGTATTGCTCTTTATTTAACTCTGCTGTGTTCTTATCTACAACCTGATCTACAGACTTACTGACCTATCAGGACATTATTCACAATGCTGGTCTGTTTCTTACTTAAATCTGGCCAATGAATTTTGTCTTTCTTGTTTTTCCAATATATATATTTTTTTCCCATCTCTTTCTGTTTACTGTTTTAGTTCATACTTGTATCAGTATCGCTTTTTGATTTGATAAAGAGAGGCATTATCTCTCGAAAGCTCGTCGCTTTATTATGAATATGTTTGTTCAATAAAAAAGGTATCACTATTCACTGCAATACTCTGATCATTCAACTATATATATATATATATATATATATATATATAGTTATATTTATAGTGGTGGTGGGTGGAGGAGAGTGTCAAACAAACGTTTAGAGTTGGAGGATAATTGCTATTTTTCGCTGCACGGTAAGCTCATGCTCAGATTTATTCTAGCAATTTGTTCAGCTGAAAAAATGTATTTGCCAATAAAATGAATACATTTGCACATGTGCAGACTCACAGATAGTAACTAATAATTATTACCTTAAGTTTTAAATGATGGAACCACTGTTGTGTCAATGTAATAATAATCATTTTATCAGCTTCTTGTATGTGTTTTTTTCTATTGATGTGGTAGCTCCTTTATCTTCTCAAAAGTGACCTTGACAAGAAAAGGTGGCCGAGACTTTCCTCAATTTCTCGTTAGTGTTAGTGTCAGATTTATGGGGCTAGGGTTTAGGATCAGTGTAGTGGCAGATGATAAGTTTTACATAGTAAAATACTGTACCGCTATTTTATTATGTAAAGCTTTTCATCTGCCACTACACTAACCCTAAACCGTAACCATTAGGGTTATGAAACAGGAAATGTTTGAAACATTTTAGCTCTGTCCCAGGTTTGTTTCGTACAAACTGTGAGAGTTATTTAGAGAGGTTGCATTGTATTATTGTCATATTCTACCAAACCATGTGCCATTTTATGAACCATGTGCCATTTTACCATCTCTTTCTGTTGCCTCATAATGTGGACAGTACCTTCAAAGATCAAAATACATATCAGATTGGTGTTGCTTCAAATAGAGTTGTATATGAATGGGAAGAAGTTAGAAATATGAAAAAATGAATACACGATTGTGACGACAGCTTTGAAGGGCGTGAATTTTGTTGCAAGTTGCCATGGCAACAGTGACAGTTGCAAAAATAACTTTTGCCTCCTGTTTGAGACTAGTGCTGTTTGAGCTCGGAGCAACTGGGAGCTCAGAAACCTGGTAGTGCAGAACAGGAGGAAGCAGAGTGCTGTAGAGCTGGGAGTAACATCACCTCCACAACCACTGCCCTAGAAAGACATTATGAATGGTCAATGTTAGACCAACAGAGGAGTATGAGCATGAGTTAAGTATCTGCAGAACTGGACTGTTAATTTCTATTTTTAGTCGTGAAGCTTCTGGGAAATCCCTGCAGAGAAGAGGACATAAACGATGGAATCCATGCATTGGCAGGAGTTAGATAGCCTCTCCACTAGACAATATTCATAGAGTATTTATGCACTATCTTAAGTCAAACTGATCAACTCAAAATGGCACAAGATTGTTGTACATGAGACATGTAAGACATTACATACTACAGTTGATGCCACATAATGTTGATACTAAACCTTCTCTAAGCATAAAATAGATAATATATGGTCACATAATCGCTCCTAATTGATATTGTCATGTGTTAATTCAATTTAAACAAATTTAGAAAGCATAAACCATAAAAATCTGGTGCTAAGTTAATAAAAAATAATATGTAATTCTCTTGCAAATACAATACAATAATACTAACCTCTTGATTGGTATTATGTCCATCAATTCCCCTTCTGTTAAATTATCAGCCTCTTCTGGGTTTGTGCTGTGTTTCATGCACTTTGATGGAGGAACATCATAAAAGTGTGTGTATATACTTTTACAAACTGTAATTTAGCCAGTGATACAAAAATAACAAACCAAAATGAATCAAAGAAAAGAAGAGGCCTAGCTACAACTGAAGCACTTCCTTAACTAATATACAGTTTCCTCAGAAAACCTGGATGAGGCAAACAATATTTTGTTAAAAATCAATATTTACAGATTTCCAGGTCTCCACTCTGCTCCAAAAGGTCATAAGCTGCAGACTGCTGTCTCACTGTGTGTGTCTTTCTCCAGAAAAATTGTAAAGAATCAGCCTCATACTAAAGTAAGAGTTAACCCCTGCAGTTCTACTGGGGGGAGAAAGCCTTGTAGAGTCTGTCGATAACTCTGTCACAATATTGAAAAATGTTTTAATCCTAAACTGTTGTATATTCATATACTATTGTGCAACATAGTGCACTGTACTGTGCTGCTTGCATGTTAAGAGGAACACATGGCCTCTTTATGGATTGGTGTGTTGTTCCTAGAAAGAATGTGAAACTCTTCACTGTCATTCCATTGACCTTCTACGGCAAGGTGTAGTTCCATGCTCCACCATCAGGGCTTTCAGCCCTTGGGACTGGAACGTCTTGACAGCTATATTGCTCCACATAACGTCTAATCCCCTTTGCACAGTATAGGGTCTCATTATCTCTGCACTTATAGTACAAGGTAAGGTTGCTACCAAGCTAGTGGTACTACCTCCACCAACGTGTTTCATCTCCCAGGATGTCATCAAGCTTGTATATTTGCATTTTTATCTAGTATGCATTGTGTTAACTTGGTCTCCTTCCAGTATATTGACCGGCAAAGCAAGAAAGGTGGAATTGTAGCTATTGAACCTTAATGGAGCTTCGTTAGCAGTTACTTCCAGAAAACTCTTAATATCCTTTTTTCTAAAATGCTCTAGTAACTGTAATATACATTACAAATTCTGCTGAGACAATGAATATAAAAGGTGAACTTCAGAAATCTGTTGAAAGGATATAGTACTACAAAGATGTCATTGCTGTAATTTAATTAAAATTTTAGATACTTGTAACAAAAATGTATTCAGGATCTGGAATAGCAGCTATATCAATTTTTTTATGTCAAATCACCTTTGATGGTCAAAATAAATACTTAATCAGACAAGCCATGAAGGTCACATTTAATTGGTCTATAATATTATTTTCTGCTGACAATACCTTGATACAAGTGCATGACACAAGAAGTTTGTAGAATTATTTCTCTTTCAACGGATATATAGCCTTTTGCAAAGATCCCTTAAATTGTTGGTCCGTTTAAATGACCATTGTAGATTGGGAAAACCTTCATATGTTTGTGAAGTATGTGATAAACTGTGAATATTACCACTTACGTGAATGCTTGGAGTTTGAGGTAGTGTGTTATGCTAATTGTTATTGTTTATTCAGCAGTGGACAGAGGATGGGGGGGTGAGGGGAATTTGTTGATTTGTTGGTTGATTCAGACAAACATTCAGATTCTTTTCCCACACCTACACAGTTGTAGACATTCACAAGTACATTTGCAAGAATGTGTGGCTTGTTCTGTACCCTTACACATTGTAAGGAAATATAGCTGTCATAGCAAATTATATATATTACCAGAGTCTGCTAAAATTAAGAGCTAGGAAAGAAGGAGATTCAGCTTGAGCATCAATTGCCATCTTCTGAGCAGATGTGGGGGTTGGAGAAGATCTCATATACTAAAAGTTTATTTAAATCGCCCCTTTGCTCCATCCCTTCCACTCCTAAAATACAAAATAGCAAAGTACAACCCCTCAGTCTTCCATAATTTTTTGAATTGGAGTGAAAATATCTAAAAATGTAAAGGATACAGTAATGTATGCTACTCCTCATTTATTGCAGGCCCCCAGAAATGTTGTGTGTCCTGTAGGAACATAGAGGGCGCCTCTTTTTAAGAGGTGTAGTTGACTCATCAGTGGACATCATGCAGATTGGTGTTCATTGGACACTTTCTTTTCAGTTCCGTTTCTATCAATCTAGTCTCTTTCTTGAAAGGAAAGATATTTTAGCCTACAAATTGTAATTGTGATTTGCCACTCCCATTTTACCAGTTAATCTCTGTCAAATCATGCAAAGTTAGATGAAAACTTGTTCTTTGTGGTGCAGCTTTATACCATTACCTGTTGCTAGCTGGAGAAGTTGGATATCCATAATTCACACAAGAAGAGAGTATGGGTATCTCTGTACCACATATACAAAGACACTACCCAGCTTTGGAAAATGTAATCACTTAACAACTCAGTTGCAGCAAATTATCTCTTCGCTTATTTATTCATGGCTGGCAGTAAGGATACATTTAATCAATTATTACATTCAGAAAAAACTACTATGAAAGTGAATAGCCAGTTTTAGTGCTATATCTGCAATAATATTTAATATTTCTTACAGTGCCACTGAAGTCACATTTTTATGGTAAACTATTTTGAACAATTGTATTTAGAAAATTAATTTATAAAATTAAAATATATACATTTATTTTCTAATTTGATTTCAGGGTCCATGCCTGGGTTAGAACTCAAGGCTTTGCACGACAGATTAGTCAGATGGATCTCCCCAGCGTCTAGTGCTGTTTCTCCTGATTGGTTGTTGTTAAGCCCTGGTCTTTCTACCAGCCAATCACATCTCATCTGGGACTATTTATTGCTCATCCGGCCTCCTCAGTGCTTGTTGTAGGTTCCTGTGGTTGGGAGCACTTCTGGTTCCTCCTGTGTCTTCCTTCTCTGTTTGCTCCATTCCTGTTCCCTATTGGACTGACCATTTGCAGCTGGCCTAGGTTGTTACTGACCTTGTTGAATTTCTGCTGGTGCCTGATCTTTGGCTTGTCTGATCATTTTTTGTCTGTTCCCTCGGACTTGCCCTCCTCTGGTTCTTTGCCCTGAAGGGTTCAGGTCTTATCTGAATCCAGTGTCCCTCCCTGGTGATGACTTGGTTAGAAAGAAATACAAGTCTGCCTCCAGTAAAGCAAAATTAAATGTTATTGATTTAGATATTTCTAAAAAAACATGTTGGCTATTATCAGGAATACATCTTATTGGCTTACTTACCTTACTTAAAAGTATATGGAAGTTTCATGGATTATGAATGCATCTGATAGATGAGAATCAGTATTTTATGAAAACATATTTTTGCATGAAAAAATCCTAAAATAAACATTAATAATTTACCTTACACTTAGCAAAATGTCTTCAGTTTTTAGGCAATTGATTTTGAGAAGGTATCCCTGAAAATCGCTGCATTAAATCCCCCTAACGTGTAAAACCGTAGCTCGTAATGTAGCCAGCAAGACGTACGGATATTAAATTGGCCTTGTAAAGCAACTTGCGGGGTAGGGGCGAGAAAACCCCACGGGACGTGAGAATTCGACTTGCAAGCCCGCAAATCATTCCTAGCTCCACCACCGTTGAGGGTCTTGCGTTGCACATACAGGCTTGGAATTTAATGTGGCTATAAATTAGCATAAAATTCATAATTAGTTGTAGCCAATCAAAGAGCCTCATTCAATTGAGCAATTGTAAGCTACAGTAGCCCGTAAGGGAGGCCGTAAGTTAATTTGCTATTCAATCAGTGTTTTTTTTGCAAGCCAAAAACAGCTTATGGGTTACGGGCTTGAAATCCCAGTTGTTAAAAGCAGAACTTACAACCCATTGAAGACATTGATCTTTCATGTCCGCAAGATTTACAATCACAAATTGTTATTCCATTGCTACAATTCCTCAAGCCCGCAAATGTTTTCACAACCGTAAATGGCAAATACAGAAGAAAATCCTATGAGTACGAGAGAGGACCCGCAAAGGGGTTAAAGACATGTCCGTAGGACTGTAAATACAAATAAAAAATCTCTACTGCACTGTAAATGACTGGGAAAGCTATGAAATCATTAGAATTAATTGCACAACAGTTTCATTTTGTGGTTATAGCGATCTCGGGAATCAATGAGTTAATACATATCAGGCCACGTATATGGGCTAGAACAGTATTGGCATTCATTTTTATTATTTTGTGTTTTGCAGTTTTGCAAACGCTAATTGATTGACATGTAACCTCCATGTTTTACCAACCTAATGATGACGGGTTCATTTTCTGGCTGTTTCGAAATGGGTAGTTACGGCCCTGCTTAATTGATCATGTTCCCGTCCTGAAATGCTACATAAGACTGCATGGTTTACGGTTTCGGCTTTTGACCCCTAACTTGCGGGTTGGTTCAATTGAATAGCCTTGGAATTGTAGCAGAGTGCGAGCCCGCAGCCCGCCCACAGACATAAGGCCTGTATACATTTGAGATTTGCGCTTTGAATTGAATGAGGCTCATAGGCTGGTATATCAATGTTTCTTTTTCCCTCTCACTAAGACAAAGCTTTTCTGGAGGCAGCCGTGATATTGACACAACTCCGACAGCTCATTGGCTAGGACGCTCTGTAGACATAGGTGCCTTGGAGGAGGAGCTCACACAAGAAATGTTACATGTCCTTTGAATTACAAATATACAGAATTTCTCAATAAAATTATCAGACGCCCAATCAGACAGACGCGCACAGACACACAACTTCCACAAACTTCCATACAACTGTGACTATTTTTATAGTAACATTTGATCCAGTGCCAACATCTCTAAATCTTTCATTAAATTGATTTTTGACACCTTGATCCTCATCTCCCATGTAGTCATAACGTGATGAGAATATTTACAGTATTTGAAAAAGCATCCTAATGTACTTCTTAGAAACTGTATGTAATATTCTTTAAAACATTATCATGAGATCTTTCACCCTTTTTATGCTTTTGACAGGACCCATGCTGATCTGCCAGAATGTCTTCCAGTATCTGAATTAATTGCACCAATTAGCTTGTGTTTACTGCCGTCCTTGGCCAAGATCCATATTTTTGTCTGAAAAATGCACCTCTTGGGTTCAGTCTCATGCACACAGATCTTTTCTCATTGAATGTCCTTAGCTTTAAATTCTAAACAAGTAAAGTTCAGGATGTTGTATGTCTTTTACTTGTTTTCTTTAGAGAATGTTATAGCTTTTCATTTAAAAAAATGATCAACATCAATTTCTCTACCTGATTTAGATTCATCATATGCCAGGCTATGGAATATGGGTCATGGCTAGTGGTAAGAAACATCACACTTAGAAAAATTACTTATAGGGATAAGTAAGGTTCCTGGATTTTGCCATATATATATATACTAGCGACTTGCCCATCAAAAAATGATGGCAATGAGATGTGTATGTTTGTAAAGTTGTTTAGTTATTAATATACGTATTTGAGACTTGTAAGGCTTTAGTTATGATGAAATAAGTACTATTGTGATATTAAACATGTTTATTTTTGTAAAATTGTCTTTTGTTCAATAGTAACTGTTAAAGCGTTTTGTAGTAAAAGTACTAACATTTGAATGTAAGAACAGTTGAACTTTAAATTAATCAGTATTGTAAACTTGGGGTAATGTTGTTTTAACATGCCAGTTCTATCTCAAGAATTGTTAACTTAACTATACATTAAATCCAGAGGAAGGCAAACAGTAAAAACCCTCCTTGAAACATAGCCAATTGTATCAGAGAGGGAAAACATTTAATTCCTTCCTGACCCCATTAACTGGCGATCGGATTACTCCCTGTATTAATGTTTAAACAAAATGACAACATTTACATTGTGCCTTAAAATGTGGTTGTGCTCTTAACATGAACTTTGTAATATGTCTAAGTAAGGAACTTGAAAGTATTTTTTTCAAACTTGTAACATTATAAACAGTAACATAGTTAAATAACATTTGAACAGAATTTGTCAAAATAATGCAAGGCAAGTGTTTTGTGAGGCTAATCATGCATAAACAGTACTTCCATCAATTATGACTGAATTCTTTATTGATTTGTAGTTTTCAATGGTTGACCTTTGTCTGTTGCTGTAGTAATTATTTGAGATGGCACATAGAGTTTTGTGTGTGGAAAAGTTGTTTTGTAAAAAGAGAACGCGAGAACTTAAACTTGTTGCACGATGTGTAAGCACTGTTCTGTATGTGTTTGACAATTTAATGTAGTTTAATAGGAAAATATTGTTGTTGTAAATCTAATTTGTTTTGAGTAATAATGACCTTTTGAAGGAAACTGACATTTATGTGTATTTTTTGTAAAAATGTGGTGGTTAGATTGTGGTTTTTTAGGTTTTTGCGTTGGTTTTTAAATTGGTTTTGCATGGCTTTTGTTTGTTTGATGTAAAGTTACAGTACTTCATAGTAGACAATGTTTTTAGTAAATATGCGTCCATCTTCTAATAAATCACCTTGACTTTCATTCTTTTCAATGTAAACTTTAATAGCCTGTGGATTTTTGCACCGTGATAAGGCAACGTACAATTGGCCATGTGCATATATTGGTTGTTCTAAGAAAATACCCACAGATTTTAGAGTTTGTCCTTGTGATTTATTAATGGTCATGGCAAATGCCATAATGATGGGAAATTGTCTTCTTTGAATTATAAAAGGGAGACTACTTTCACTTGGTGCTAAATCTATTCTTGGTATGAAAACTCTCTCTCCTTTATGGGTACCAGTTAAAATTTCAGCATCTATGAAATGGTCCTTTAATTGTTGAACAATTAATCTTGTGCCATTGCATAGGCCTTTTTTGGGGTTCATATTTTGCAATAACATGACAATTGCACCTTTCTTTAGCTGCAAAATATGTGGTGGCATTCCAGAAGGAGTTAATGAGTTTATGAATTCAGTGGAAAAGTTTGCCTGACTTTCTTTGTCATCAGCAAGTACAGAATCAGCACTGTGATAATTTCTTTGGGGTGCATTAATTTTTTTTAAGATTTCATTATTGAGAATTAATGCATCCTTATTTTTACAGGTTAGGATGACTTGATTGGCAAGCTCTGAATATTCCTGGTTATTTATGCTACCTTCAAATATAGCCGATATAATATCTTGGTGACAAATCATATGAGGTGGGATCTCTACAGTGTCGTCCGGTAAATGTGGTATTTTTTCTGTTCTGCCTTCTCCAATTTTAATAAGCCAATCATTGAAATCAGATTGGCCTTCTGATCTCATATTTTGTTGCAGTTGAAGATGGGTAAAATGTTTCCACAGTGTGCTTGACTTTATACAGGTTTCGATAAGGTCAGTTCGATTTCCATGTACAACGACAGGTAATGTTTGTCTAAAATCGCCACCTAACAACATTAACTTTCCACCAAATGGAAAAGTATTATCCTTGACTTCACGAAGCAAACGGTCAATACATTGGAGGGCATAGTGTGACATCATTGTGGCCTCATCTATTATAATGAATTTACTTATTTTTTATTTTTTTGCTTGTAATGATGTCATGTGAATATCTGACAAAGAGGTTTCTAAAATAGGCACTGGCAGTTTAAACCCACTATGTACAGTTCTTCCACCTTCTAACAAAAGTGCAGCAATTCCAGTAGTGGCAAACGGCAGTGCTATTTGACCTTTTGCTCGTACAAAACTCATTAATAAATTATATAGATATGTTTTTCCTGATCCGCCAGGTCCATCAAGATAGAAATAACGCTCTTTGACCATGTCATCATCTATTGCATTTTTAATGGCATGAAATACTTGCAATTGTAACTTATTTAAAGTTGCAAGTCTTTCTTCTGTTCTTTGTACTTGGAGTTGAATGTCATAGTCTTCAAAGTGTATGTCATCTATAAGACCCGGATCAGGCAAATTAAAACTTGCACAACTTAATCCATGAGTTAAAAATACTTCTTGAATTTCCATTAATGCTTTTAAGTGTGCAATAGGTTCATTGTATCATTGCCTAAAGTCTTCAGCCATATTACTTTTAAATGTTTCCAACAAAGCTAATGCATTTGGAGCATTTGAGAAGATACAAACAAATGCAAATTGTTCCCTCATCTGCCGTGGCTGCTTCTTCTTGACATCTTTCCCATTCTGTATCATCAGCTAGTAAGTTTCTATGTCTTGCAGCTAAATGGAAGGATTCATATACTATGTCATTAACAGTTCTTAAGTGTTCAAAACTTTGTGCTCCAGGAACATTTAAATGTAATAGTCTTAAGCAGAAACGTTCAAGATTTCTTGGACTGACTGTGTAAATTCTTGGGATTATTTTATTTCCTCTGCTTTTTCTAAATATCCATAATCCATTCACAAAAACATAGTGATATGGAATTTCAATATATAAGAATTGTGTTGCTTGTGAATCTGTAGAATTGAATTCAAACCATGCAGTTAGTGTAGTGTGACGATGCTCATTTTGGGCCAATGCATTACTTTCATTTCCAGCATGGAAATACACTAAATGTCTTTGTGGCAAATGTACTGCTAATCTATATAATGCATGTGATCTATCATGCATTTCAAATTTTAAAAGGCACCACATAGCTTCTGGTGCATTTACATAGCGAGCATCTATATGAGATGCAAGTTCATCATGTAGTAACTCAGTGCTTTCGGAGTTGTCTGCACTTTTAACGACTACAGTAGCTGCATCATAGCCTTTGTAAATATATTTGTACACATATTTAATGGATTTGATGGAAGTGCAGGCTTCTACATTAATGTGTGCATTATACTTCATGAGTAAGTATGGATTGTAGGGTACTACATATCTATTGTCAACTTTTTCCCCACGAATAATGGCACTATCTCCTTCTCTTCTTTTATAAAGTGGATAGCCATCACAATTGGCATACGTTTTGTCTCTATAATCTTTTGGAAAATCTTTGGAACATTTATTATTTTCCATACATGGTGATTGTGGATTAAGCTCGCCACAGGGTGCATGAATCAGGCGAGGAGTAACAATCTCATATAGTCTACCATATAGTTCTGGATCTGGTAGTTCAGCAACAATGACTGAATACACTTTCTCACCAGTATCTAATTTATCTTTTTCTTGAAGTATTATGAGAAGATGTGCATGTGGAAGGCCTCTTTTTTGAAAAAATGTATATACATAAGCAAGACATTTGCCAAATAAGGGACTTATAGTGATGTCACGTATTAATTAATTTAATTTAATTTTAAAAACTCTGGCTACTAAATCTGGTCTATCGGAAGGACTTTGGGGAAAAAGTAAATTTTGTGTAATTTCTGCCCATTGGGGATTACATGTAAATGTAATAAATAAATCGGGTTTTCCAAATTTTGTGACAATAGCCATAGCATCATTGTATCTTTCTCTCATATTTCGAGGAGATCCTTAAAAAGAAGATGGTAAAATGATGGCTTTGCCAGCTGTCATGTCTTTGCTTGTAGCCACCTCAACAACATAGTCCATAAGTCCACGATATTTTTCTACACATAGTTTATCTTGTTGATATTTTATAAAGTTTAAATTATTTGCCTCAACTTGCAAATAGGAATCAATAATCCATTGTTGTGTTAGTTTTCC
The DNA here is from genome assembly GCA_027410445.1 of Discoglossus pictus. Taxonomy (NCBI): domain Eukaryota; kingdom Metazoa; phylum Chordata; class Amphibia; order Anura; family Alytidae; genus Discoglossus; species Discoglossus pictus. The sequence goes on from CM050166.1 coordinate 13,758,449, forward strand.
ACCACATAAAATTGGATTAAATGTATTTCGAATGGCAATTTGAGCTACTTTAAATTCACGCATAGAAACATTATTTTGTATTCTGGCTTTAGCATTTGGGTAACTGGGAAGGGTTAATTTTGGTGGCCAACCTGCTTCTCCATGTGGGAAAAAAATGGGATATGTCATTGGATATGAATTTGGACTTAAGATACTGATATTACTGAATGGTTGCTCCTCATTTCTGGGATATATTCTAATGTCTCTTTGAAATGGTGGTTCTCCTTCATCATTTTGAAACACCATTGCAACCTCATTTGATGTTGGCAAGTTATAACGGCATTTATCAGTATGTCTATCTCTTTTAAGCACCATATTGACCTTTGGGATTGGTAATTGATGTCTTTCTGCATGAAGTTGTTGTTCATTTTCTACTTCTGCCAATTTTTTATAAGCTTTAGTGTAGGGGTTATTGGCCATAAAGTTATCTAGCTCTATAAACACACTGGGTAAGTATTTTTTATTTTCTTGCAGCTGCATACGTTGGTCAACAGCTTCAATTGTATCTAGGACATATAGTTGAGCAAATTTTCTTTGCTCTCCTTCCTCTGGATGTAAATGGGAAGTCTGATGGTAAATTTGGCCTTGGACTTTAAAACAGTAAGGACCATGTCCTGGTACATTAGCAGCTAATGTTGCCCCCATAGATGCAAAGGATATGGCACTATTGTAGGATCTTATGTTTGTCTTAAAATGTTTGTAGTTTGGAAAAGTAGGTTCAGTCATAATGTTTTGTAAATAGATTGGAAATTGTTTTCTTTCTGGAAGTTTGACCTTGCCTTTTTGACAGCAACTAATACATTGGCCATCTCTGGGTCTCTCCTGTTTTAAATGATAAGCCTCACAAAACTGACATTGAGTATTCATGTGCCCACAATTATGAACCTCTACTGCTAAAGACTTGAGTAAAGGACAATTTGCAAAGCATATATCAGTTTCAGTTTCAAATTCATCAGTTGAAATGTCATGTGATGTTTCAGGAACAGGTTGTAAATGCTTTGTTTTTTTGGTGGCTTTTTTTGGTATATCTTTAATTTGTTCAGGTAAAATGTCATCTGATGTTTCAGGAACAGGTTCTAAATGCGTTGTTTTTTTAGGAGCTTTTTTTGGTGTATCTTTAATTTTTGCAGGTGATAGTCTTTTGCTTGCAATTCTTTTGCGTTCTTTTTCTCGTCTAATTTCTCATTCTTTTTCCTTCTGCTCCAGTGTCTGCTGGTTGGCCCATCTTTGTTTTCGTTCTCTAGCTTGACGTCTTATCTTTTCTTGTTTGGTGTCGTTATCAGCCATGTTAATCTGTAAAATAAAATAATGTATTATTAGTTTTGTTTGAGATGTTAAGTTTGTTTTTTAAATATTTTATTAGCAACAGTTTGTTTCTATGTGATTGTATTTCATTGTAGCTGAACTTTCTTTGTATTGTTAAATAAGTGTGTTTTATTTTTTTGCTCTTACTTTCTGTCGTAGGTTGTAATTTTTGTCTTACATGTATAGCACACTCAAGGTAATTACATTATTATAGCTTCTTGTACATGTAGTAGGTGTATAGTGTTAATTGAAATGGATTTTTTTGTTTGTTTGTTAATTGCTTTTTTTGTTATACTTTTGGCTTCTTTGCATAGTAGAGGGCAAAAATTAGTCTTTGTAATTTGTCCTGCAAAGGATTGTTGTAATAGTATTTTTATATTTTATTTAAAGGCTTATATGTTGGGGCTGTGAAAAGGTTTGTATTGTTTTTTCTGTGTTAGTAGTATTTGTTGTAGTATTGTATTTTATGTGTGTGGTTAGGTTTTATGCTTAATATTGTACATTAGGGCTGGGAATTGTGAATTAAAAATATTATTTGGTTTGTGTTTTGACAATTTTTTGGACTATGCTGTTTTATGTTGCTTATTTTTTTTGCCTAGATTGAAGTTTGGGTTTACTGTTAAACATTGTTGTAAAAGACAAATAACAGGAAAATGACAAATGTGTCAGTAATATTTTGGTAAAGGTTATAATTAGTAGTTGTTGTTATTGTTGTTGGTTATTTTTTCTTTCTGTTGACATGGATGAAGAGCAAACATGTTTATTTAGTTTTCTCTTTTTTTACCTGTTATACTGTACCTTGTTTGAAGTGTGATTTCAAGCAGAATATTTCTTGGTCCGCTGCTCTTCACGCAGTGTCTGTTGTAAAAGAAAAAAGTAAAATGTTATTTTATCTGAATGTATTTGTAATGAATAGCATATTTAATTTTTTTTGTCTATTCTATCTGTTATTTTGATTTTTTCTGCTATGGTGTTTTTTGTGCAACCCTTTAAAATACTTTAATTGTCTTTGTATATTCCAGATATCCTTCTTTTTTTTTTGTACTGTAATTATTAATGTTTTTCTCATTTTGGATATGATTGCAATGTTTTTAGCATTATCCTGTTTTGTGTCCACCACTTTTCGTATGCTTATTTAGGCTTCTTTGTAAGGCTTATAGGTTGTTAAACAGTAAAGAAGAATATTAATTTACTTTTCTATCTGTTTGTGTGATTTTTTTTGTACAATCCTGTTTTGTGTCCACCATATTTTGCATGCTTTATTTGCTTAATTAGTCTTCTTTGTGAGGATTAAATGTTGTTGGACAGTAAAAACAAATGTTAATTGCCTTTTCTATATCATGTTGCGCTTTTTTGTTTTATCCTGTTTTGTGTTCACCACTTTTTGGTTGCTGCATTTGGCTTGTGGTTGATGGTTGGAGGTATTTTACAGTAAAGAGGAGGAATACTTTTGTTGTATGTATGTTGCTAATGTTTCGGATGCTATCCTGTCTTTCTTTGTAAATTGTATAGGTCTTTGTGAAGTTTGTTGAACTGTGTTGTTTTGTTCTTTATTAAATTTGTATTGTTTTTTTTTTTTTTTTTACTTTTAATTTTCATATTGCTGTCAATAAACATATATATTGACTTTTTTTTTCTACTTCTTATACTATACCTTGATTGAAGTGTTGTTCTTGTCCGAATGACAGAGGGTCCGCTCCTGCCAATCTTAATCCGCCAGTCTTCTTGTAGTGTCTGTTTGAAAAAGAAAGTTAAATGGTTAATTGTATATTTCTTCTTTTTGGTTTTGCAAAGCAAATTACAACTTTTTCAGCATGTAATGTATTTTTCTATCTTACCTCTTCTTTCTTTCTGTACTTGCAGTAAATTAACGTCATTTGAATATACTTGTTTCATTAGTTTGAGTTAACATTAGTTTGTTGTAGGGCCTATACACATAAATGTGCGTGTCACATGTCACTCTACATGAACCCTTTTTTTCATGGTTAAAGTTTGTCTTTTTCTTTTTTTGCTGTCTTGGTAATAAAATGTAATATATTATAGCTTACCTCTCAGTTGTAATTTGCACAATGTATAGTAGGAATTTAGGAAATAATTATCTTCTCAAATAACAGCAGTGGTTACCTATCCAGTCACTCCGTTCATCACCTTGGTAGAAATGTAGAATTTTCTGGAAAGTAGGCAGTATTTATAAACTTTGAGGTGCCTGAGACCGTTAAAACGCAATACGCATGTGCTATTTGCGTTTCAGCATACAATTTGCGTTCCAGCCACCATTTTATGCGTAGTAGTTGTCATTTTTCTTTAAAATAGTGGTTAATATCAGTGTGGTACCTGCCGCATAGTGTGTGTTACGTACATCGTAAAGTTGACTGTAGCGTTCTTTCAGTTTTGTGAGTCACTGTAGTCTTGTTGCATCTGTAGCCTCGTTTTCGTTTTGTTCGGCGGCCATTTTTTCTCTCGCTTAGGTGATTTTCGGCTGTTTAAACTCAGTTTTTTGGACTTAAATGGACATGTAACTTCACTTTTCGAGGTGCTGGATGCCCCCCCTTGCTGTAGGTAAGCTTTTAATGGGTTTGATGTGTTTATTTATTGTGTATGTTATGTTTTCATGTGCGACGTTTTCGGACGTTTTTTGCGTGTTCGGAATGGGTCGTAGTGCGTCACATATTTTTTGCGAGGGCCACAGTTGTTGGCATGGAGCACCTTCGGCGCTCCATGCCAGCAACTGAAGCCCTCGCTTCGGCTCTCCTTGCTAGCAACCGCGGCCCTCGCGAAGCATGCTCACAACTATATACTGTATGTGATACCTTGATATCTCTTTTCAGCCAATCAGAATTTAGAAAACTAAAAGCCATTCACTGATTAGCTGCAGGCTTTTGAATCTGATTGAACTGGAGATAACGCGCGTCAGACCATGAGCTTCTTATTGCAAAGTTCCGACTTAAACCGAGGAAAAGAGAAAAAATCATCAGATCAAGTAGAGTCGAAATAAATAATATCCCTTGTGAATACGCAGTGGTGATAAAGAATAGATTTAAGGTACTAGACATGGAAGAACCTTGAAAGTAAGTTTAACATTGAATAATGTATTTTTTGTGATTTAATTTGAAATGTATTAACTATCAATGCTTATCTCATATTGTTAGAGCCCCACAGTGGTGGAGCAGAGCCATCTCATGAAAATGGATACTAATAACTGGAATATTGTGGCCAATTGAATAGGGCTCTATATAAGCACACAGCGTATTTTTTTACAGACGTTTTTAGTTAGTGAAGACCTTACTTTTGGATAGAAGTTCACTAACTAAAAAATATGCTGTGTGCTTATATAGAGCACTATTCAATTGTCCAAATCACAATTGAATGAGGCCCTTAGTTTTCAAGCAATTCATCGTGCAATTGATAATGGAGCTGAGCTCTTGAAGACAGTACTCACTGGGCTATCACCTACTACAAACAACTTTATCTCAGTACCAATATGACAGTCTATTTCTAAAACACGTCAAGGAGACAAAGATTTCTTTAATTTATAAATACAGTGGAGAGCAGTAGATGTGTAACGTTGTGTAGCTAAAACAAAGACAGAACTGATAGTGCTGAAGACTGGTTTCTCATTTGCTTCAATTTGTTAATTGTTCTTGTAGTTTGGTAAAAGCTACTCAAGCAAGATATATTTATCCTGACAATAATACACTGACAATGCTGAAGCGGCTTGTATTTTATGTTTCTTTTTAAGGAAATACGTGGGATAAATGGATACCACTGGTAACGAATTGATAATATTAACACATTTATTATTATTATTATTATTGTCTTTATTTATATCGCGCCAACATATTCTGTAGCGCTGTACAGGGGTTTAGTAAATGGCAAAAAACAAACTTAACACCTTATAAAGAATGGAGGGCCCTGTTTTTGAGCATATAATCAAGTGCACATAGAGCTTGTTTCCAAGACACTAACTCACAATTGAAAACTCACAAACTTACAATCTAAGGGCCTCATTCTATTATCGGCCGCAGCCGTTGCGGGGCCGCAAGGACCGGCCGCAAGCTATTCTGCTATTCTATTCCCTTACGGCCGGGGATTCCGGCAGGCTTGCGGCCGGTGCCTTGCTATCTCTTGCGGCCGCTCGCGCCGGAGGAAAGCCTTTGATCTTAAACGGCCGCAAGAGATTTGCAATTCAATTGCTCCGGGAAACCTCTCTGCAAGGCTAAAAACGAGCCGCAGCTTACTTGCAGGAAAGAGGTCTCGCTAGCACCAATTAAGCACATAATATAGCTCAAATAAAGCCATCCTGCACTTTGAGAAGACTATAAAGGGATTTTAGGTGTTAGAAAAAATAGCACATAATTATCCTGTACTCAAATCCGTAAAATATTTTATTTTTAATATCCGTAAAATATACATGTAAAAAGTCCAGAGTGCTTGGAGCACCTCAGACACGCCCACGCCGCAGCCGGAAAATAAACAGTTAATTTAAACTCGGGTTTGGGCAGATGTGCAAGCTTGAGAGGGGGTTACTTTTAATCCTCATGTCCCCCAATATGATCCCTAGCATTTACAGAGCTGTACAGTGCCGGCTTGAATTTATTTTTCAGTTTTTATATTTCACAGCTTACGGCCGGTTCCAAGATATGCGGCCGGCCGTAAAAGGAGATCCTTGCGGGGCCGTATAATAGAATCGCGAGTTAACTGAACCCTCGCAAGGAATCGCAGCCTTACGGCCGATTTACGGCCGCTAATAGAATGAGGCCCTAAGGGTTTAGGTATGATACAAGAGGATGACAAATACAAGATGGTGGTGTGAAAACAATTTGTTCAGTCAATTGGAGGGGTCTGTGTGTTGTACTGTAGAGTGTGGGCGGGAGTGTTATTAAGCTGTGGAGTGTGCAGTTGTAATTATAAAGGCTGAAGGTGATAGGATTTTTTAAATAGGTGTGTTTTAAGTAATTTTTTAAAGGTTTTGGGACAGGAAGATAATCTAATGGAGCGAGGCAAGGAGTTCCAAATAGTAGGGGCAGCACAAGAAAAGTCTTGAAGACGGGAGTGAGAGGAGGTGATGAGAGAGGAGGAAAGAAGAAGGTCGTTAGCAGAACGAAAGGGGCGGTTGGTCTAGATTTACTAAGCATCATGGTATTCA
>CM050166.1:13769938-13777438 GCA_027410445.1 Discoglossus pictus
CTACCAATGTCTCTTCTACAGCACTCTCATCCTTCTCTCTCTCCCAGCTTTCTCTCTTCCCATTCTCTTCCTCTTGTTGTCCCATTTTTCTATATGTTTTTTCAACTCTCTCCAAGATCATTTCATTTCTTCTTCTGTTTGATTCATGTGCCAAAAAATTTAAATATTGAGGGAACACCTTCTGAAATGAGTATCCTTTTACACTCTATAGCAATTTCATCGTCTGTTCCCCCACTGCCCCTCCAGCTTTTTGTCTACCATATATGTCGCTCTTCGTACATTTTCTCTATTTCCATCTCTCTCTTTCAGATCACTTCCTCATCTATTTGATTCATCTGTAAAAAATAACAAAAAAATCTTAAAGAGGAATGGATGCTATAATTTTAAACTGAAATAGCAGGTGGTGAGGCAGATGTTGTATTATTCTCCATGTATTTCTTCTAATAAGAGAGCATTCAAGTAGCTTCCTTGTCCCTCCACTTTGGCCGCTGTAACTGGATTTATGAGGGATAGGTCATGTCAAACAAATCTAATTAGTTTCTATGAGGAGGTTAGTAGGAAGCTGGATCAAGGCAACTCGGTGGATGTAGTCTTTTGGATTTTGCAAAGGCTTTTGATACAGTGCCACATGGGAGACTATTGTGCAAACTAAGAGATACAGGAGTTGCAGTAAATATCTGCTCATGGATTGAGAGCTGGCTAAAAGACAGGAAACAAAGGGTTGTTATAAATGGAACATACTCCAATTGGACTAATGTGGTAAGTGGGGTTCCTCAGGGTTCAGTATTAGGTCTTCTCCTTTTAACATATTTATTAATGACTTAGAGGTAGGATTTCAGTGTGGTGTCTCTATTTTCGCTGATGACACGAAGTTGTGCAAGGTAATTAAATCAGATAGTGATGTGTCTTCCCTCCAAAGGGATTTACATAAAACTGAGGAATGGGCATCTAAATGGCAGATGAGATTTAATACGAATAAATGTAAAGTTATGCATCTGGGAAGGAAAAATAGCCATGCAATTTATAATCTTAATGGAGCAAATCTAGGTGTATCAGATATTGAAAGGGATTTGGGAGTGCTTGTGGACAACCATCTAGGTAACAGTGCTCAAAGCCAAGAAGCAGCTGCAAAGGCAAATAAAATATTAGCATGTATTAAGAAGGGTATAGAAACCAGGGAAGCAAATATAATTCTGCCACTATACAAATCTCTAGTACGCCATCATTTGGAATATGAAGTACAATTTTGGGCACCACTTCATAAAAAGGACATTTTAGAGCTGGAAAAGGTACAGAGGAGGGCACCAAAACTAATAAGGGGAATGGAGGGGCTAAGTTATGAAGAAAGACTAACCAAATTAAACTTATTTTCTCTAGAGAAAAGGCATCTAAGAGGAGATATGATTACCTTATATAAATACATCCAGGGTCAGTATAAAGATTTGTCAAGGGAGCTTTTTGTGCCAAGAGGTTTTCAACTGACAAGAGGACATCCCTTGAGGTTAGAAGTAAAAAGATTCCACCTTAAAGTAAGAAAAGGGTTCTTCACAGTAAGGGGGGGGGGTAATCTGTGGAATTCTTTACCAGAGGAGGTGGTGACAGCGGATTCGATAGATAGCTTTAAAAGGGGACTGGATTTATTTCTAATTAAAAAGGGAATTCAGGGTTATCATGGATAATTAGAGAGGCAGTATTGATCCAGGGAGAAGTGCAGTCGCCGGTGTCTGGGATCAGGAGGGATTTTTTTTATTTTTTATTTTTATACAACTAATTAATTAATAGTTAATCCGCATATTGCAGATCGAAGGAGATCTTGAAAGGTTGAACTTGATGGACTGAAAGTCTTTTTTCAACCTTAAATACTATGTAACTATGTAACTGATTAACACGTTGGGGTAAAGACTGGAGTCAAATTAAGGAGGCATTATTTGACACACATCTCCGAAAATAAATCGCAGCCGTTGTACCACAAGCTCAATCCATAGTAAATCCAAGTCATTGTCATAACTGTTTAAACTGCATATGTGGCTTTTTCCCATAAATAATTATAATTCTAGAAATATCAGAATGACGTCTACACAATCAGCAGATTCATCAAATAATACTTGACCCCTAACATCATAGAATAACATGCATTTTGATAATTGTGGATGTAGGAAGAAAACTGCTAAGAATGACTCATACTTAAGGACTATTGAAGGAATATGAAGTTAAATGTTTGCTTTTGATTTCTCAGGAGAGCGCTGTGCAGATTATTCTAATGAACGATAGCCTAGGGAAGAAATCTTATCATGGAAAATATGTACCGTAAATGTCACAAAATCGTTTTTCTCTGGAGGAATGCAATAAAAATAAATCTACACTGTGTAATGAATAAATAACAACTCAATACATATTTGTTAACTTAATTTCTGACTTTTATATTGATTGTTCAGAAATTATGAAATTCATTCTACATTACCAGTGGCTTGTATTTCATCTCTGTATATGTGATACTTTAGCTTTTATTTCTACATTTCTGGATAAAACAGAATTCACAATTGTACTCTCCATGGAACGGTAAACTGGTTATGATAACAAAAAATATTCCATTAAAATGCAGCCACATATTGGTATAAAAAGTTCTCTCCTGCATTTAACAACCTTATCAGAAGGGACTTGGGGATCTTTTCTTAAACAGTAGGATAGACAATATTTTGCTCTATTTTCATAAAAGACCTGGAATGAAATGCGTATCAGGCTTTGGTACTTATATGGTCAACTAGGGAATGGTGGACCCCAGTGCAAAATAATTTGGGGGCCCAAATATATGTCAATGGTTATATCACCTTTCTATAAAAAAAGAAACGTGTTTACACTTCTCCCCTAATTTACTAAGAGCCCACTTTTACCCCAGGCTGCTCCTGGTATCCCAGGGCTCATATCCTGCTGTGGCGCCTGGTGCTTTGCACCTGCTGAACGAGCGGTACATAATTTCTACAGGGTATCAAAGAGGTTCCAAATGTGCTCACATTTAATTAATTAATTCCTATGAGCTTATCTTACCCTATCTTATCATTGTATGATCTGGCATATCAGACTGAGATATAATAGACATAAATCTATACATTACCTGAGGTGGGCCGCAGTTGGCCCCGCTGAGGTGGGCTATGGGTGGGCCCGCTGAGGAGGCAGTGTGTGGCTGGAAGAAGAGCAGGAAGAGGGGGAAGAGTGGAAAAGGGGATGAGGGGAAAGGGGAAGAGGGGAAAAGGGGAAGAACAGAAGAGGGGAAAGGGAAGAGAGAAGAGAACAGAAGGAAGAGGGAGGAGAGAGTGTATACTTACCCAATCCTACAGGGTAATGTCCATGACTCAGATGACGTGCACAGCTCCCACAGCAGTCTTTATCACCTAAGGACGGTCAGAGGGACCGTCCCTACAGCATTCTACAGCTGGAGTAACTACCCTTTATTCTGATTGGATGATGCTGCCAGCTGACAAACAGGTTCAATGCTACAGATCAGAGCACAGCACACGTGAGGATTTTGAAAAAAAAGGAGAAAATACTGTTTTGCCCAACTCTGTAGCACTTGCTGTTGTTGCAGTAGCAGGGAAAAAAGGAAGGCAAGGGTTAATAATTGAAAGGGATAGCAGATTTTTTTTGGTTATTAATGAATATAATATAATGTAATGCTATGTTAAAAAATTGAAATTACACAATTAAGTCAGGGATAACATTTTGGGAGGGTGGTTGCCCCATTGCCCCTATGCACCAGCCACCCCTGGACATAACTCCGGATATATCAGAGCTTTTTCCAAATGTATCTCCTAGTATTGTTATTACTCTTAATTTATAAAGATCCAACATTTTATTTATTAATTAGTTTATAAATAAATTAATTTATTTATATCACTCCAACGTTTCCTGTAGCGTAATATTGAATAAAAACATACAAACAATGAAAATGGTCATTTTATTACAAAATACTATTTTAGGCACTACACAGTCCAGTCACATTATTATGTCCACAAGCTAATATCGGAATAACTGCTGTGTGCAGCACAGACAGCAGCTAGCCGGCCTGGTAGTGAGTCAATAAGAAGCAAGAAGGCTAGCAAGGGTATCTGGAGCCATGCAGACTGCATTGGGTTCGACAAGTGTATATATATATATATATATATATATATATATATATATATATATATTAGCAAAGCAAGGATGAGCTATAATTCTCAAGTTTATTAAATATACTAATTGAAAAATGGAACCAAGTTACGTTATTTAACTACTATATATGCAGTTAACTTAAAGACTGGCTATAGGAAATGGGTAAAATGTGTTTGCGTTGGAAATGGGGGACCTGGCTATTAAATTTCTAATGAGTTCTGGTGTACTTACAGTCCTAGAAAGGAAATAATGTCAAATCACATATAATAGTTGTCAAACTACAAATCGAAGCGAGGGACGCAGTTTGGTCCGAAATGCGGACCCTCGCGAAGTGAGGGGCCGCATTTGCGGAGGTGGAGGCTCCCACTTCGACTCCAATGAGCCAAAGGCTCATTGCAGGCCGCAAATGTTGATGCTCGCGAAGCGAGGGGCCGCATTTGCGGAGGTGGAGGCTCTACGGCCCCTTACAAACACACACACACAAGCGGCACCTTAACAAAAGAGATCTAACACGCAATCATTAAATACGGACTTACACAAAAATATACGAACTGCGGGACTTAGAAAAAAAAACATTACAACCTCGCAAAAATTTGACTCATGCACGCACACTATTTACACTACACACTGCACACATTGCTCACACTTACACAGCAGCTCCACAGCACTGATGCTGCAGCAACATCAAAACAGATTGTCAGCTCTTCAGCACAATGCTTCCTGCATATATTACTTCAAAATAGGTAAAGTATATTAATTTATTAATGTATTATTTAGTTCATTACCATACACCAAACAGCATTAGCTCACTTACAATTTGATTCCCGTCATTTTTTGACGGGCAATATTCCAGTAACATATAATATTCATTGAGAAGTATTAATACTCAATCTTTATTTTTTCTAAACACATATCAACATTACTCCTAAACAAGAAAATCAACATGTCAAGGAAACGATCCGCACGGCATCTGCTTTGCTTCAAAGCCCCATCCATATTCAAACAATATGATATATTATACATAGTTGTCATGGAAGGAATAGCAATTGATGACATCTGCAGTGATTGTTTCAGCAAAACAGGAACAGTGATATACAGTGACTCAGAAACAAAAAGCATGCAAAGTATGAGCAATAACTAGCGATACGAATTCATCATCCGACAAAGGCTGGAAGAAAAGGATGACATGTAAAGGATAGTAGGAAACATCTGTTTATGTCAAAGGTGGATCATTTTCATATTGTTTCAATTTCTCTTGTTTTCTTTTTTTAAGTAGTGTAATTTCTATGTATTTTCTGAATCTCAGAATTTCTCAGAGTTATCCCAGAGCAGAGGAGACTTGGATGTTGATTTCAGTTGGCGCTAACACATGAATGGAGGCCCGTAGTGCACAGGGCTCCTGACGCATGGAGGGTCTCGTGACCCGGCGGAGCCCTGCGCACGCTGATTGGTCGGCGGGCTCGCTGGCCGCAGGGAGGAGTTGGGAGGGGTGTTGGCGTGCAGTCAGCGCCATTTTGGCTCACTTTGTGGCCGGCCAGCGTGCGGATTGCCCGGCCACCCTCCCAGGATTTAGGCATCAAGGGTTGGTTAGGTCATGGGTGCGGTAAGGTTTTGGTGGTGTTATGTTAAAAAAAAAAAAATATATATATATATATATATATATATATTCACACATAAAGTATTGCGAGAATGTGTTTTAATGCATGTCATGGGGCATATGTTATACCTTCAATTATTTTGTATGTAAAGTAATGGCCAGAGCGGCGGGTTGGGGAGTTGCCCGGGCCAGGGGTATAATTGAAAAGGGGCTTGCCCCTACCTCTTGGGCGGGTGCAGTGCAAAAGTAGGTGGACCCTTGGGCGCGCGCCCAGGGTCAAGAGGTTGCTGCCCCTGGTCGGGCTCCTCCCACTTGTTATACCATGTTGGTACATATATATGTTTGTTTAATAAATTGGCTGTGGCCCGTTGGTTTACCCATACTGTTCTTTCTCAGTGTCAGTTATTGTACGAATGCGCAGAATGGATCCTGCTGGGGTCATGGGGGATGGTGTGAGGGACAGAGAGACATGGCGGGATAGATAGAATAACCAGAGAAAAGAATGAGAGAGAGAGCAATGAAGAGACAGTAAAAACGTAGGAAATAGTTCCAAAAGTTGCAAATTATGCAAGTCATAAAATGAGGGTTGGGTGGCGAGAGCCAAGTCAGATACAGCATGGCGGTTACACAGATGTTACAACATTTGAATCGGTTTAAAATATTGCTAGAAATAATATCTCCCAACAAATAATAACAGGCATACATTAGTAGCAATATTAATAATGATTTCAAGCCCACAGCCTCATTAAGTCGTAAGGGTTGTGGGCTTGAAATTGTCCGTTTTACGCCGCTATTAAATTAGAAGTGCTGTGAGTTACGAGCCAATGGCAACAGAGATCGTCATCATTGTGTCACAAGAAAATGGAGGATTGATTTCAAAGTCTTACTGCGTTCAATTACGAGCTACGAGCAAACCCACTTTCCAGTCATAATGCATTATAAATAAAGCCGTAAATATGATATTCTATCACTTGTGAGTTACAGTATATGTATTAACACATTGATTGCCGGGATCAATATAACACAAAATATAAACATGAAATCAATTATTTTTCTAAGACGATTTGCACGCTTGAGAATGTTGTGCTATTAATTCTAAGACCTAACATCACTTTCCCTTTCAATATTTGTACAGCAGTGTGTTGTTATTTGATTTACAAGTGCTATGTATTGTACTTTACCCCCCTTGCGGGTCCTCTCCAGCACACGTTGGGCTTTGGGCTCCATTTGCATTCATAGGGCCTTATTAAATTGCTATTTGGCCAATTGAATAGGGCTCTATATAAGCACAGAGCATATATTTTTTACAAAAAGTTTTTAGTTAGTGAACTTCTATCTAAAAGCAAGGTCATCACTAACTAAAAACTTCTGTAAAAAAATATGCTATGTACTTATATAGAGCCCTATTCAATTGGCCAAATCGCAATTGAATGAGGCCCTTAGCAATTTAATAGCTGAATTGAACAAGTAGCGGTTACGGGCTTAATAGATCAAAGGATTTACAGGTGCAAAGTTCAACGTTGCTCAACAAGTAGGCTTTTCTCGGCCTTGCTGCGTTTTAACTTGCAAGTCCGCTGCAATCAACGTTACACGGCTAATTTAATACCCGTAGCCTGTAAATTTGGAGTTTTAAAACGTAGCCCTAATTTAATGATATTGGCTCCTGAGATGGGACAACTTCTACCCCAGAGCAGAGGAGTCCTACATGGTGAAGAATAGAGGTATTCAGTGGTCAAGTAGAAGTGTTGGACAATTAA